>JAUMHO010000011.1:1822474-1835880 GCA_032360965.1 Ulva armoricana
AGAAGGGCATGCAAGGATGACCAGAGGTCAACCTGATGGAGTCATAGTGAAGGGTGTGAGGCCGCACGTTTATCAGGGGACATTGGCAGGCTTGATGCCATAAGGCATTTTCCGGTCCTCATTTATCATCTCGAATCCCTGGCGACCAATTATGTACCGCATGCGCAGACACCTACATGTGCAATTGTTAACGTATGTACATGCAAGCACAGTCAACAGTTGTCACCAGACCGGTCTGCTTGCGTAATGGCACCGGCATTTAATCCTGGGACTCCCACCCAGCCTGAGGCCTAGGGGTTAGCTCAAGATCACACGCCGAGACACAGCTTCTTCGAACACATCCCCCCTTCTCCCCCCTCAGTCATGCGTACGCGTGGACAGGTGGAACGGTCCGACCACGGGAGTACGAAGTTCTGGAGTGGATCTGGCTACTAGTACACAGAGATACATTGCATTATAATCTGGAAGGATTTGGTGTTAACAACGGTGCATGCCAGCATTGCAGCTTCAGCACTAGTGTCGCATTCGCTTCAAGTAGTTGTAGTAAGTTACTACAAGAGCATAAGTCAGCCTCTCCCTCGTTCTGGGCAATGGTGCGTCCAGGGAGGCATCCGCGGTTCTCATACTCTGTAGCCCGTCTGCATGCATGCACAGAACTGCCTGCAACCATGCCCTGTATATACTGTCCGGCATACGCTCGCACGCACTTGCTTAGACGCTGGGGCTCATTTATCACTGGCTCCAAATGAGTTCCATCAATTACTGGTACACACAAGCCACATTGACTAGCCAGGATGTGGTCTGGTATGGAAGCAAACAGTAGCACCTCCGCCTGGACACATAATGCATTGCCTGGTCAAGCGCTAGCTCTGTGCTTCTCGGTGTTGCTCTGTGTTTGTTGATGTGAGCAGGTGGAAGCTGTTACGTGAGCAAAGATGGAAATGTGATACATGAGTTAACCTGTTCGATGCATCACATCTGAAACCACCTCATTTTCATGTCCACACTCGATCCATCAAATGCATGACGTGCAGAGTATGTGCAACGTAGCGGCATGGCCGGGAGGATGTGGAATAGCAGGGAGGATGCGGTGAATATTAATGGAATATTAATGGAATATTAATGGAGGGTAAGGTGAGGCAAAGTTCCTGCGCATGGAAGGACGCTGGCAGCTGCACTCTAGATCTGCATTGTAGACATGCATCCACTGTTCATGTCTACTGTTCATGGCTGTCTATTATACTGTGCATGGAGCATTCATGGTACGTGGTCAGGCGTGCCGTGCCGAGCGAGGTGGTGGTGGTGGGTGGGTGGGAGGCAGGGGGTATGGTGCAGGGGTGTGGGATGTGGGGTGTCCACAGTTTCCCCTCTCACTCACACATGTGCTCATCCCGGTTCCAAACCCCCCGCTTCCGTCCTGTATGTATGTATGATTACATCGCTGTATCCATAAGGACATTGACACCTCCGGCAACCGGGATCCTGTGTGGCACCAACATTGTTGCCACCACCAACATTGTTGCCACCACCAACATTGTTGCCACCACCAATATTGTTGCCACCACCAACATTTTTGCCACATAGGACAACAATTTTGATGCTGAGTCAGAGTCATGCTGGTGTGTGGCAGCATCTGTATTCCAGGGACACATCTGCTTCAATGCCATCACCAGGTATCAGATTCTTCAGAATCTCCCACTCTCCAGCCAGATATTCACTCGATTTGGCCATCTCCAGAGCATGAGCATGTGCTGACATACGTGCTGATGGCATGAAGGACAGCAATTAATCTTCACATTCTTGACCCAGACAATAGAAAGTAGACAGATGAAACTTGGCTGAGGCCTCGTGGGCAGTGGAGGGAGCATGGCAGGGGAGATTCCAGCAGCAGCTGCACATCCTGCCAGTCGAACTCATTGGCATCGCGCCAACACACCACTGCTTTGTTACAGCCCTCTGTTTCGAACAGTGCACGTGGCTCTGTCTCCATCTCCAAACTCATGAACGGTTGATGATAGTGATCAGTAGCAGCTTTGCACGCACTGCGATATGAATTTTGGTTTGCGTGAGCAGCCACGGGCAGGGCACTGCTGCAGAATCTTCTGTCTCGTCCACTGCTGGCCCAATGCATGGTCTGCTCTGCGCGTTATCAAACTCGCAGCACGGCAAATTTTGGGGCAGCGAAAGCGGTTCTCACCGCAGCAGCGCACTTGGTCAGTGACCAGTGCCCATTTCATGGGGCCCAGGCTGCCACACTCGTGTATGCCAGCGCGATTCCTGGTCACGGTTTTCATGTTCGCATGCACCAACCTCCCCAAATTTGTAAATATACTAGCTGTAGTATTCACACATAGGCGCAGCTTTCCTCCCCCCTCAATACAGGCAACACTGGAACCATTCAAAATTGCCTCAAATCGGCTGTATCATAGCTCAGTGTGGCCAGATCCTGCCCAGATTCACTGGATACTCACTGTCCGGATTCACTGGATACACATTGCCCAGATTCACTGGATACACCATGCTGAGATTCACTTGATACGCCATGCCATCGGCCCAGGCTGCTCACGCTTCATGAATCCTGTCGATCTTGTGCTCGTGGTGGCAAGTCTGCTAGCCTTGAGCTGATCGGCAAGTCTACCGACCTGTTGCGACTTGGAGCTATTATGGAGTCTCGTGCTCGTGTTGGCAAGTCTGCTGGCCTTGAGCTGTTACAGAGTCTTCCCAAGTCTTCCCATGACATCGCCATGTGTACGGAGGTTGTCAGGAGGAATGCAATAGACTGCTCCAGATTAATCCAGATAGATTTCACAAGAGTATACCGGGAGTTACGCCAAACACAAGCGGGTATCGGCCACAGCGTTCTATGTCTCGTGCACGAAAGGAGGCAGGGCATCCATACAGGAGGCGACACAATGTACCGCTTTCCAGTCCTGAAAGCTGAGTCTTCTCGAAGTGATTCTAGAATTCTCAAGGGAGGCTACTTCTTCCGCACTGCTCTCCAGCACTGTTGGACCCTTGAGCAGACTCTCCGGTGTTGAGTTCACAAAATTCATGTCTCAAATCAAAACTTCGTCCCCTTACATGCCCAGAAAGCCCTGTGCCCCAATGCCCATCAGCCTGCTGTCAGGACATGGGATATTTTATGTGGAAAGGCCTCCGTGGTAAACGGCCACCGGCGTGCTGAGAAACTCTGTTTTTGCTTGCCCCACCGTATGCCCCACTGGGGTTTGCCAATCAGCTTGGCAGGTCCTTTCTGTGCCCCACCCCAAAGTTATGTCCCAAAGTGTCACAAGGCCCCCAACCCAACCTGCGTGTTACCGATTACCCGGCCTCCGTGTTGTGCGTGTGGGCAGCGCTCACATGGCAGGGCCACACTTGCGGGCAAATTGTGCTTGTCACGCAGGCAGCAGCCAGTGCTGAAGTGCACATGACCGGGCTGAGTCTTTACAACTCGCCATGCATGGGGCTGCAGGCCTAGGCTGAAGGGGAAGAGTTTCGAATTCTTCAATGCGGTCTGATCAGCGCCAACCATGTCACATGGCGCCTCCGGATCCAGCCGGATTCACGTACTGCAGTGTGTCCTCACAATCACAGATCCCCGTGGCACAACCACCAGTGAATGTTGCATGTATGTGTAGCACAGGATGGGCAACATCACACTGAGCAGCTGAGGACGACCCAGCTGGTTGACCCTGTGGCACAGTGGCTTCAAGGGTGAGAGGTGAGGGGTGAGGGAACTAGTACTATCATGCTTCACATGCCTGTTCGACTTGTGCTGGCTTGCGCATTTACCCCTTGGCGATGCCAGGCTTTTGCATTAATATTCCATTGATCTCCGTGTAACAGTACAGCCTATGAATAGTTATTCACAAGCAGTTGTGTCACACATGACGCTGTGTCCTGCCAATGAACGTGGCGTTTCGTAGGTCAGGGCTGCCTACCAGATCCTGCAGTGAGAATTTGTTTCATGTGAGCTGTACAAATTTTTCACACGCCAGCGCAGCCTGACCATGAGCTCATTATTATCCTGCCCCGGGCCGGGCAGCACGGGCTGTGCTGATGGGAAACGACCCGGCCAGCAATTTTGCCAGCATGCGGCAATTGCAATTTTGCCAGCAATTTTGCCAGCATGCGGCAATTGCAATTTGGTTTCTCCGCAATATGGTATCACATGCTGACGTGCAGTGTGCTCCACAACTGAAAGTTTTCAAGGCCTTTAAAATTTTTAGGCCTGGCCCCTAGGGGTCACTGACTGGCAGCACTTACTGCCGTGCTCGTTTTGCCCACACTTCACTGACTTAATGTCAGATGATTAGATTTCTTCAGCCTCTATATATGCGCGGAGGTGCTGAGGCGGGTGCCCGTTTGAGCCGATTGGATGTGAAGGGACACCCGATCATTTCCAGGTGTGTTTTCGGTGGCATATCTGCCGTAAGGGAAGCAGATCGCCACCTTTCACAAAAGCGTCATCGCCCCTAGCTGGTTAGCACTCTGCCTTGCGAGTAGAAGCCATATCGGGCAATCATCCGGTCTGCTTTACATTATGCCGACCTCGAGCCACCTTCATTCTCACAAGCAGCCCCGGGAACTCGAACTTCTGTGCTCGGTATTTGTGATCTATTCATACACCGTACTCATTTCAAACTCCTGAGCAGCGCATCAACAAAGACATGTCTGGCCAGTGTGTACATGTGCATGTAATCTGGAGTCTTAGTGCTTCCAAAGACATTCCTCACATAGACATGTGACATTGTGTTCTAATAGCTAGACATGCACATGTATGTACACCTAGTCTGCTCGCGATATGGTCTAGAAAACAACCATCGCATCGGGTATCACGCAATACTAGTAAGTGGCACATTTACATTTACATACTAGTCCTAGCATCGACACTGCAACCAACATGTGTACTGAGTGAGTTCCGCCATGCACTGACGTGGTTGTGCATGCGGAGGTTCAACTGGAAGCCAGCTTGCATCTTCACTGATTGGAAGCCAGCTTGCACCTTCACAGTGGTACACTGCCTGGCAAAGTGTGCACATGTGCACACCCCTGTGGTCATGCAAAAGAACATACAAGATCGGATGCATGCTGTGCTTCTTCATGATTGCATGTGCACATAGCAGCAATCACAAGAGTTTGAAGCTATTTTGGTATTCTCAATGTGGTCCTGGCCCCACCACCCTCAATCTCGAGAGCATCGCACGTTTCTAGAGCGGGGACTCCCCTCGGAGCCACTGACTCCGAGGGGGCCCCCCGAAAGCGGCAGCCAGCACCATGCGACAGCTGTGTTCTGCACAGCCAGGCTGGCGCCCCACACTGGCCATGGCGCTCTCCCACTGCACAAGTGTCAAATTTTTTTGCGTGCAACGAGATGCAGCGTCCCGAGCCGGCATGATTCAAAATCCCGTGGCACCGATTGGAGCTCTCGTACGCGGCCGTCAGCAGCAGCAGCGGCTGCTAGGGTGGCGACGCTCGCGGGGCCCTTGCCTCCCAAGTGCATCCCGTTGCCCTCTCTAGACACCATGCATGCATATGCGAGACGAGCTGTACAGCCATCTCTGGCTAGCACATGCATGAACAGGCCAGACTGCGCTGTACTTCCAAGCGGCACACACCCAGCTACCCTACGCCAATGGCAGCCTCCTGCAGGTCCCACACGAACGGCCCGGCATGCTGGCAACACACGCAGCATGCAAGCAATGCCAGATTGCACCTTTCCCCCGTCGCATTCACGCTCATTCACCCCGCGCGGAGGCCAGCCCCTACTAGAGTCTGGCGTGTCGCTCATCATCTCTCGCCTGCTGCAGCTGACCGGCCAACCACCAGCATGCATGGCTGTCGGGCCGCACCCTGGTGCCGGTCTTCCACGGCCAAGGCCATTCGCGAGGGTCCAGGAATGCTCGGAAAACCATGGGGCATTATGCGAAGCCCAACCGGGCATCAATATTGGCCACATGTACAGCATCCCTGCTGGTGTGGAGGACAAACTGTGCCAGGCCATGCATATGTGCATGTGGGTTGCTGACTGACCGCACGCGCCGACGTCTGATAAGGCCCTTTAAATTTGGCAAGGCCACATTGCCCGTGCAGCTGGATGTTGCAGCATCCACGTGCATTGCTCACCTCAGTTTTGTAGATGCATGTGGTTCACATCTGCCACAGCATAGTTGAGATGCAGAAGAGGTGGTAGGGAACAGCTGTGTTTTGTCAACCACCATGGACTAGGGGTAGCCTGTGGTTGCCCATGCGATCCAGCTGCATGAAAACACTGCCACTGTCCCTCTCGTGGTCTTGTGGTGTGCGTGTGGTTGCGCAACTGCGCGCTTCCTTCCATCAACACCATCAACGCCCATCAACGTTGATGTTAACACCAACACCACCGATCCCATCATCCCACAGACCGGGTCGTTTCAGCCATTGTGGGGCTTCCCTGGGAGAGTACGAGCACAGGACAGAAGCTTCAGAGCATGACGAATTGATTGCGCGAAGTCCGGTGCCCATTTCGGCCGACCGTTCCGGCAGCCTCTCCGGCATTCATAGACCCGAGGCCGCCGCCACTGCTGGTCGACGTCGCAGCGAGTATGCGCTCGCGATCGGTACCAGTTGCGCTAGGCTTGACACGATGTTCCTCCTTAACGCGCCTGGCGCCGAGCTGGTCGTGCGCGCCTGTCTGGGCGGGGCCGAACACTCTCGCAACGGTGTGTGACCACGACGCTGCTGCGTGATATTCGCGCCCACTGAGTGCGCAGCGCTCAAGCTTGGCAGTCTCAACGCTCAAACTCGAGCTCGGTGCAACAGCCGGACGGGTGTTCTGCACCGAACGGACTGCTGACTGGCGCAGACGCTAGGCTTGCTGCTGTGTCATGCAAGAATGAGGTGGTGCATGGTCTGAGTGTTTACCACTCCAGGGAGCCCGCGGGCGTGTATGTGTGAGGGGTGGTATCGCCTCGAGCGAGCACCGGGCCCACGTAGAAAGCATGCGCGGAGCTGGATACCCATGTGCATGCCCTATGATCTGGGGCGAGCGAGCGTGGCGCGCTCGACCAGGACAAGATCTTCGACGCGTTCAAGTGTTCCTGCGCCCTGCCGAACTCGCCTGCAAAAGGCGGCGCAGCACGTGGAGGCTGGTGCTCTGCAGCTCACATGAGGCCGAACAAATTCACATTTTTGGGTTCACGCACAGCCCGCCCGTGCTGGCCCACCCCATGCACGTTTATATGCTTCCGCCGATCCCAACCGCACAGCTTAGTCTGCCAGTCTGGAACCCACCGAAAGAAGTAAAAAACACAGAGCGCAGCACTGTGGTAATCATTCGCCAGCGGCGGTCTCAAGTTTCAGCGAGATGCAGCCCAGCTCGAGGTTACACGCGGACCTGGCCATGGGCCTGGCCCTTTCGCAGAGAGAAAGGTGCGCGCGCACGCAGACCCCACCTACTGAACAAGTCTGGTTTCAATTGATAGCCTAGTGCTCGGTAGCGCCACATTTGGAGCGAGCGGCAGATACTCGGGGCCGAAGTGCTCGTGGCTGCCGGCTGACGTCCACCGGGTCTTAGCAACTACTACTCGAGCCTGGGCTGCTGTTGTCTGGTTCCATGACCTTGGTCCACTTTGTGGGTTTGCCCTTGTACTCTTTTGTAACTACTCTTTTGTAACTACAAAATTTCCGGCAGACGCCGATGAAGCAGTCTCCTCCGCATCGCATCGTGGACCAGCAGCGGCTTTGGCTGTGCTACAGCGTGTGTCTGCTGTTGTAGTGGGTACTGGTGAGGCTTGTTGAGCGGTGCGGGGTGCCTGGTGGTGACGCATGAGTGTGTACAACACGAGCCAGTTTGACGTCCACGAGGCATACGCGGCCCATGGACGCGGCCGATTAACGCGGCTGGGGGTTTCACACAAGAACGCATCCGCCTCCACAGCTTGCACAGCATGCATTCCGCGTACTCCCGCATGCAAGCAGGCATGAGGATTGGGGACCAGGCCACAGCTGCGCGAATGTACGTGTAACGACTTTCTGGAAGTCTGGCGGGTGGAGCAGGCGGGTTAACCACTCGCCGCGTTTCGTTCATGCGGTATGTCGTGCATCAGATACTGCTGTCATCCCCTGGTCACTATCTTCGAGCTGATATGGAGGTCGAGGGTGGTCTTAGCTTACATTGCACAGCTTGCAATGCTCAGTCATGTTTGCCATACCTGTACAACTCACTACCGAGATGCATGCAAGCCAGGATGTATTTTACAAACATTGCAACTGCATCCAGGTGGGGCCACGAAGTGTGTAGGCTGTACTGTGCTCTTGCTATGCTCATGCTTTGCAATCAGTGTGGGCAAGGGGCTGGCCACCAGGACCTGTGTTTTGGTGTCTCTTATCATGCTGGTTCATAAGCAACATCACTCCTCTCAAAACGTTTGAGGCACTCCTCCTAGTCCACTACATAGTACCCACAGATGAGCTCTCCATACACATGATCACATGATTGATCTCTGCCATTGGAGGTGCAGGTCATGAACAGACAAGCAAGAAAAACTCACATCCAAACTTTAGTCTTTGTTTCAACTGACATGAACCCCTGTTCCACAGTGTGGTGTTTACAACTGCCACAAGCAACCATTCTATGTTACAGGCAGGCAGCCTCTGCTCAGGTTTCTGATTGTCATGCATGGCAGAGCCTTGTTCAAAGTTGGATAGTTCCTTTCTGCGTTGACCTGGAACCTCGCCCCTCGCCCCACAGTGGGACAGGCAGGAGGAAATGCTGGCATGGAAATGCTTGAATGACTTTGGAAGCTCCCCCTGAATGACTCCCCCCTCCCATCCCCTGTTGGCTGGGCATCTGACTCCCGGGCAGTCTGAATCAGTCTGGTTGAGTGCAAGACACCCTGCACCTTGGCAAGGAACCAGCCCTGTTGACATGCCAGTGATGCTTCAAACCTTCTACGGAGTGTGCGCAGCCCGCCTGTTTGCTTTCTGGAGCCGGTAGCAGACGTCCATTATTATTATCGAGCCTGAGTGCACACGGCCACACCTCATAGTTCAACTATGCTCAACTATAATAAGCTGATCTAGTATGCAGCGACGAAAACATCCTGGATTCAGGGTGATATGTGAAGCAATCCCGCTTCCTGTACATGTCCCGGGCCCGGCCTCCAAGTCGCTGCAGAGCAGGGCCGCCTAGACAGATCCTGTGCATGTGCCAGCCTCTTGAACCAGCTCACAGGCAACTTGATGTGATTTGTGGTATCCTGGAGGCCCGATATCTCACCTCAAAGTGTCCCACATTGATTTGTGTCCTCCGTGATAGCCCCAACTTGTGAGTGCTCACCTCTGCATGCTGTCACAAAGGGCCCAATGTCAACATGCTCCTCAGCCCTGGCCCACCAATAACCTGTCTGGCCGTACTGGTCGGGGTGCTGTGGTGCTGTGGCCAATGCCCGGTTTGGCGTGATTTCATGTTTTTTTATTCTTTTGTGGAAGGACTGCCTCACCAAACCTCAGCTTGGGGTGAATTTGCGCAGGTTCAGCTCGACACACATCCCTGCACTAATGTCAATACCCGCATCCTTCACCATCTTCGAATCGGAAATCGCCTGCATGTTCAAACACGCTCTTCAATCTCATCTACCACTCCTGTGACAGGAGTCCTGTCTGCTCACTGGCGCTTTCGGCCGTAAGTAGTTACAAAAGAGTAAGTGCACTCTAAAGGACGAAAGAGTTGCCATGGCGCCGCGGGAGCGACTGGTTGTAACTTAGTTGAACTACTGGGATGACGGGTACACCATGCCGTGCGTCGTCCCGGATGAAGCTGCAAAACACTGTTTGCACAGAGTGAAAGTGCTCATCCACGACGCGGAACAGTACCAGGCAAGGGCCAGACTCCGTCGAACTCGACTCCCTTGGCACGTTTCTGGTCTTGACGTCGTCCGACTATCGGTGACATCGTCAACCGACTGTGCGATTCAAAACAGGCCGCCCACGTCGCCAGCGCCTGGATGCCCATGGGCGTTGGAAACCGTTTGCCTGCAGACGTGGCCCAGCAGCGAGCACTGCCACGTGCACGCCTTCTCACCGGCCCCTATCCACGTCGGCATGCCTCACGCACGAGTGTGTCAGCTGCTGCGCATACATGCATGCATGCATATGCAGCACTGGATATGTGGCACGCAATGCCACCTGCAGTGCTTCCGGCCACACGACTGGGAAACAGATGACCCAAGTGCAGCATCCAAACGATGTGTACACAAGGTCTTGATCGAGCTGTGCAACTTTTTCAAAACACAGCTGAACTGCCGCCGGTCCGTGCAGCCCTCTGTGTCACCTCCACTTCTACGTGCAGGGCCGCAATGGAGGCGTCGCCCCCACCCTCCCAGGACCCCTCCCAGGCCCCCTCCCAGCCGCAGTCCCCGACAGCCTCCCTCACCATCGCCCGCGTCAGCCCATCCCTCAGCCAGACCGACCTGCTCTCCATGGGGAACAACTCCCGCCTGCTCAACTGCAGCCGGAACACAAGCATGGCGAGCATGCATCGCATGAGCACCCCCGTCTCCCACATCCGCCTGCCTCACATGGCCCGCAGCGACTTTGGCGATGCGACCATCTGCTACGCCGACTCCGATACAGCGCTATCGCGCGTGCACTCCTCCGTCAACGCACAGGCGTATCTCACCACCTCGGCCGGTGTCACCCAAGACTCCACCGTCTCCGCCGACCTCTCCCGCGTCCCCGTCCCGATGTTTGACAGCTTTGTGAGCATCAACAGCACGGAGGAGGAGGAGCAGATGCAAGCAGCGGCAGCGGCCCAGGAGGGCGGCGCCGAGGACCCCCCCATGTCGCCGCGTGCCGACTCTGACTCAGACTCAGCGCCACACCGCACAAATGAATCGGCCCTCCATTCCGCAGAGGGGGTGCCGCCAGCCATGCGATTGTCGGTCAGCGCAAAGAACCTGCGGTCGGCGCTACCGCCGGCCGGAGGAGAGGTTGCCGCGCTGAAACAGGAGGAAACTCTAGACGAAGCACAAGCCAGCCTCCCTCTGCATGTGAAAGTGGAATTAGCCCGGTCGAAGCGGGTACGCTGTCCGCCCCTCGCTGGTCTCAGAGCGCCCGGTCGCCCTGCTCCATGCATGGCCGACCCGTCTCCACATGCTCCCTTGTGTTGGGCTGCGTGCCTCTGTGCTCCCGCCCCTTCCTGGCAGTCCGCATATCAGCTGCCGGTTCGTCGCTGCAGCCGTGCAACCCGTACATGCATGCAGCGTCCGACGGCGATAGCAAAGCTTGGGGAGTGGAAGCCATACGAGGCGGCCCCCGCGGAGAGCTACCTCGTTAAGCCCCCAATCCGCTTCTTCCAGCTGCGGTGGGCCCTCATGCACTACAACCCCCTCACCTGGAACTGCCCCGGCCAGCCGTACACCGTCGGAGAGGCCCTCATGACCCTCGCTATCATCGGCCAAGCGATTGTCACTGGGTTCTGGTGGGCGATCGATCCGGATTTCCGTGTCAACGTGTCCGTGACAGGTGCGCCGTCCGCACGCGTGCACCGCACGGCCCTCGCAGAACCCAGGCCTTCAGCTCTACAGCACGAAGCTTGTAAGCGTGTGCCCTGGTGATACTAGACATGAGTGTGGATGCAGGAACGATGGCCGTGTTCATTCTCATGCTGACGTTCTTCATGGCCATCCACAGCAACGTCGTCGCGCTGCTCCTCCTCGGCCTGCCCTTTGACCGGCAGCTGCCGTGGCACAAGCTCCTCGCGCTCTCCACCTGCTTTCACAGCGTCATCCACCTCATCGCCTTCTACGCCGGCGGCCGCTCAGACACGATGCCCGACGCTGAGGAGCCGTACCACTTCGCGGCGCTGTGGGGCAGGCATGGCTACGGCATGGAGGTGTCTGGTGCGTCACATGACACTGCAAAGAGGCACACTAGGGATGGATGGCATGCACGCCATTGGGTGCAGGGACGATGCGAGGGGCACTCTGTGCGCTATTGTACAGTGCCAGCACGTACTACCACTGCTCTCCAGCCCCATCATCTCCCTGCAGTGTCTGTTGCCCATGTGCAACGTCTGTTGCCTACGCAATGACTGTGGATGCATTGCCACTGCCATCTTCGCAGACTGCAGTAGAGTCATTAGTCCCCCGTATCACTGTATCACTGTGTCGAGGTACAGCGCCCGTGCGGGTGTTCACAGTACGCAGTGAACTGGTCAATGGAGTGGTCAAGATCAGGCCGCCTGGTCATGATCTGGACGTGGCCTCATCCGCTTGGGCTGCATTTTGTAAGACACATTGTATGGGACAGCCATTGTGGCACTGGAACTGGTGGCGGTGGAACATCATGCTTTACTTCCGCATCATCTCACTCACCGACACGCATGCAGTACTAGCCTGAAGACCAACAGCGGCAGACCAGCAGTAGAAAGCAGCAGTAGCAGTACAGTTTACCTCCACAGTTGCAAGCCTGCTGACTGCTGTTGCCAGCAGATGATGCTCATGACCTGATGAGTCGTGGCAGCGAGTAATCATGCATCCCTGCCTGTGCACAGTTGCAAGCCCACCACTCTGGCACACTTGCAAGTCCGTCACTCTCACTCTGGCTGCAGTGTGTGGCTTTGTTCACCTGAGCTGCCTGCTCTGTTGTATGCATGCATGGCTCCAGGTAGGTGTGTACAGCATGCATGTGCACGGAAGCCCCCGGGACTTGTTCACACGGGCAGCAGCTGCCATGACAGACTGCCTTGTACACCTGCACTGGGCACACCCCGGAGCTTTGCTCAAGTTCCGGAAGATGAGAACTTGAGTACAGTGTACACATTGTGGCCCACCACAACACAATCACATCTTGCCTACATGCCATTCACACATGTTCACACCTGGTGTTCACACCTGGCATCCATGAGACCATCGTCGACGGAGCTCATGAACCACCTCATGACCCACCGGCACCACCATCAGCACCACCATCAGCACCGCACCACCGGCACTTGTCGAAGGGTGAAGGCAGCGTCCATGGTCGCAGGAGCAAAGTCTGCCTCTACAGCTCCAAAGTATCAGCATACGTACCGCGCGTCGATGATTGAATGCACGGAACGCGCCGTGCTCCGTTTGGGGCCTTGAGGCAAGCCGTGGCCCCTTGCTCTATCACGACAGCTACACCCCCAACACACACATGAGTCCCGTTACTGCTCAACCTAGCGCAGTTCTCGTTATTTCAGTGCAATTCCCGATGCCTGGCATCACTCATGACCAAGGCACATCATGCATGGCATGCTCCGGTCTGCTTGGTGAGCTGCAGGGTCCAACATGGTAACCGTCAATGAAAGGAATGGGATTAAATGGCAACGCGACTGCTGCAGGCTGGCTGCTGGCGGTGCCGATCTTTGCGATGACGTTCATGGGGTGGTCCTACATCTCGCG
>JAUMHO010000011.1:1837208-1877725 GCA_032360965.1 Ulva armoricana
GGCCCTGTGAGTTGCGTGCGGTTGTCTGAGGGGGGTTTCCAGGTGGTTTACCCCCTTGGCCCGTGGTCCCGGTTATCAGGAGATGTCAAGGTCCTTGTAGGATATGGCGAGTAAGTGTCACATTTACATTTACATTTACTGTAGCATGCTCGCTGTGTGTGTGCTTTGCAGTTGCAGCCTCTTGGTGTGAGTGAAAGTGCACGTGGCTGGCGCTAAGCACATGCTGCTGCTTTTTATTCCGTGAATTGGGCCACTTGGTGGTGTTGCCAGATTGGTAGTTCCTTAGGGCATGGCTCGCTGGTGCTGCGCCTCCCCTCTGCCTACCTCTTCCCCCGTTCGAACGTTAACGGAATTTCACAACGGTGCCCCGGGCCCCCATCCCCCAGCTGCAGTGGACGTGATTGCCCCGTCTGCTTTGTCCGCCCCTGCTTGCACGGCTGCTGTGTCTGATGCTCGTTTGGGTCTGGCGTGATGCCCGATCCCCTCTTTCTCCCCCCTTTTTTTTGTGCCCGTGTACTCTTTTGTTACTACGGAAGCATTGCGCCTGTATCGATATCACTGAGGCCGCACGTGTAGCACGTGTACAATGTCATGATTTGCGGCCGCTCACTGAGGCCGCACGTGTACAATCGCTAAATCATGATATAGATGGCTGTGAGACATATCTTGGTTTCGTTGTTCTGAGTTGAATTGATCTGTGTGTTCTTGGTTGTTGCTTGTTTGCCACCGCCGTGTGGGCCGACGTACGTCTGCATGAGCAACGTGCTCAGGTTTGCTGTGAGTGTGCTTTGCAGTAGTTGTGGTTTCCAGGAGTGGCTAGCAAAACTGGTGAAAGTGGCTGACGCTGAGCAAATGCTATTGTAATGCGATGCCTTGACCTGGTCAACTTAGTTTGGCGTGATGTCAGATTTGGTTTTTTCTTCTTCCTTTTCGTGGTTGTGCCCGTTCACTCTTGTGTAACTACGTACCTCGTGCAACCTCCTTGTACCCGGCAGCCACCCGAACGACAAGTCCGGAAACCGCAGGGCGCGTGTAGCAACAGTTACACGTGTACTAGGCCGCGAGTACTAGGCCGCGATAATCCATGCGATGGATATACATCTTTTGCTGCAGAATTGTGCACGCGTTCATGCTAGTGTTGTCTTGACGAGGTGTTTCAAGTGAGGTGTCCGGTGTCAAGTGTCAGGTCTTGCTGGACAAGGATTCATCGATGTGTTTGGCAAGCTGGTGCATTCCCGCCTCCTTACAGTACGTCGTGAGCATTACAGCCTCCGAGTCAGTATCCCTCGATCAACAATTGTGGGCGCTGGGGCCGATGGCTGCGCAGGCTTACCGCGGCAAGCGGCCTCTTGAGTGTGAACTACTCTTGTTCTGAACTGTCTGCTCTGAAATACTCTTGTTCAGCGACAGGCCACTGGCTGTAGAGAATGACCGCTCTACCATGATTATATGACCGCTCTACCATGATTCTCTACACTGGCAGGTACAATAAGTCTCTGGCCATGCAGGGACCTGTGATCGCTGATGCACCTACCGGTTGCCAATCTGCAGCCGGCGTTGCCGACGAAAATGGAGCTACCATCTTCAATGATGCAGTCGGTAATTTGCTGGTGTGCATCACATGAGCAGCTCTAGCTTGTGCTGCGCAGTCCCAAAGCATGTGTTGCGCTGTCTCACTGTTCTGACACATCGAGGGCGCACGGTTCTGGCCTGAACCATGTTGTGTCACAAGGCTCGCCCCCAGAAGATCGGCGCAGTCGCAGGGTCGGGAGCAGCACCTGAACGTTGGGGACAACTCCCACAAAGCACCACTGATCGACAAACTGGATTTCCTCTGTGAAACCATCCCGATTGCCTGACGCTGCCGCAGCTGCAGCATGCTTGCCATGCCCCACAAATCACGTTATAATAGCAGTACAGTTAAACATGTTTACGAGCTCACCTCACAAGGTCTGACTGGCATGCAGCCCTCAGGCAGTGCCGCAGTGACTGCCATCACTGCGGACACTCCGCTAGATTCGCTCGTCACCATCTTGGTTCCTACAAACAACGCCCTCGACCGCAGCACAGCGAGAGAATTGGCCCGTGCCGGCTCGCTTCAAAACGTGCGCACCCTTCTCAAGCTCTGCCCGCAGCCTCTTCTATAGCCAGCATTGGTAATGCTGCTTCCATGCTCGCAACTACAAACACATCCGGCGATCATGGTCACCTCAAACAGCATCGGCCGCAGCCGCGTCGTGCAGATTGGGGATGGTGAGGCTGGCATCCAAGTGCACCGTGCACCATGCACGGATGTAAATGTAAATGTGACACTTACTCGCCGTATCCTACAAGGACCTTGACATCTCCGGATAGCCGGGACCACAACCCAAGGGGGCAAACCACCTGGAAACCCCCCTCAGACAACCGCACGCAGCTCACGTCACGTGTACAGGGCCTCCTCCTGTGCTAAGCGAGGTGGTCGCACGCGATCGAAACCCAAGACCTTCTGAAGAAGGGTTCAGTTTTTATTCTGTCCTCCGACCGCTGGACCGGATGTGCATCAGGCTTTACTGATACTGCATGGCCACCTGCATGTACATCCCGGCGCCTGCCCACGTCAGGCATTGGCATGATCGCTCATCTAGCAACTCCTATACCCTGACTCATATGCTTGGTGATATGCGGCATTGAATTTTCCCAATTTCGGATTTGGTGGTAACGTTTGGGCCCGAAATTTTCGGATTTCTGATATCCAGGCCCGGAAACCCCTCCATGATATGCAGGTCATTGAGACACATGTTGTCATGGGCGAAATCAACACAACCTCCGTGAGCAATGGTCAGACTGCAACTACGGTGTCTGGACAGGCTCTTGTCTTTGATGTGCAAGCTGGTGGCCAGGTGAAAGCCTCCATCGTTGGCGGCACCGACAGCGTCTTGCTTGGTGACAGCCAGAGCTCGTGCGCCGGCCCTGTCTACATTGTTGACGCCTCTCTCCGCCCAAAAGAAATATCCCCTGGCTCCATCCAGGCACCTGGTCCCATCTCCGGAACGCTGCCTGTGCCAGTCCTTGCAGAGATGCCAGTGGAGGTCCTGCAGCCCGTTCCTGGCCCCGCTCCGGCCGCCATGCTTGTGTTGCCACCCACCGCGGCCGTAGCCGTCGGGGCAGCCAACTCTGCTCCTGGCGAGGCACGGCAGCCAACATCCGTTCCGAGGTCTACAGCGGCGCTCGCCCCTGTTCTGCTGAACGTGCCTGCCACCGCGCCGGGTCCCGCGCCGCCGGGCATGGCCCCCACCCCCACTTCTGTGCAGGCGGCCACTGCAATACCTCGTGCGTAACCCTGCCCTAGGCTAGCGGTGCTGCAGCTACTGATAGTGCCACCATGATGCCCGTGCAGTAAGCGATAGGTTATGCTAGAAGAACAGGCCTCGTGCGTACCCCTGCCCTATAGCTAGGCCAACGTAGAGCAGCGGACTGTTTTGCGTCGTGAGGATGCCGTCTGTTGGCAGCGATGCTGCGGACGTTGCCCCCACGTATTCAGCTCCGAGCCTGCCAGCATTGCACCACTCTCCCTGTGACGATAACCCCGCACAAGGGAGGTAAGGTCTTCTGCGAAACGTTTGAACACAGTGACAGGCTCTGACGCTGCATACTCTGTTCAGGCCAATGCGGCCAATACGACAGTCTGCTTGACTCGAAGCTCAAACTGCTCAGTTGCACATTACCCATCCATTCTCACACTGTCCGGCCGCCTCGATACTGTCCTCAGTACTCTTATCTAGCTTACTCTGTACGCTGCCTCACAGGGGTGAATGGTTCGCAAGCGATCGCATCCACAGCTGGCGCGCCTGCAGCCACAGATGCCAATGTCCGTGACGATGCGTCGGGGGCTGCCACCGCGACACCTGACCGCGTTGCTCCTGTAGTCGTCGCACCACCTGAGATTGCACCAGACTCCAAGGGCGCATCAAACTCCACAACGGTTGCGGCAGTCGGCGGCGGCATTGCTGCGGCTGTTGCCGTTGTCCTCCTGCTAGCGGCAGCCCTGCTCGTGCGTCGCCGCAAGCACCGCAGCGACGCTGCCAACGGCAGTGCCTTGAGGGCCATCGGTGCTGGTGGTGAGGGTTCAGCTCCTAACGCACATATCAGAACTGGCATCTCCGCCTCCAAGCCAGCGGACCTCCATAAGAGCGACCTTGGCGAGAATGGACTGAAAGATGGCAATGGATCGCTCGATGCAGGCTCAGCTCCAGCGGCTGATCATGAGGTGCCCTCAACCAGACCTACCTCGCAGCTGCACATGCCTCCCCACGAGGACAGTGGTCCTGCAGCCGTGGGCACCATCATGCACGAGAAGAAGCTGAGCGTGGATGGGTCCGTGGCCGATGCGGCGGCCCGAGATGCGCACGACAGCGCGGCCACCAGTAGTACTGTTGCGGATGCAGGCGCTTTGACGTCTCCGGCTGCGGCTGATGGCGCTGGAACCGACCAAAGACAGTCCGTACCGAGCCAATCACCTGGCATAACCACGACGGCATCGGATGTGGCATCTGCGGGAGTGCAGACTGACGGTGGGACAACGACGTTTGCCGCAATCACGCCAGAGTACAACACGGCAGTGGCCGCCAGCGAGACGACAGTCGAGCAGCAGAAGGAGCGACTGAGGACGGAGCTCGACCACATGCGGCAGCAAGGCGAGCACTTCCTGGGGCACTTCATGGTGCTGCCGTGGACGGAGCGGCGAGAAGGCGGGCAGGGCGTCGTGCAGTTCATGCGCAGCACGCGCACCGACGAGGCCGTCGCCGCTAAGTTCTTCCTCTCGCGGGTAGCCTTTGAGACGGAGCTGCAGCTGTACAAGGTGGAGGTGCTCCGCAGCATGATGCCAGCGGTGCAGCTGGAGCTGAGCAACAGCAACGCAGCGGAGCGTAACAGCCGCGGCTACCCATGGCCGCCATGCATTGTGCTGGAGAAGGGGGAGAGCCTGCAGGAGTGGAAGGCCAAGACAAGGCCCGCGTTCAGCACCGTCGTCGACGTGCGGCCACTCTGCCGTACGATGTCGCTCCTGGAAACTTCCGTTTGATGCGGTGCGCTGCAACTTGTGCATGCATGCAGGCGATGTGCCTGATCACGGAGCGGCTGGCGCAGCTGCACGGCAGCGGGTGGGTGCACCGCGACCTCAAGCCCGGCAACGTGCTGCGCCTCCCCGGCGAGCACTCCTGGACACTCATGGACTTTGGCTGCGCCGCCCGTGCAGGTGCTCACGCATGCCTCAGGCTGCCCTGTTCTTCTGGCCCGGCACACTGCCCTGTCGCTGTGTATACTGATGCAGGATAAGTGCGTGTGAGGCATTCAGCGGATGCCCATTGTGCAACAACCTTGCATGCAGCAGGGCGGTGCAGCTCGCTTGTTTCCATGCCGGTGCTGCCTGTGCAGCCGCGGCTGTGCCTCTGACGTTTAGTCCGGCGTACGCCCCCCCGGAGGCTGCCCGGGCCAACGAGCGCGGCGACCGCACCATCGTGGCCGCCGCCGCCGCCGACATGTGGGCGCTCGGCGTCATGGCCTTTGAGCTTCTCACCAACCAGCCCGTCTTCCCTCAGTTTGTGACCACAAGGGAGATGATCTGGGCGCAGCTGTGCGGGCGGGCGGCGCTGCCGTGGGAGGACGGCGCCGCGGGCCAGGCCGGGAAGCTGGCGCAGCTGCGGGGGCTGCGGAGGGCCATCTTGCAGTGCCTGCATCGCGACCCCAGCGAGCGGCCAACCGCGGAGGAGGTGCTGACGCACTGGCGCAACCTCTTCGACTCCCACACCGCCACCGTCCAGGCCGGGGATCTGTGAGCCCCGGCCCGGCATCGCCTGGCCGCACCTGCTGCTCCGGCTGCAGTTGTCTACGTCTCGCAACGAACCTCTCATCAGCATGCACCGTGGTAGCTTGGGGGATGCATGCACCCACAGTAGATGGTTTGTCCTTGGTGGCGATTTCATGTTGCTGAGGCGGCCAAGATCGAGTGCATGTGCGGCGGCGACCCGCAGCATGTGGCGGATGCGCATGCATGGAGCACCGTGAGGCACGCAGCCCACGGGGATGTAATGCGGAGATGCATGCGCCCCCCCAGATGGCCATGCCGATGGCGAGGCTGCCCTGGTGGGCGCAGGAACCGCTGCGAGTCGAGTTCGTGCGGCCTGGGCTGCTGGTTGATGATCACGCTTCGTGTGACCCCTGCTTCCTTTTAGCCGCGACGTACATGGCATGACCGCCGAGGATGGGTTGTTGGGGCTGCGTACAATGCAGTGATGGTTCGTGTGCTGGCTTTCTCGTGTGCTCGGCGGACTTGTGCGGCTGCTGCCCTGCATGGGGGGGGCGGCATCGATGTGGTGCCGCCGTTGATATCATCGCTGTGATGTCACCGCCGACGCGTCAACGGGATGGCAGCGGTAGTCTGCTGAGCGTCTGTCATGTGGTCTCAGTGCGGCGCCGCCGCGGCCCGGCTGGATGCCTCCTCGAGGGATCGATGCCGAGAGCGGCCATCCCAAGTTTTGGGCGTGTGATGAAGCTGTTGACGCCCACTAGTAGGGGTGCCGTGGCCAATGGCCTTCTGGATTCAGCACGAAAATTTTGGTTCATTTCTTGCGTTTGCTGAGACCACATATGCACGATGGCTGTCAAATATAAAGAACAGTCCGGCACCTAGTTGCGAGATGACTGACGCGTCAGCCGAGCTCAAGGCGGTGTGGTCAACGTGCAGGCCTGGCCGGGATGCAGCGGTATGCATGGGGATGCATGGGCCCCTGGGCGCATGGAGGTAGCGTGTGTCTCATGCTTGTCAGTCTGCTCACTGTCTTGCACTTGTAGTCACCTGGGGCGCCGGTCCTCGGTGTGCCACACTGCAAGGACGACCATCCAGCGCCGGCCTGCTGCACTTTCAGGAAGCATGCTGGCTCAAGCACGGGCAGGTGTGCACTGCAGCCCGAGTCCGGTGCACAGCAAAGGTATTCTCTGGCAAGATTTACCTGGCAAGATCTTGAGATGCCACACTGCTTCACGATCAACTGCTGCGTAACTTGAGTTTGAACATGCGAGGCGCATGTGCAACTAACAAGTTGACGAGCTCACTGTCGCCGAGGCTTCATCTGCTGGGTAGTGCACCAACGTGGACTCAGCCCTCGCGGTGTGTACATCATTGAAATCGACTTGACGCGAGCGTCGTCGCGTTGTGTCGAACAAACCGGCTCACGCAACGCACCGGGGACTCACGCATTGTCCTGCACAGCGTGACAGAACTGTACAAGGACCTCATGCGTGTGCTTGCTGCGGTTTTGCCGTCGTGGATTTTCCAGCTGAGCACAGTGTAGTGTGTCGGTAGCCGGTCGCCATATCCTTTCGTACGCTTGTGTTGCAGACACAACGCGAGCTCGCTGATCATCCATATGTTGCGATTGGGGACCTACTTTGCCGTTCAAGCCAGGTAGACCTGGCTCGCCATGATGAAGGATGTGGCAGAGGCGCTTACATCGACGAATCCCGTCCCTCTTGCGGTGAACTGCGCCAAGCTAGCCGTCCTGCTTTATGATGTTTATTCCACAAGAGGCGACAAGCTGCAAGAGTTTGCCAGGTGCGCTTGTCCGTACCAGGGAAGTGCATCCCGCGTGTGGGTCACGCGTGTTACGTGTCCCTGCGCTGCCAGCATGCGCCGGCACGATAATAGCCATATCAACATCCTTGTGTTGATGAGCTGATTCCTGGTCCCCGCCGAGTGCTGTATGGGGCGCTGTATTGAGGGAGCCATGCCAGAGTGCTGGGCTGCGCGCACCCGGCAATCCGGAGCCCACCGGAACGCTCATGTAGCAGAGAGTCTGAGCCGTTGTGCGTGCGAAACGCTGTCTTCAGCGCTCCGTGCCGTGTGGTCATGTGAAATTCACACCGCCACGCACCCGTCAACCGCGTTGCTCGCACTGTGATGCAGCTGCGGCGAAGGCGTGTGCCGCGGCCACGACGGCCACCCAAGAACACCACAGCATGGCGCATCACAGGTCGTTGTCTGTGCAGCTACATGCAGAACATCGGGCTCGCGGTGGAGGGCATGGCGCACCACCTGACGGGCAACGCGGTGCCGATCCTGCAGCAGCTGCAGTCCGCGCTCGAGCGATCGGCCAGCAAACTGGAGAAGTACAAAAGACGCAACAAAGTCGAAATTGCGTACTATGCACACTCTGAGGCGGTGCGTGTTGCGATGTCCGGTGCACAGCTCCAAACGGGACGTACAGTCTGCTTGCCAGTGCGGAGTACTCCCGTCACGTGCGTCTGTCCGGCTCTGTTTCCGGCACCTGTCACAGTGGCTGAGTGGAAGCCATCTTGTGCACCGGGCGCAGCGGGGCGCCGGTGTGGTGGCATGCATGCAGACCCAAAGAGGAGTGCATCGGAGCTGTGCTGCAGACCCACATCAGGAAGGTCACCGACCAGATCGGCAGCCTCGTGCCCCTCCTGCAGCTGACGCTCACGGGCCAGAACAACATGCATGCGATGCATGCGGAGTTGCGCGCGCACGAGGCGGCGCTGCGGGCACAGGGTGCCCCCGCGGAGGCCGTGCAGCACGTGCGGACGCTCGACGGGGCGGCGGCGGCGATCGCCGTCGCAGAGAGCCCGGCAGACGTCCACGCCGCCGCGCAGCACGTCGCAGATAGCCAGATGGCGCTCTCCGAGCAGAGCATGGACCACATCGCCAGCGTGCACCGCAGCATGCAGCACGCCCTCTCGGAGGTGCGCCCCCCTGAAGCACGTGCACCATGCAGGGGGCCACGGCGCAAGCGCTCCTGGCCCCGGCCTCTTCCGCAGGCATGCGGGCGTCTGAGGTGTGCCACGGCGGCTGAATGACAACGCTGTGGTTGCACCGGGCGTCGGCGTGGCCGCAGCCGTGGGCGAGCGCGCGGTTACGACCGGTGGCTGGTACAGGGTTTCGGGGAGCTCTCCACGAAGCTGCGGAGCGTGCAGAGCAGCCAGAAGGCGCTGGCGCAGAGTCTGGCGGTGCTGCAGGCGGAGCTCAAGCAGGAGATGTCGGGGCTGCGCGAGGAGATCAGCCGGCAGACGGGCATCGTGGGGGACAAGCTGCAGGGCATCGAGGACGGCCTCGCCCACGTGCGCCCTTGTCCCTCCACCCCCCTTGGCAGGTCTCCTGCGCTCTTGTGCAGCTGAGCAGGTGCAGAGCTCTTCAAAGGCCGGCCGTTTTGGTCCCCCGCACCGCCACGCTCGCGCATGCGGCGCCGCTGTGTCGGCGGCAAACGCCATGCATGCGCCACGGCCGTGTGATCACCCAGGCGGGACTCGTGCCGCCGCTGTGCCTCGGGTCGCGCGCCTGAGGAGCGCCTGTGACCGCGGCGCAGCGTAATGTTGTGCACAGCACGCAGCATGCAGGTGCTGGAGGAGCTGCAGAAGAGCAGCCTGGAGACGGACTGCAGCACGGCGGCGCTGGGGTGCAAGCGCGCGGCGCACTCGCTGATGGAGGCGCTGCGGTCGGGGCGCATCAAGTGCACCGGCTGCCCGGTGGAGGGTCTGCCGTACTCGGCGGTGGGGGCGCTGCGGCCGGTGAAGCTGCTCCACTGCGGCTGCACGCTGTCGGCGCACGCCGCTGACAAGTGCGCTGCAGCGCAGCGATGCCTGCTGTGCCGCCGGGTGCGCCGCTGCGCCACAGCATGCGCTCACCGGAGGTCGGTGCCTGCTGCGGGGGGGGCGTGTGACGGCGGGGTGGTGTGCAGGCGATTCCGGCGGGCAAGGGCGGCTACAAGGACGACAAGCAGATTGTGCGGGTGGCTGAGGCGGAGTGCATCGGCATCCGCGTGCCGAATATCGACGCGTCGAAGATCCAACGCGGCGGGCGCATCGGCAAGGGTGGGGAGGGGGTTGTGTACCGGGCCACGCTCGAGGGCGTGGGGGACGTCGCCATTAAGTGCCTGCCTCTGGCCGGGGCGACCGAGCAGGACCAGGCTCAGGTGCGGCGCCCGCCGGCCCATGCGTGTGCACCGCAGCCCTGACATCGAGGGGACGAGATGCCGCAGGCGGGCGGAGCACTCCCCGAAACGTAGTCGTGGCTCTTGTGCCTGCAGCGAGCGCTGCGTGTGAGAGGTGTCGGTTGTGCAGCGGCACGCATGGCGGTCATGCATGCAGGTGTCGACGATGCTGACGTCGACGTACCTCGCGAGCACGGCGACGCCGCTCGTGTGCCGCCTTCACGGCGTGGCATGGCAGGAGGACGAGGTGTGGATCGTGATGGAGCTGTGCGAGGGCACGGCGATGAGCGTGGTGTCGGCCGCGCGCAAGGCGGACGCGTCGCTGGAGGGCCTGCCGCCCGCCGACGTCGTCGTCCTCGCGATGGAGGTGTCCGAGGCTCTCAGCGCGTTGCATGAGCGCGCGCGCACGCTGCACCTGGACCTCAAGCCGGAGAACGTCCTCATAACGGCGGAGCACAAGGTCCGGCTGAGCGACTTTGGCGTGAGCCGGCGGCTGCCGACGCGGATCACGGCCAAGACAATGACCGGGATCTCTGCCGGGACGCCGGGATACGCGTCCCCGGAGCAGATGCTGCAGCGGCGGGGGACGGCGCGCTCCGACGTGTACTCGCTGGGGGCGTCAATCATCTTTGTCGCGAGCGGCATGCACCCGTTTGACGGGTGCGCGGACATGGCGTTCATCGCGGCGCAGCTCGCGACGGGTCAGGCGATGCCGGTGCCGGACACGGTGCAGCCCGAGCGGCTGCGGATGCTGGTGCAGCGCATGGTGACCATCGACGAGGCGCGCCGCCCGACGCTGCACCAGGTGCGGCAGGAGCTGCACCGGATCCACCGGGAGCTGAAGCTCGAGGGGGCGCGGCCGACGTACGTGCAGCCGTACTGGGGTGCGATGCCGACCACCGAGCCGCCGCCGCCGGTGCATGCGGCGGAGGAGGCGCCGGAGACGCAGCGCGCACCGGCGGTCGCCGAGCGCCACACCGCGCCGCCGGCTCCGCCGGCGACGCCGGCCGACCCCGCCGAGGCGGACGACGTGGCGGAGCCGCCGTTCAACACGGCGCCGGCGGGCTCCCCGTTCAGCGCTGACGCGGCGTATGCCCCGCAGGCGGTGCCACCGCCGCAGCCGGCGCCCCTCCCTCCACCCGCTGTGGCACCACCACCTGGCCTCGGCGCGGCGCCCTTGCAGGCGAGCGCCTTTGTCAGCGGGCCGTCCGGCGCGGCCCCCCCGTACGCTGCCGGCCCCAGCGGCGGGTCCAGTGCACATCACCAAATGGCTTCAGCCGGCAGCGGTGCTGCCGCAGGGTTCTCCTCGAGCATGTCCGGCGGACCGCCTGTCGCCTCCGCGCAGAGCATTCCGGCTGCGCAGGGCGCTGCTTTCGCTCACAGCGGGCAGCACGCACAAAGCATGCCACATCAGCCCATCGCGCAGCACATGCAGAGCATGGCCCCCTTCCACTCAGTCCCAGCGAACGGCATGCCGCCGTTCCAGACGGCGCCCGCGAACGGCCAGCCATCGTACCATGCGCCGGGCCTCGGCCAGGCACCGCACGTGACGGCGCCATCCTACTATCAGCCAGTCTCAACCGTGCGCCTTCTGCCCCGACCACCCCTTCACCCCTTTTACTTTTCATCGTCTGTCATCGCGGGCACACGCAGCCCCCAGCCTGTACCGCCTAGCGCCGCTTCCAGGTGCAACCCAGCTCTGATTACGTGGCCAGAATGCCCCCCACGCCTGCCCCACAGAGCACCCTAGCGGCACAGCACCTGCAGTCATCGGCCGAAAGCCACAAACGCTCCGTGGCCGCACCCTGATCGCCACAGCTGCTGCTGCACCCCCCCGTGCCACCCCAGAGCACCACCCTCGGATCGCACATGCCTTGGCCCGTCCTCCCCATCACCCCTCCCGACTCTGCACATCTGCCCCCCTCTCACGGATCCCCTGGTGGCCACGCTGTGTCGGTAAACTCGCGCCGCCTGTGCAGCAGCTCCCGGGGCAGACCCTGCCGCAGCTGTTCGACACGCTCAACCAGCAGCTGCTCGGCCAGCAGGTCGACCTCGGCAGCGCCAGCTACTCCATGCCGCTGCTCACCAAGGTCCGCAGCCTCCTCGACAAGTCCAAGAACCCTATCACCCGCCTCCCCGACATGGACCCGCAGCTCCTGGCGCGCCCCCTCCTCCACCGATCCCGGTTGCATGTGCAGCATGCGCAGCACCCTACGACGTCACCTGCCGCAGGCGCAGCTGCCTCATTGCAACCTCGCTCACGGCGCAGTTCACATGCATGACCATGTGCGTACGCATGTGGCATTGCTCGCCCCGCGAGCCGCAGCGGTGGTGCGCTTCTCTGCCGCCGCGTCGGCCCCTCTGCCGCGCTGTTCTTTCAGCGTGCAGCCACGGACCATGTGCCCGGGCCGCGGTGGGGATGCGCCGTGCAGAGGGGCACAGGGACGACGCGGCGCGGCCCACGCATGTGCTGCATGCACGTGCGGACCCGGAAGGCGGCGCGGCGCGTCTGGCTCACGGGGTTGAGCACGGCGGTGGGGTGCAGGCGCAGCCGGCGAGGATGCCGCCGGGGCCGGTGCAGACGGTGTGGGCGCTGCAGGTGGCGGCGGTGGGGTGCCGCGCGCTCACGCTGTGGGGCGGCAGCATGACGATCTCGCGCGGCACGCTGGTGGTGCCGGAGCAGGTGTTCCTCGTCTTTGGGCCGCACTGCAGCAACGTCGTCATCCGGGACATCTACTTCAAAGGTGCTCGCCCCCCCCCCCCCTGTGCCGCCCCTGGCCCTCCAACAACTGAATCCTCCCGGCCTTCCTTCACCCCGCACTCACCTCCTAGCAGTCCCTCCCAACCCCACCTGCCTAAGGCCGCGCTGTTCATTGCCGCGATCACTTGTCCGGGTCACTCGTCGAAGTGACCCCCGGAAATCACGGACCTGTTGGACTGTATGAGTTGGTTCCGTGAACACTGGGAGGCGGCGGCCGGTCACGGGCACAGTGGCTGCAGGGGGCCGGCTGCTGTGCCACGGGCCAACGTGCTCGCTGCGGTTCGAGAACTGCCGCTTCAGCAAGTCCGGCGTCGTCGCCATCGGGGGTGCCGACGTCTCCTTCTTCAACTGCCTTGTCAAGCACACCGACATCGGCCTCTACGTCCACGGCCCCGCCACCAAGCTAACCATCCGCAAGCTCGAGGCCGTCGACTGCAAACAGGTGCGGCCCCCGCACCTCGTGGCCCCCTGCGCGCCTCGCGCTCCCCGTGCCGGCGCCCCTGCTACCCTCTGGCCACCTACGCCAACGTGCTGCGATCTGTCTTTACTCATCGGCGTGCGCCTGACATGCGCGTGACAGCCGCCGACAGGCCCCCCCGGCCGTGTGGCGGAGGTGCAACGGTGCCAGCGCAGCTTCAGGCAGGTGGCGGCACACCACTCGCAAGGCCCTTCCGCCGCCAGCACACACCTGGTCCAGGCCACGCTGACACAGGCACCTGCAGTCCAGCACGGTGGTGCAGGGAGGCCGTGGTGCAGCAGTGCGGACCTGCGCTGGGCGCACCTGCCGCGCGCCAGCAACGCAGGGTGGATCTCCGGGTAGGCGTGCGTTCCGGTGCTGGTTACACGCGTTGCACAGTCAACGACTCCCGCGCGTCGGGGCCTGTGACAGGGTTCACCGGCCCCCGACATGGTGGCGGGAAAGAACGGGTGTGCCGGTGCAGGTGCTGCTTGTCGACGGCGGCGCCACGGCCGACGTGGACAGCCTGCAAGCGAAGCAGCACGCCATCACCGGCGTGGAGGCCCGCGGCTCCGGCACGTCGCTCACGCTCGCGCGCTCCAGCATTGCGCAGGCCGTGGCGGCAGACCCGGCTGCCCCGGAGCGCGACCTGCGCCTCGGCCTGCCCCCCGGGTGGCCGGTCCGCGGCCTGCATGCGCACAGCGGCGCCACCGTCGGCGCGACCGACTGCACCCTCGCCGCCTCGTACACCGGCATCGCCGCGATGGACCGCGGCACGGCCGTCACCGTCGCGACGAGCTTCCTGTCCGACAACATCCGCAGCGGCGCGGCGGCGGTCGGGGGGGCGGCGCTGACGCTGAAGCAGTGCACGTGCGCGTCGACGGCGGCGCCGCAGATCGTGGGCGCGGAGGCGGGCGACGCCGGCACAACCCTCACGGTGGAGGCGTGCTGCCTGCAGAACAACGTTTCGTGCGGCGTGATGGCGTACAGCTCCGCCGCCATCGTGATGAAGCGCTGTGTGTCGCAGGGCAACGGCACCGCCGGCTGCTTCGCACAGGTGCGGCACACCTCGCGCGGGCCCCGCGTGTCCTCCACGCTGTGCACTGTACCTGTTTGTGTTCCCGTGTTTGCATGCAGCGTGCAAACGAGGCCGCGCAGCCGTTGGGAGTACCGGTGCGGCGGCCACGGGGGAGGAGCGATGGCGACACGGCCGTTTGCAGGACCAGGGGACGATTGCGATGGCGGAGGGCTGCCGCAGCGAGATGGAGACGGGGTACTCTGTGCATGCGGAGGGCGGTGTCACGGCGACCTCCGACTGCGTGTTTGTGCCACGACCGCAGCCGGCGCAACCGGCGCAGCCGTACGCACAGCAGCCTCAGGGCATGCCGCACGCTCAGGCCGCGGCGCACTCTGGCGCGCAGGGGGGCTACGTGCCCGGGCCATCGCCCGGTGGTGGCGGGCCTCAGGGCCCACCTTACGGCGGGGCCGCGGCGTACTCCGGCTCGCAGGGGGGCTACGTGCCGGGGCCGCCGCACGGCGGCAGCGGGCCACAAGGTAGCAGTGCCTCCACCGGCAGCAGCGGGCCCCCATACAGGTATATGCCCCCCAACGCATAGGTTCCCCCCTACCGCATGGCAGATTGACCCGCTCGTCCCCGCAAGCATGGCGCCGGCTGTGTGCAGCGACGCGGGTGATGCGGTCCTCACTCTTTGCGGCGCTTCCACATGACCAGCACCTGAAAGCTTTTGCTCTGATCCGTTTGAGGACACGCGTGTGAACGACCTGGGTGCATCGGCATGCCTGCCTGCCGCATTGGCAGCGAGCGGCCGTGACGGAAGCACCCAGGGAGCGGCTACGGCATAGTCCTGCAACGAGGGTCTGAGAATCGCACACGCGGTCGTGCAACCGTACACCAGCGAGCGGCGGGTGCACCCCTTGGGCGTGCTCCAACCTCGGTGCGCAGTCGCATGCCCCTGTGTGCACACCCGTACCATGGTGCGGGGGTGTGCACCAAGCACCGCGATGTAGCTCCGTGGTGCAGCCGTGACATGGATCCGAGCCTGCCGGGTTTGGGGCGAGGCGGAGTCGTGGCAAGGTGGCTTCTGGCGGCGGGCCTCGCAGCTTGTAGGGGAGCCGGGTGCATGCATGTGGGTTTGCCCTGTGGTTTTCTTCGTTGTTTGGTTTTTGCCCAGTTTTGAGGTGCGGAGATTGCCACCAGTTGTCAGGCGGGGCCAGTTGTAGCGTCCGCTCAAGGCAATGGCATGAGCTGAGAAAGACGTTGACCAGGCATGGTTCCTGAGGTGCATACGCATGCGGTGTTGCATGGGGTGATGCCGATTGGGATGTGCTGTCCACGCCTAGACAGAGACACCACGAGTCGGAAGTCTGCCTTTGATTTCTGTCCAGTATGACCAAATCAGTTTGCGCCTGTGTTACGTTGATGCCATTGCTGTCTCCTCTACCCACATCAGCACGGTGGGGGCAGGGCGATGCAATGTTGCTTTGGCTGTGCGCCGGTCACCCTGCTGTATCGAGCCAGTGCTTCCGTGTGCGACACTGACGTGTGTCTTTGTGTCTGCCGCAGCAAAGGGCGGTGACACCTCCCCGAGTCGTCAAAGTTCGCCTCGGTGTCAACATGCATTAAAGACCACGCATCGGTGCAGCACGGACGCCCATGCTCCCTCAAACACAATCGTGCGGAATGTGCTTGGTCTTGGGCTCTGTGTTCAGAACGGCCGCGCATCGGGCATGGTCGCATGGAGCGTGGAATTTGCATCACACCTTCCAGAGCCTACAAATCCGCCTGTTACGGATAACTTGTCCTCCGCGCACGCCAGCACATGCTCGCGAAAAGTGAACACTGGCAATGACGATGTAGGGCCCCACATGTGTGGCCAGCTGCCCTGGCGCCTTCCATGAGGCATTCTTGAGCACGACTTGCATCTGTGCCACAGGCAGCGAAGCTGCTCTCTGCACGATGAGATGCGCCTCCATCACTGGGAAACAGGGCGCAAGGCCGGCTGGAAGCACCATGTGCCACTCGTGAGTGTCCTCCTCAGTTTGCTGATGCAAGTGCTGATGCAAGTGCTGATGCAAGCATTTTCAGTGCACCACGACCTGTGGACACTGCTGCACTGCACTACAGATCCCAAGAAGCACGCACAGGTCAGCAGTGCTCAACAGCCACTCTCGAGGAGCGCTGTATGCAGTTTCAGATAGCCGTCATTACTTTTGTTGGCAGTCTACACGGCAGGGCCAACTCGTCTGGCAGTGTGTGGCTGCCGCGAGCCCCAGATGAAGACTCAACACTGCCAGACCCACACGGCTTCCGATGCTAACTCTTTGGCATGCCACCAAGCGCACCTGACATGGATCGACGTGCCGACACATTCCCCGAGCAGGCCCACTCGAAACGTTCCGCACCTCAGGCCACCATCATGCATTTGCCAAGACGCATCACAGTCCGTCCCGCCCGGACAGATGCAGACACGCTAAGCTTTGCCGGGACATTGCAACACTTTCATGGTTTCCGCTTTCTGGCGCTTATACAGAGCTCTCGTGGATTTTGTGCCGCTTGCCCTGCATTCATCAGGTGATTGACCTGACGCTACTGGAGAGTCCATCTGCACCGTGCGCGTGTGTACCTGTCTCTGTTATAAAATATTCGTATCATGTCTTCCGTGATTTGTTAGGTCCTGGTGTTGTGTCTGTGTGGCCGAGTGCCTTTCACCTGACGTGCAGTTGGTATTGGTTAGTCGCATGGCAGGGAGCGAGAGTTTGTGGCAGCCCGGAAGCGACCGCGAGTAGTCTGGCCTGATGCTATGTGACGGGCGGTGGCGGTGGCAGCTGGAAGTCTGGAGCTGAGCATCCCAGAGCCTTGTTGAAGACACTGGCTCAGGCAGCGGGCTCGCTGGGGCTCACTGAAAATGCCACCGAGGAGTCGCCAGCGGGACGCACCTGTGACAACACAACTGCTGGGCATCAACATCAGCTACTACATCGGCGCAGCGGTCGCGTTGATATGCATCGTCTTGGTTGTCCTGAAGCTGCCAAACAGAAATGTGCGCTCTACTCATGGCAAATGCGCACGCAGGTAGCTTCATAATCGACTAAAGTCGCCCAAGTGTGTGTTCCGATCAATGGGCTCTTACTCTTTGATGATCTTCCTCGTAACGCATGAACAGGCTGTTCTGTTGTTGTCTCCGTCGGGATCACCAGACTGATCATTCCAATCATCGGATAGATGCACGGTTTGTATACGAATCTACGTTAGGCAGTGCTTTTGTGGTCATCGAGACAGGCTCACAGGTGTGAAGGGTCCCAACATCTGTACAAGCTCGCGTATATTCGTTCAAGGACGCCCAAGTCGCTTAGAATCAGTTATAGAGGACGTTGTTTATGGTACTTTGAATAGCCACGTGGCTCTGTGCTCGTTAGCGATATGTGCACAGCGCATCATGGGCAAGTCTGACAGGCTCGACACGACCGAGGCCTCTCATATCTGCAGGGACACTTGAAGGTATCCGTTGAAGGAGATGAGGATGACGCCGTGGATGGAGGCGCTGCGACTGTCCTCGCAGATGCCCCGGTCAACGACGCCTATCAGCTGTGGGGCGAAGAAGCAACGCAGGACAATGCGCCTGAACATGTGCACTCGAAAGAACAGCACATCGGTGCAACAGTGGTGAACCCAGGTCTGGATTGTTGGACACAGAATCGCAGCAAGATGGCGGGAGCACCACCGTGCAGCAGCCCTGACGGTGGACGAGCCGAAGGCAATGCCAAGGTTCGTGTTATCGCTTCGCTGCTCTCCATGATACCCGTTTTGAAGCGCTCTGCAAATTAGGCATTGATAGGAGTATGTTGCGGCAGTGAGGCCTGGCTGCGTCTAATATGCGTTGGAAATATGCTGTCGCGCATGTCTGGCAAACGGTGCATAGCTACTACCCTGCCGTGCTGTCAATCCCGCGGTGCACACGTTGTGAAGCTGCCAAACCTCCGTGACTTCGTTGTTCCTGCGTAGACAAACTGAGCTGTTGGTTTCTTTCTTTTTTGTGATTCACTAGACTGTCCTGCTGCACCAGCCTGAGGGGCCTTCCAAGCTGGACAGGCATACACAGAGCCTGATTGATTGTACGATCATGGTGCGTCTCCGCATACGCAACTGCCTGAATGCCCCCAAGGCCTGCCGTCTTCAACATTTTAGGCCTGCAGCAAGCTCGGATCCGCAGTGCAGTGGAGGCAAGCGCCTGCCGCATGCAGGTGGCCGTCATGTTCCTCGTGAAGAGCGTCATTCCCACCGAGGCCATCTGGACGGCATTCATTGCCTCAGCTGCCGAGATGACGCTGCGGCGGCCAGTTCCCCACACACGCCCCCCGCCGCCCACCCTGCTGCCAGACATCGTTCACACCGAGGCTGACATGTCAGCAGAGTGCTGGAAGCATGGTGGCCCCATGACCAACTTTGGCGTCCCGCCGCGCCAGGAGTTCCAAGGTGCCGCCTTCACCCCGCTCCTCCGCCACGAGCCGCAGCCTGCCGCGTCCTGCAAACCTGCACCTCTGTTGCATCTGCACCGCCATGTCCGGCTGCAGCAGTGTGGCGCTGTCCTGACAGCACATCAGCATCTGGACTGACTCCCTGAATGCCCCGTCAGTTCGTACCTGTGAGCGAGCACAGCGCACAGAGGTACAGCCTGGCAAGGTGTTGGGAATCCGGATTGGCTGGACGGAAGCACAGCACGCAGCGTGTCACACGGGTCACACAGCGTGTGGGAGTGCAGGCGAGGTGCCGCCCGCCGTCACCAACGTCACGGGCTGGATCCAGCGCAGCTGCCACGCACCTCTGACCGGTGCAGCGCTGTACCGCAAGCAGGACCTGTTCTCCTTCTACGTCCACCGCAGCATCGGCGTGCCCCCCGCCCCGGAAGACAGCGTCTTTGCTGGCCGCGACATCGACGACCGGTGCTCTGCCCCTCCCATGCAGTGGCATGCCAGCGGCCAGCCAGCGCATCCCGGATGACAGCCAGCGGCATGCATGCAGTGCGCCACGGGCGACACACTCGGCGGCCACAGCTGTGGCGACCCACTGTGCCACTGTTGTGGTGTTGGGGTTGTGCTGCACCGGTCGTGGCGCGAAAGGGCCCGGCTGCGCGGGGGGACACGGTGACAGGGGCCGCCGGTGTGCAGGATCAAGGCCGAGTTTGCGCAGCCGAGCCTGATCTCGGCGTACAAGAAGCTGCTGGAGGTGGCGCTGAAGGAGCGGCGCAACTCGATGTTCCTGCTGGTGTCGGAGACGTGCATCCCGGTGCACCACCCCGCGCTGCTCTGGTCGCAGCTCATCGCGGAGTCCCACGTGTCCCGCATGGCCGACGGCCACTACAGCGGCGTGCGGTGGTCGGAGCTCATGGCGACGCAGCACATGCAGCGCGACCACTTCCAGAAGGGCGCCCAGTGGCACACGCTCACGCGCATGCACGCCGAGCTCGTCGTGTCGGACCGCCACGTGTGGAGCCAGTTTGAGCGCTACTGCATCACGCAGGCACGCCCCCGCCCACCTCCCCTGCCTTGTGCCACGAGGCGCCCCCGCCCACCTCCCCTGCGAACGTGTCCTCCGATTACCTCGCCAGCACCGCGCTGGCCGCCTTCCTCAGTCCCGCGCTGGTTGCCCCTGCGGCCTTTGTGCGTGAGCCTCCGCCACGGCGCCGCAGTGTGCAGAAGGCGTGCACGCAGCAGCGGCCGAAGTTCGGGCACGTGTGCGTCGCGGACGAGCACTTCCTGCCGACGCTGTTTGCCGTGTACGGCATGGACGAGAGCCGCGACGGCATGGGGGAGCTCACCTACACCGACTGGCTCTCCGCGCAGGGCAGCTGGCACCCCACCACCTTCCACCCCGGCAACGCGCAGTCCGCCGTCTTCACGATGCGCCAGCGCACCCTCTTCTCCCAGTGCGCCCCCCTGCAGCCACCTGCACCTCCTGCCGCACACCCAAGCACGCTGCAGTCGCACCCGGCCCTGCACTGCTTCCCGGCGTGCCTGTGCCGGCGTGCCTGGGGGAACCGCGGCTAGCCCCCAGCTGCCCCCCGTATCATCCGGTGCCGCCAGTGCCGCCCCGCGCGCTGCTCACTGCGTCGTGCTGCCGGTGAGGCCGCGGCCACACGCATGCATGCGCTCTACTCTTAGCCGTGCCCCCTGCCGTGCTACGCGGGGAATGCAACAACAGTCCGGCATCGCCACGGGCGTACGCACACGGCGGCGCGGGCAGAGCAGGCGCGTGCTGCCGTGGCCGCCACCTCGCCCAGCACACGGCGCCCTGCAAGCCACACAGCACACGCACTCACTGAACCACTCGACTGCTCACAAGGCGCTGCAGGCAGCACATGCGGCAGAGGAGCACTCTGGCTGTGGACAGCGCACTCGAGCCCTGCATGCCCAGGAGACTTGCCCTGTGTCTGCGGAGGCGCATGAGGCGGCCGCCATGCATGCGCATCGCCCCAGGAGTATGTGAGGCGAGTTGCTGCGTGCAGGTGCCCGACGCTCCCAGTCGAGTCGTTGCGGAGCGCCGGCCGCCTGTTTAAGCGCACCGCCCGGTGCCACGCTGCGGGCGACTTTGTGTCGCCGCTGGCCGGCCCCGACTTTGACACAACCCCCGGCATCCACTCCTTCTCCCGGCGCCTGCAGGCGACGCAGGGCGACGCCTTCTCGGATGCTGATGCTGGGGTCGGCGGGGGTGACCTGCTTGTTGATGCCTACGCCGCCTCTGAGTACGCAGCCCACCGGGACGACTGGGTGGGTGCCGTCAACGGAACGTCCGGCCCGGACTGGGGATTTCCGGACGGAGAGGATGAGGAAGAGTGGGAGGACGTGTACGGGGAAGAGGTGGAGGGCGAGATTGAGCGGCATGCGGCGGCGGGGGGGGTGGTTCAGGAGGGGGGGAAGGTGCAGGGCGGGGCTCTGCGAGAGCTGCAGCTGCAGCGGTACAAGAGCAGGGCGTCAGCGCAGCGGCAGAAGGCCAAGCAGGAGACGCAGCGCAGCGCGCAGCGGAATGCCGCGCAGACGTCGGCGTCGACAGCGCAGCAGCTGCACCGGCAGACGGTGCAGCAGGAGGCCGCGCATCAGAAGATCCCCGAGTTTGGGTTTGCGAGGGACCGGCTGTACGTTGAGAAGTCGAGGGAGATCCGCGCGGCGATGCAGGCAAACCTCCGCAGCACGGGGTGGCTCGGGGACTACGTGCCGATGCAGATGCACTGCCCGCTGATGGGCCGGCGGGTGTCGTGGCAGGCCGCGAGCGAGTTTGCGGCGGTCGCGTGGCGCTGCGACGGGCTCGGCTTTGCCTGGGAGTGCCTCCACCAGGGGCCCCCGCCGGCACCGGCCAGCTGAGCGCACACACCTGCACCCAAGGGGCCCTGCCGGCGTCGCCGTGTGACACCCATGGCATGGGTGTCACTGGCCATCCATGCCAGGATGCATCACGGCCGGGGGGACGGCGCGCCATCAGTTCTAGCGTGTGCTTTTGTGCGACAACCGTGAGCCGCCCACACTCACCCAGGGTCCAAACTGGGCAGGCACCACATCTAGCTCGGCCGCAGCGCCTCCTGTCCCTCAGCACGCTCATAGCATGCATTGTGGGTCCAGCATGCGGGAGTATGTGCACCGCCGCGGCCTTCAGTGGCCACAGGGTGGTGCAAGCTGCAGTGGCGGCGGGTGCGCGCCCGGCCTGCGGGGCGCCAGCGCCACACAGAAGCGCGGCACGGCTTGCTTGTAACTGGTCATGACCGTTGTGAGGTTGGAGTGGACGGGCTCGTGCCGGTCGCATGGCAACGGTGCAGGTTCCCAGTGCAGCAGCGCGCAAGGACCGCCCAATGGGGGGGCTGCGGTGTTGCTGCCGCTGCAGGGCTGCCACCAGCCGCACGTCGCGTCGGTGGCGGCTGCGCTCGGTGACGAGATGTGGCACTGGTGACTGGCTGCACTGGCGCTCGGTGGCTGGGTGGTGACTGGCGACCCTGCCTCCGGTGACGGCCCCCGCTCACGCCGCTGCTGCCCCGTGCCAACCTGACACGGTGCCTCCCTCATAGCCCTTGGCCCACGTGTGCGCGGCAGGCTTGGAAGTATGTGAAGGGCCAGTTTGTGGTGTTTGTACGCGTCGCATTCGCAGCGGGTGTGCGCTGGGGCTCATTGAGCAGCATTGCAGTCTTGTCAACACAGTCTGCATCAATGTGCTGAACCAGAACCCAACGATGCACAGGCAGGACAGCTTGTTTGCGGTGTTGTGCACAGGCAAAATGAACGTCTACTCGTGCCACTTCAATGTAGCCGTCAACAGCTTACAGGTGTCTCGTTTCAAGTGCCTGGAACGGGACTTGCCTCGCGACGTCACGTCGGCACAAATCACATCACCACACAACCTCGGCCAGGGACAGATATCAGCACACCATATGGCCTGGCAACGTCAGGAGTCATGCGCCTGACTTGAATTAAGTACACCATGGCCTCACATCCGCTGCCACCTTGATCCCGAGAGCATGTGGTCAGCCCTGGCTTGCGGTACTTTGATTCCGCCGTCATCAGGCATGGCAACCCCAGCCTGGCAGCCCTCAGGCTGGACAGGACTCGCGACTCTCTCGGTGTAAACACACATTGGCCATTCCGCTCAATCGTTGAACGCTGCTGCTCTGGCTGCGGACACTTGGCCAAGCCGGTCCGCACATGTGATGGCGCTCCCGATGGTTGATCGCTGCCTCTACTGAGCCTTCAACCTTGCAATGGAAGCCTTGATCAAGGGCATCACTTGGTACAAGGCATGCCATTCGGAAAACTCGAGACTGAGTTGGCTCAACCGCCGCTTGGACCGCGGCGTGCTGGAGTCGGCCTGCGTGCGGCACAGCATCACCGCCGGGTCATGGCCGTGCGTCACAGACAGCTGCCAATCTGGCGACACCCGGGCCACCAGAGCCTTCTCCTCCGATATCGCGTTCAACACTTTCTGCACAGAACACTGTGTCACCACCCAGCCACAGCTGATGCCGGCCGCGGGGGCTGCCGCTGCAGCGCGGCCCTGATCTCTCAGCGTGCTGTGAACAGCACTCCAACGGCAGCCACACACATGCACCCACATCATGCATGCTGCCACAGTGGCCGCCGCCCAGAACTATCCGTTGCAGCGCAGCCTCCGGGGATGGGGGGGTGCCGCACCTTCAGCACGATGAAAATGCCGTTAAACTGCGACAGATCCAAAATGACGGTTTTGCCCTTGGGTCTCCATCGATTATTCTTGCCGCGGATGTAGCGTCCGAGCACAAACCGCACTGGGGCGTGACCGGTTCGGTACACGCTCGCGCATATCGGGTCTCCGCGCGTCGGGTCCCCAAGGATCCAGATGCCTGTTCCGTATATCGTCAGGTACTGCCCCCCGATTCTGTGGTGTGTTGCGCCGGACTCTTCGTGATCACTGGCTGCGGGGGCGGCAGCATCCGCAGGCCGCGGCGGCTGTGCGGCAGCCAGCACTGCGCGTGACTGCAGGGGCTGCGAGACCGGCGTGACTGCCTGCTCGCGGGTGGCCACAGCTTGCGCTCCCGTTGCCTCGACGGCGGCGGCTCTCGCCTCGCTGGGGGCGCGGCCTGGGTGCACCTCCAGGACGGCCGCCATGAGGGCGTCCGACTGCGCCTGAAGAGTCTGCACCGCAACCGCGACCTGAGGTGTGGGGTGTGCGGCCTCGGCCGCACCGGCCGGGCGGAGCGGCCGGGGGGTGCGAGCGCTGCTGCAGGCTCACCTCCGCGCGTGGCGGGTGGCCTCAGGGGCGGGTGCTTGCATGCATGGGGTGTGGTGCTGGAGCTGTGGCCCCGCTCCAGACGGCGCGGCACCGGCTGCCCGGGTGGGCGTGACACTGCTGTCGCGCCACAGGCCTGGTTTCGTTCTGGGCGTCAGCTTCCGCCGATGTGATGGACGGTTGTTGAGATAACGCTGTTTAGTCTAGTGCTGAGTGGACCCCGGTTGGCTTATGCATGGCATAGTAGTGACCATGCAGGTGTGAGAACGTGGTCATGATTGCTGGCTATTGAACTGCATATAGTTTACCTCTGGTTGGCAAGCACCATCGAGTACTTGCTAACAGCCCCAATTCATGACAGGTATGTGCATACTTCTGCTATATTTATATGTTGCTCTCTCTCTATAATCGAGTACGTGCTAACAGCCGCAATTCATGACAACGGTGCTGCACACGACGCTGGAGGCCGCGGCGACGCCGCCGCAACAGAGGCACGAGCAGACCTGCGCGTGTGGCGGCGGCCGGGGGGAGTGCGAGGCGGCAGCTGTGCGGTGGCGGTGTGGCGGCATGTGGCGGCATGTGGCGGCATGTGCAGCTGATGGGCCATTCCAAGCCCCGACAGGTCGGCCGTGTCGCAGCGTGACTCCGGTCAGCAGCAGCTGCTGGTGTCGGCACAGTCTCGTGGCCTGCGTCGCGGTCGACCAGTCGCCGCACGCGCACCACGTCGTGCACGCTGCGGGGGTGTGCTGCGCCTGCTGCGCACGCTCCTTTGCTGGCGTCTGCTGCCGCAGGCAGGTGCGGATGCGTCGTGCGTGCTCGGTTTGCTGGTCAGGAAGGATGGAACAGCACACGGCCGGGGGATCAGGCAGCGCAGCAGCAGATGCAACGGCAGGGCGGGAAGGCCGAGCAGCAGGTAGGGGCCCGCACCCGGAAGACCGGCGCCTCCAACTCGATGCCATGCCGGCTGCCCTCGAGCGTGCCGCTCGTGGCAATGAGGGCACTGCGGCGGCCGCCGTGGTCGGCGGACAGGGTGACGTGCCCGTCTCCCGCTAGCGGGAAGGTGCAGGGCAGCTGCGCTTGCTCCAGCGCAGAGGAGATGTTCTGGAATTCAGACCGCAGGAGCTCCCAGTCTTGCATCGACAGTATGGCCCTTTGATGGGGGGCCGCCCGCTGGCCGCCTCTCTGCACACGTGCCCAACTCAACAAGCACTGCTGCTTGCAGCCACCGTGCGGCAGGCTTATGCGGGAATTGACTTGGACTTGACTGGCGCTGTTCTTGCGAGCACTAGCTCCTGGCTCCACTGGTGTAGAGCCTGGAAGCTGGTAGCAACGGTGGTTTGAGCGTGCAAGGTGGCACGGCCAGTGTGACATCGCGGTGGTGAGAGCATGGGCAAGGCCGTGGGGGGGCGGTGCTTTCTGCATGTGTGCCCTGACGCGATGCAGTAGCGCCCCGCAGTCCAAGGAAAGCGAGAAGAGAGAAGTATCGCCATCCGCAAGAGGGAGCACGTTTCAGGGGTCAGTGGCGTGTTGCCATGCAACATCGCATCACACCTGCACGTATGACCTAATTTCGATCATTGGCGAGCCGTTCCTGACTCTCGCAAGGCAGTGGATGTGGCAATCTTCAGTGAGGATGATCGGAACACTGGTCGGGGTTTCAGTTGAAGGTGCAGCTGTTCTTGCTCGCTTTGATGCTGGCTCAGTGGCCGAGTCGGGTGCTTCCAGATACCTCTTCCAGCGTCGGTATACTTGCTTCTGTGACTGCAAGGTCACGAAGCGTTCTATCTCCTCCTACACCCACGCTATGTCAGCCACAAGAAGAAGACCACGGCTGGCTCAGGCCTGCGGGGTTGCGAGCAGTCTCGACCTGCTCGGCCACGCGTAGGCCACAACGCCGAATGGCAACTGTTGCATCGGCGACTTCTTGCATGTCAGCCTCAGACATCATAACTGCAAATTTTCAGTGTTCGGGAGGGTTTCAAGCATGCGCATGCTACCTGCGGCGCATGCGCCTGCCGCGAAGGCTTCGCGTGCAGGGCTGTGCACATGCTCCCACTGACATGGTCACGTCACTCAACATCGCGGATCGCACCTGTATGTCGGCCTCAAAAGCCTCCATGTCCTGCGAGAAGTAGGATGCACACATCTGCTTGAGCATACCCTCCGACGTGGACTGAAGATCTGCGCCTTGGAGAAGCAGGCGTACGTGCTCCACGACCACTTCTGAACATACCTGCACCCAGACATTGTATGGGAGCACATTACAGCTGCCAGGTCTACTCTGTTTCGCCCTTGGTGGCGAGCGGCAGAGCTGACAAATACGGAGGGCAGGTGTGAACGGTGATCCAGAAGCCTGCGTGACGTAAATGACACCTCGGAGGGCCATGCTACAGTATTGGACTAACACTTTTCTTGCCGCGTTTGTTCGCGCAATGCCGATAGGAGATGCCACAGCCCGGCACCACATCACACGTCCGTGTCAGCACACCCCCAAACCGCACCTGCAGCATGCCTGACACGCCAAACCTATGATCAGAAGAAAATTGCAACTGTGTCGATGTCGTTCGTTGCGAGTGATGATATCAAGATTCAATTTACGACCGTATGCCACGCGGGAGTGCTCAGCCAGTGACGCGTCGGTTTGGTTCCGAACATCAGCTAAGAACACTTCCGGAAAGGACCTCTGTCTGAGCTCTGTTTGTCTGTGCCTACAAGGCGCAGTGGCGAGTCGTGAGCACACACTTGTATCATGTCTCTGTGGAACACACACGCGGCGGTGTCTACAAGGGAAGCCGAAACCATCGGGATGGCCAGGCAGCTCAATGCCTCTGAGCGCGGAGGTGTAGCGCACCAGCCACATCAGGCTCCTGCAGAGCAAGATCGTCGTTCCCAGTTCGCATTGGGGTGGCCGTCTGAACATCTTCATTGCATGAAGACACAACGCACAGCACTGCTTACATGTTGACATCATTGTGGATGTTTATTTAACACAACACCACAACCATCTGTGTATCACCACGGCCGGGTATCACGCCACAGTTCTGCAAGTGCCGGCCACACGCCGCACGGCCGCCAGCCTCACAGAGGGAATCCAGCACGGGTGGCCGGGTGCGGCCGGGGAGGCCTCGGCAGCGCGACGCGAGCAGGGAGAGCCACGGCCGGCGTGCTGCCACACCGCTCGGGACCGCACCTATCCTGAAATGGAACGTCTGACAAACTGTTACAGGTATACCCAGTCCGAAGTAACTACCTCGGACTATCGCATATAAAGCATCGGTGTACCTTATTCATGGGCCCAATGTCACACTACAACAGTATGACACCTCACGACACCCTCACTAAGTCAGGACTGAACTTCATTCCATATCATATCCCTTTGTATACACGAATCAGGAGGCACCTGCTGGCCCCAAGGCCGTTTCCCTGGATTATTAGATGGGAGGAGGCATCCGCATGCAGTGGCCATCGCCAGCCCGCCCCCACCCCCCGAACGCCTGCAGGGCTCTTGCTCGACTCTCCTTCGTAAGACCCACCCGCTGCACGACGACAGCATCACGATCAGCACGCGCGACCGAGGCCGCTCATGATTGCGCCTGAGGCCCCCCCTCGCGGTCGCCGCCCTCACACACGGCGCCACGTACACCCACCCGGCACACCCCCTCTACCCTCACCCACGCCCAAGCTGGGTCTGCGGAGCGTCCGCGCCCGGCCGTGGCCTGGCCGCCGCCGGCCCGCACGCATGCGCCGCGGCCCCACGCCGCCCAGCGCTGCGGCCCGCTTGGGCGACCCCCCCACCACCGACGCGGCCGCCGTCACGCACCCTGCATGCGTGCCACGGATGCCGCACATGCATGCAGTGCGAGTGGCCCAGCATGCTACATGCTCTTGAGGCCCTCCTGTACCGCCGGCAGCGCCTGGAGCAGCGCGCGCCACTCGCCGAGGTCCAGGAGGATGGCGCCGGGGCGGTCACCGTGATTCGCGGCGGCGCAGCCGTGCGGGGCCTGCCACTCGAGGGCCGCGGCGCAGAAGCACAGGCAGGGCTCCTCCCCCACATGCTCCACGCGCACCCTGACCGTGCCGTCCAGCGGCATCTCGAACGGCGGCTGGCGGGGCTTCTCCATGGCCTTGATCAGCACCTGCAGCCACGCCCGCGCCTGCAGCAGCCTCGTGCACAACGGCACCAAACAGTGCGGCCTGAACACAGGCAACGGTGTGCCTCCAACTTGCGGTGCACACTTTATTCCGCCCGAGCAGAGGCAACCCTGGCGGCCGCACAGCGGCAGGTGCCTCTTTCGTGAAAGCGCACCTTGCGCTTTCGCACCAGCGCGTCGAACTGCCCGACTGTCATCTTGATGCCGTGCTGGGTCGACACCCACCGGCCGCCGCGGACGTGAAAGACGAGGAGGCAGACCTGCAGCTGGCCCCTGCAGCGGGAGACGCTGCAGCACTTGGTGCCAGCCGCGCGAGCCGCGGCCAGCCGCCACACCAGCGGCTCACGCTCGCTCTCAGTCCTTGGGCCGCCAGCAGAGGGGCCCCGGGCAGGCCCTTCTGCCGGCGGGGCCGCACCTGTGACCCGCGGGCCGCCAGCAGAGGGGCCCCGGGCAGGCCCTTCTGCCGGCGGGGCCGCACCTGTGACCTGCGGCTGCGCTGCACGCTGTGCGGCGTGCTGTGTTGCCGCAGCGGCCAGCGCGGCGGTGATTGCAGCAGATTGCTCACGCAGCACCTGCAAACGGGTGCTCTACCTATCGGGATGCACGGGCGCGTGCCAGCAGCGTGAGGCGGCGTGGCCGTGGCCCAGGGAGCGCTTGACAGGTGGGAATACTCTACAGATCCATCACGCTCTGCCGCGGGCGCTGTCTCCCGCCACCTGGGGCCGTGCAGCCCCGGCGTTACACCACCGTAACTCGCATGTCGGCGACGGGCGACGCACCGCAACTGCAGCGGCCGGGAGGCCGATGCCTCGCACCGGCACCTCGGAGCGGCCGAGGCATTGCGCCGCCGTGACCGCCTTCGGTGGCTCCGGCAGCAGCACCCGCCCGCTGCCGCTGCCGCCGATGTGGATCTTTACAAACCGCTTCGCGCCAACCGTGGCCATGTGTGACCCGTCCCGCCTCTCCAGCGCACAGCACAGGCCGGGTAGCGCAGCACGCAGCGTATGCCACTCCCCGCAAGACAGCGTCGCGCCCTTGGGGGTGGCCACCAGCGCGCCGGCCTCCTGCATGCCACCAGCTCTGGGCCGCTCGCACCGTGCGCATGTGCGGCATGCGCAGCAGGTGCAGGAGAGCCCCGGCAGGATAGCAGCTCGGCCTTGGCTCCACAGCAGAGGTCGCTGCACCCCATGCATGTTCAGCATGTGGGCGGGCACCCCATGCATGTGGGCAGGCACTGTGCGTGTCCGGCAGGGGAGGAGTGCCGCACTGTCACCTGACTGCGCATGCACCAGGACCAGGGTGCCGCAGGTTTGGCATAGAGCTACAGGTGACGTGCATGCGGTGATGGCATGCAGGAAGCTGCTCTGGGGAGAGTTTACGCGAGGGGGTCCTGCGAGCACCACAAGAAGAAAAGACAAAGCAACGGGCATCACCCCAAACCCAAATGGCATGGGCAATGCACCTCCCTGTTGCGGCCGTAGGCGTTACAATCAAGCGTACCTGCCGGTATGTTCTAAGCTCTATATAGGTTTTGTCCTTGCCATGTTTAATTGAGCAGCGGAGCTGCCCGTCTTCCGTGAGGATGTAGGCATGTGAGGGCTCGGCAAGCATGCCCTTGGCGTGCTTGCATGGGTGAGATCCGTTGGAATCTTGCCTGACTCTCTTGCGGTCTCTTACTATCTGGTGCTGGGCTGAAACCACGATGAATTTCTCGATTTCTTCCTGCATCCCAAGTGGCTGGATCAGCATTGGCACGCTACACAACCTCAGTACTCACGTCCGAGCAGCCAGAGCATTGCAGCACTGCGGGCCAGAGAAAGGGATAATACGGTTCCCAGAAGCTTGAACTCTCCACAGGATTCAGGTGGTATACGACGGTGCACGTGGTCACTGTGCGCTTTGATACAGTCTCGATGAGTGCGGTGTATGGCACAACAGATCATCTCGCAGAACAAACATGCATCGCTGTCAGATAGCCAACCTTGACGTCAACATTAAATTGAGACACGCTCTGCTGGAAATGGGAAGAAAGCGTGCCGAGGAGGCTGTCCTCCGACGTGGTCGCAAGGTCCGAGTCCTTCAGAAGCTGATGCAAGTGGCGAATTACAGCTTCTTTCGTGAACATCTGCAAATAACTGGGCAAAATGTCTTCGCTGGGTCTGCATGCATTTGCGTAGTAATGCCGCACACCGATCCAAACAACAACAAATACCAGTGACATGTACCGCCCCGAACGGAGATGAAGGCAAAGATACGTGGCACGCTACGGCGGGAAACAGGTCTTAAAGGATCATCTTTGAAGTCTGTTTTTGCTACATGGTGGCCATGGCCCCCTGTTTATGCACTAGCATCTATCCACTGCGAGGCATGCGGTCAAACGATGGACCCTGCGTCCCTGCTGACGGTATGCAGGTTACGATTGCGTGAGGGATCGCAGCACCTTATTATCTCTGACTTGTCAGACCTTCCTACACCATTTCTGTGTGTAGTGCGGATGGTCTGCCGAAAAGTGTTGCACCAAGCAGGTTCACCGCTCGTGGCCGTGTCCAGCGCACATCGGAACATGAACTCTTGACATCAAGGTCAGTACCATCATACGTATGATGCGATACCTTCCAGTTACAGCGCATGCTTTTGAAGTGCAGCTGTTGCATGTCGCATGAGGGGTCCATCGCCGTCGCTCGAAGACAACCGCTAGACTCTAGATCTGCAGCCCTACGCGGCCAGGCTTTGGAACGCATGATTGATTTTCCCCACGACCGCCAACGACCAATGCAAATGTCCATGCACACGGAACTTTGATTCGTTGTGCACGTTTCAGTCACTGAGTGTACGAAAACCACACACACCGTCATACCTGCCTGTGGCCGATGCCTGGGTTTGGCGTGATACCCGAGTTGGGGGGTTTTTGTTCTCCCCTGGTTTCTGTACGTGCCCCGGTTTTGTGCATGACCATTTCCAATCCCACCCTCACCACCGGGCCTTGTACACACCATGATGCTCCACCGCAGCCACCTCCAGGTCTGGCTTCTCGCCCGTTCAGCACGCATCGTGCTCCTCCTCGCTGTGCCAAGGGCTGTCACCTCCTCCAACTCTGGAATGTTCCATCTCTCCACGGCCTGATGTTACGCCTCTGACCACGCCACAGAATCCCCGAGCAGCATCACTGCGTCATACCAGGCCATAATGGTGCATCCACGACTCAGCACCCCTGCAGATACTTCCAGCAACATCACACCCACAGGGGCAACTGATGGCAGGCCACAGAGCTCTGTCTGACGGGTGTGTGTTTCCAAGGTGGTCTCTCGAGGGCTCGCGGGCCTGGTGGCTGCAGGACAGTGCGAGTCATGGGCAGGCATCTTATGCAGTTGAGATGCATGAGAGTGTCACCTGCACTGGGAAGGCACATCACTGATGTGACATCAGACATGGACCAGGGTTCCTGCCTAGCTGCCAACACAGCTTCCACACACGATTGGTACAAGTGATACTTCACTGCGTTCTTGCGCCAGGGCCTGGATCCGACACCAACGAAACAAGCCATGCTGTGAGGTGAGCCTCAGCATAGCGAGTATACACGTGGGGCTCTATGACAACACTGCCATTTACAACGGTGCCAATAAAACGCGTGGCATGCAGGACTCGTGCATTAACATGTTATATACAGCAACGCGAAAGCTGCAGAGCGAGAAACAGGTCTCAGACAGGTGGCTGCGGCGGGTACCCGCCGGAACAAGGCGCAAGAGCTTCTGACAACCATGCATGCATTGCAGCTCTGGCGATGCGGGGCCGTCAATTCATCTATCGTATGTGAGACTCACTGGTCTTGAAGGACACCCTGGATTTCAGGCACATCCGAGACAAGATTGCTGATCTCATCTGGCGTCATTGAGATGGACTTGTTATTCACCTTGTCTTGTTCACTCTCTGCCTCTGGGCCCTCTCGGATAAAGACAGACACCATCTTCCTGTACTCGCTTAAGAACAGTGTCCGTCGGTCAGACAGAACCGTGCAGAATGATAGGTTCTTTGCCTCCACTGCATCAACAACTTCCTGCATCCCAGTAACCACACATCGCAGTCTTACAGTCCTGGGGGAGGATTGACTCCTCCAACATTTGTGGGGCTACTGCAACAGCAGGCCTGAACGGCTGACTGCTCATTGGAAACTGCCGCAGCAGAAAGAACATGCCTGACGATATAGACACCTAAATCAGCGCCATGGAGTCCAGACGTGACCCTCGACTGCCACAGCCGTGCTGTGGGCTCGCCGGTCAAGATCATCTACTGCGACACACTCGCCTCCAGGCACAGACGCCATTCAACGTACACCAGTCCTCCCAGACCAAAACGAGTAAGTGCCGAGCACCATGCTGGTCTGATTGGGAGCTCGACGGCAGCCCCGAGAGCAGTCTTGCACACAGCCCCGGGAACCCGGCTGGCTCGGCCACGAACAAGCCAGATGGGAGCGCACGGGTGTGGGATGCGGCTGGTGCGGCACGTCACAGCAACAGCGCGCCGGCGAGGCGCCGAGGGGGGGGGGGGTCACACCTGCAGGTGCGTGCACAGACACAGGAACTCCGTAGTGGACAGCTCCAAGCGCTTCTTCCTGATGGCGATCCAGGCCGCATCCTTCTCCCAGTAATGACTCAGAGACACCGTCTTCTGGCCCTTCTGGTTGTGCACGCTCACAAACTTGGCATGCTTGCCCCCGGGCGCCAGCCCTAGCCACCACAGCGGCTCCCCAGTACTGCTGGTGGTCTTGCAGCCCCTCGGTGCGGCTGCCGCATCAGCAGGCGACGCAGTGCTTGGGCCCCCTGAGGCTGCAGGGGCACCCGGTGCGGCAGCAGCGGAGGAGGGGTGCTCGGCAGGTCCAGCAGCGGAAGTCAACGCCCATGCGGTGATGGCAGCTGCACTTTCGCACAGCACCTGCACGGCCCAGAGACACGGTGGCCATACACGTGCGTAGCCCGGTCCTGCTCAGCGGTGCCTGGTGCTGGTAGGCACAAGCAGATCGTGGCAAACGGTGACGCAGCAACGCATTTGAGCGAATGAGGCGTCCAAGACATTACTTTGCCATGCTGTCTGCGCATAGGCAGTCAAGCTAGTTCCCTCAGGAGCACCCCACAGCTGCCGCAAAGACCAGGCCTGCACCAAGGAGGCTGCATCATGGAGCACCGCAGCCACAGGAGAAACACAGAACACCTCGAGCATCACGCCAAACCGCGGCGAGCATCGGCCAAGGCACCCCTGCTGGCGGGAGCGGGCAAAGGCAGTACAGGGGAGCCAGCAGCTGCAGAGATGAAGAGATGCTGTGATGTGAGGTGCGGTGGCAGGTCATTCAACATCCACACTCGCAGCGGCGACCACTCAGTGCGGCCTCAACATTCGCAATCTCGCCACACTCAATGGGCGGTGCTTATAGAAGAGTCAGATGCATATTGCAGCTATGCAAAGTAGTGGGCCCACCTTGAACTGAGGCGCCCTGAGCATGACACCTTTCTGCGTCGGTTTCCACTCTCCAGCTGCCTGGTAATACTCTCGCACGTCCACAGAAAGCGCCCCTTTCACAAAATCGCTGATCGTCACTTTCCGCTTCATGCCCAACTGCACTGTGAGGGCAAGATCGCTGCTCTCTAAAGCCTTTTGTAAGCTTGGCAGCGCAGCTGCCATCGTCTGCCACTCTGCAATTGGCAGCATCACGCCTTTCTTGGTTGGCCGCATTTCATCATTAGACTGCATAGTCACTTCAGTATCACCGTTCCCACGCTATATGTTGGTAACCTTCAACAACCAGTCATCATTGCCACAGTAACCGATGGCAACAGGTTCATTTACCAAGCATCCAAAGCCTATAGCAAAATATGAGCACAAACGCGTTGTTCCATGAGCCACCACCGGTTGTATGTAGCGCGGTGCTACATGATAATATGTGATGGACAGTTTTCGTGCCTAACTTGGAGACTTGCGGTGTTGGCATGGCATACCTTGTAGTATGACCGAATGTCGACGTACGTACTTCCTTTGAACTCTTTGACTAGACAACGCGTCTGACCGTTCTCAGAAAGCACGACCTCCTTGCTAACATCTAATTCTTGCTCCGTCTTTGCGGTCTTTGTCTTCGCAGTGTCTGGGTCGCAATTTTCTCTGTCCCGTTTGCTGCCAGGTCCGACGTTGTTATTTGCGGACAGGACAATAAACTTCTCAATCTCGGCCTAAAACCACAAGTGAACGTGACCTATCTTAAAGTACTCTCGACATGATTCCATGGCCATGATCCCGTGCAAATGGTTGAGAGGTGTTTTGGAAGCATGCGATGCTCCGTCAAAAATGGACAATTGCACACGAAACGCACGCCTATATCGTCAGCATATGGTTTCAAATCCTGCTGAAAGTGTTTTGACAGCTTGTCAGTCAGAGCTTCCTCCGTTGTGGACTCCAGATCGGCGCCCTTGAGAAGAAGCTGTAAGTATCCAATCACAACTTCCTTCGAGATAGATTTGCACATTTCGGGCAAGCTATATTGAAAGTGCAAGCTGTATTGAAGCAGTGGGCCATGCACATTGGCTGCGGTGACGTCTCTTCAGAGCCGGGTCATGCTGACAGGTGAAAGGACAACAACGTGAGAGGTATCCCGGAAAGCTACCTGCGCGATAAAACACATGGGACAAGACTCATCCGTGTGGGCTATCAAAGGCGCCAAAGCGCGGCTGCACGTGGACGAAAACGCCATGCACCCAGTGTCGCGATTTGGGGGGGACAAGTGCACAAGTGCCATTGCCGTGTCGCGACACCTCGACACCGTCTTACACCATTCCACGAGGTGTCACCGCAACCCGCAGAGTACTTGACCTGTACAAGCCACTCGGCCTTATAGCTCAGAGCTATGCGTCGCGCAGTTGTGAGCTCAGTACATGATCACATTGCATTGGTGACAGCCCTCGGCCCGATAGGTACTCTGGGTTTAAACCCAAATTTGCCACCTTGCCACGATCATCATGCCACGTGTTCGCACGGCTGTGGGCGGGATACCGCTCCGGCGCTCCAAGGATTCAAAAGCGGCTTGAAATTCACTCATACTGCACGGGCACGGCTCGATGGGCGGCCGGTTCTACCTGGGCTGCCTGTTCCGACCGACGGCCTTGCGCTGTGATTACCCCCTGCAAGGGGGCTGTTTCTCGCGCACGACTCCGCAAGGAACGGCCTTCATACCCACCATCTCCATGCCAGGCCGGTCCCCCATGGCCACCCCCTCCGTGCTGGACAGCTCGCCCTCCCCAGCCCCTCTCCTTCCTCTCCTTGCAAAGAGGAATTCGCCACCCCCCCTGCTCCCAGGCCTCCCGCCCCCCCCTCCCCTTTCCCAATCTCCGCGAGCCCGCACCCCGGCCTGCCTGCCCTCGCCCGTGCCGTCATTTACCCCCTGTCACCCCCGCCCCAGCCCCTTCTGTTCGCGGGCCCCCTGGGGGAGGGGGTACCGTGTGCCACCTTCGCTGTCATGGGTGGTTGCCCGTGACATGCTTCTTTGGCGACGGCGGGGTGTGCATGCAGGGCTCTGGGGTGAGCTGGATTCCAGGGCCGGCTCTGTTTGTGTCAGGGGGTTTCTGATTTGCAGCTGCTGCGTTCGCGGCATTGTGCGTCGTCTGACTAGTGGGTTTACTGTTGTCTATGTGTTTATGTATGGCGTCAGTGGGTGGTTATAGATGTGATGTCTGCTTGGAATGTGTGGTTGTTCGGTTGTGTGGGTTGTTTTGTCGATTGCGTGGATACGCCTCCGCAGGCTGTGACTCCATCCGGCGGCTGCCGGTGCATGCATACACCGGCGGTGCGCGCAGCTTAGGGATCATGGATCAAGGACCCCCTACACATTATGGTGTGGACATGGATCAGGGATCAAGGACCCGCCAAACCATAATGTGTAGGGGGTCCTTGATCCCTGATCCCTTTAAAAAAATTCGATTCAAAGTCTGCGTGAAACAACGGCAGAAATTTACTGAACAGTCGGTCATCCAGTACGTTCTTGGCTCTCAGTTTTCAAACTCCTGCAGACCCTGGTTGCACAATTTGCCCCTGGCAAGCCACCAGTGACGAAATGTCGCTAACACCATTGCTTTTCATAGCGTTGTGAAATGAGGGAAGTTGCAGCTCTCGTCGTTTCTGAGTGCGCGGTTGTTGACTTGTTCAAGCAAGGAGATTGTCGCAGGAGTACCGCAAGTGCACGCTGTTAGAGAGACCTAGGCCCCTAAATAATGGAGGTGAAGATATTCTGAATAGTTGTGGATTGGGGTGTGAGCGCAAAGTTTGACAGCACGACCTCTCCATCAAGCGCTGCAGCCGGTTGACCAGACAATGCAACAATCAAGGCAGCGTATACCAAGGCCATTCAAGCTCAGCTTTTGCCAGACATCCCGTTTCTAGTGTGCGGTTAGTGCGAAAGCGTGTTCAAAGAGACTTGGCCTTGGAGGTGTTGCGTGATGCGCCAAGGCAGCACAAGACATCAAGTAATCAATGTCTAGAGCAAACATATAATTTAATTTATCGTGAGCTGCTAAATATGGGTTGCAAAGACTCTCACTGGCAATTTGACATGCTGAAGACTCTGTGAGCAGCTCCAACTACAACCAACACTGCGTGACAGAAGCTTGCCGATCCAAACTTGCCACCTGCCAAAGCATAAACAATTATTCGCGAACACGAGATATTACCCAGCTTTCAACGCCGCGATGTTGACTGTGGTCTGCAAAACTTGCACTTCGGTGGGCATTCGCTCGTTTCAAACTGGGTGCATGAGCTACACAACGGTACATAACCATCAACATGCTTTGCTTATGCTTCTCTACGCCCACCTTAAGGATTTCTGTGGTCTGGAGCGTGACTTCCTTTTGAGGCGTGATCCCGCCCCACCGACGCGCGAGCGCGGGGCATGGATGGTAATAGTGGCTAGGTGCAGACCCAGAGTTCCGATCGGGCCGAGGACGACCGTGCATCATGCTCCCTCGATATCTGGCCGGTCCTGATACTAAATAAAGTAAATGTATAAGACCACGGTCATCACACGAAACCCAAACGGGCATCGGCCACAGCACCCCTACCGGTGGGGGCGGACAGGTGCAGGACGGGCGCAGGACGGGCACACCACAGGGGCGGCATCAGGCAGGGGCGCCACACAGTGGAGCCATGATATCAGGGTAGATCAATCGGGCACACACAGGCCGCGCAACACTGGTGCAGGAAGAGGCTGCCGAGTGCACACAACACAGGAGACACCCAGCACGAACGCAGCACCCAGACGCAGGCAATGATGCTTCGCAACGCCAGGGGGGTGACGGCCCAGGGCACCGGCGGGGTCAAACAGGAACGGGACAAGACACGCCCATGCGACGTCCACCGAGATAGAGTCATCAGGAAACCCAGCATGCACCAGTGCTTCTGCCTGGGTGCACCCAGCACAAGCCATGGAAAGGTCCTTGTGCAGGACGCCAACAACGGGGCTACCGCCCGAGCAAGAGACACAGGGACACGCGAAGAGCAAGTGTTCAATGTGCCGCCATCTACGCTCCCGTCAAGCCTGATCCGCAGGAGCCGAGCCAAAGTCTGGGCAGGTGGGGAATACACGGCCACTGCAGCGGTGGCATGTCGCGGTTATGGCTGTCGCCCCAAAGGTGCTGGCATGCTCCCAGGATGATCTGGGACTGACCGTGGACCAGGAAGACACGCCAGCAACGTAAGCAGGTCACAGTCCCTGGACACTGTAATGGGGTGGTAATGGGAAGACGTGGCTCCGCTGTGTGGCGCCACCGCCTGCTGCTGCCCCTGTGGCTGTGCCCCCTCCTGCGCCCGGCCTGCACTTGTCCCCCCCTACCGGGAGGGGTCTGTGACCGATGCCCGTTTGGGTTTGGCGTGATGCCCGATTCCCCCTCTTTTTGTTTTTCGTGGCAGTTGTCCAGGTGTAGGCGTGGTCAAGCCCGGGGCAAGCACCACAGCGACGACAAAACGATGCTAGCACCTGAGCACCTGAGCACCAGCAGGGCAGCCCATGGGTGCATTCAGACCCACCCAGCCCTGGGCAGCCAGGTCAACGAGGCCTCCAGGCACGTGCTGCAACGGCTTCAACACCCGGTCATCACGCCATGACCACCTCATTGCATTGCAGCAACCAGTGAATTGACCACGGTTGCTACTAACCGGTATATCGTACATCAGCACCAGCGCAAGGGACTTCCACAGCGTGCCAAAGGTCGCGCACACGTTGCTTGGCGCTGGCCCATGCGGCCGGGTGCCGGAATCGAGGATCCTGTGAAACTGGGCTGACGTCCGCTGGCCAACACGGGCATGCATGTGAGCAACAGGCGGCCATGAGCACCTCGCTTACGAACAAAGGTGCAGCAGCTTCGTGTTGGTCCATCTGGTGGAGCGGAGGCTGGTTGCTTCTGCTCTTGGTGGCCCGAGTGGCGTTGCCGAGCGGGCGATGGATGTGCATGCAGGGCAGGAGGGTGAGGCCCAGGCCACCTACCCAGTACTGGGAGAGCGAGGCGGTTGCCAAGCTACTCGAGCCCTCGAAGCCTGAAACTGTCATCACAGGCCAGTGTACTTTCATGGCTTGTCTAGCAACTGACCCCAACAGTGTGAGCATGCGGGAGCAGCATCGAGTGCTTCTGGAGGACGAGCGAGGTTGCAATGGGCCATGTCACCGGCGTACCGCATGGAGGCAGTACATCAACGCAACATTTTTGGCGGCACTCCCTCAAGCTTGCACCACGTTACAGACACCGGGGCTGCTCGCCAACGACCACACGCAGTGATTGATTGTGTCACACAGGAGAGCATTCAATGCATTGCTGACCTCTCAGCGTTTCCGAGCCCCACCCTTCTGTGGCGTTTTGCTTTTGCCAGCCTTGCCAGCAGGCTTTCGTTTGGTAGCCTTTGACACTCGTCCGGATGATATCGCTGGAGCCTTCTTCTGCTTCTTCGCGAACGGCTTAGTTCCGTCCCCAGCCACAGCGTCTGCAGCAGGCAGCAGCGCAAGGGCTCAGCACCAGTGGGGCTCAAACCGAATGCATGCTTCCAAAACAGCCGCACACTCGTCCAGCGAACGGAGGAAATCACGTTGTCATTGACGCAGCACGTGGCGTAACATTGCAGCCTCTTTCCCTCGAAAGAAGCCTGATGCCATTGCAGCAGTGAAGCGTGAGCAGCTAGTCAAGGATGTTGACTGCGGCAGTGATGATGCTGGGTGCATCCCATCGCCCGACGTTGCAGCTTGCTGAAGATTCGACGCTCAGAGACAGCATCACGACGGTTGCGGACCCACCCGCAGGCACTCCAACAAGCAGTGCTGGATGGTACACGTGCACTAGATGTGAACTGAACGAGTGTAGACTGAACGGACGTAGAACGAGTGAATTAAAGTGCAACAAGTGAATGCAAAGCGAACGAGTGTAAGGCGAACGAGAGTCATGCGAATGACAGGTCAACAATGATTGAAAGACATCAACAGCTCCTGTAAAGCTGACTGGCTGCACACATCTCGAAACGATCGCCCACGGGCAGGGCATGCACCCGGCTGATTACGAAGACGGCATAGTCCACTCTTGCGCAGCTGTGGCACAGCGGTGTGCAGCGGGCTCGTGGCATGTGAGGTGTTGTCGCGCAGGCCCACAGTGTGGGCACTGCAGAAGTGTGAACAGCATCTCACAGGCTGCGGCCTCACATGCTGACAGAGCATCGGAGCTGGGGGGGGGCACCTGGTTCAGTCACAGCCCAACCCTCGAGTGTGCCATCTGTGACCTCCTCGTAGTCCTCAAACATGCTCGTTTCCTCCAACTGCACAAACTCATTGAAGACTGCTTCCACCTGCAGCCATCATGCCCTCAGTCCCGGCTGCAGAGCGCCGACCCTCCTGTGCAACCAAAACAGTTGCTGGCTGCTGACGTGGCACACAAAGCTGCTCTGCGGCGTCAGCCACCTGGCGGCGCGCGCCTGCCTCACCGTGCTCACGCTCGTGCCGCATCAGACTCTCTGTGGGAGGGGAGAAAACGGCAGTCATGACAACACGGACGCGTGCAGCCTGCGTCGTCACCCCTGTTGCAGCAACTCACCTGGTGAGGTGCCGCCAGCCACAGACAGGGACGGCGCAGCAGGGCAGGCGGCAACTCTGGTGACACGCAGGCTGGACACAGCAGCGGAAACGGACGAGCTGCATGTCTCACAGCTGTGTCTGCAGCGAGCACGTCACACGAGCCAAACACTCGCTTCAGAGACTGGGAAACGCAGTAATGAGTCGGTCATGAGGCCGCGGTGCTGCGCGATTGCATTGGCAGGGTTTGCCGGGGGGGGGGGGGGGGGGGCCGGTGCACCGTGGCACCGGAGGGGCCCATGTTTATTACACACCCGGTCCCAGCCAGTGCTG
>JAUMHO010000011.1:1877825-1918515 GCA_032360965.1 Ulva armoricana
CGCCGGCTGCTGCAGCGCCGCGCTGCCCTCCTTGATCGGCTGCAGGTCCATCGCGCTCGTGAACACGGCGGAGTTCTTGCCCTTGTTGCGCTCCTTCCGGGGGTTTGCGGACAGGCAGGGCAGGCACGCCCGCCAGGCGGCACACGCGCCCGCCGGTGCGATCGGCGGCAAATCGTTGCCGCACGGCAGCGACGGCGACGTCAGGATCCGTGGCCGCGCAGCGCCGGCGGGGTGCTGGGGCAGCAGCTGCGCGAGGTAGCTGATGGCGAGGGGGTCCTCCGGATTCTGCGTCCGACACAGCCCCTGCATCCAGCAGCACGGGTCGCACACGCGGCGTCAGCACCCGCAGGAGGAGGCGCATGCCCAGCGGGCCGCACCGTGTGCTTGATGGCCTTGCGGAGAGCCTCCCGCGTCTCATCCTCCGCCACGAGCGCTGCGGCATCCATCGCGCCCACGATCGGGGTGTAGCTCGACAGGAAGATGTCATCCACTGAGTCGATCTGCGACGGCAGCAGCGCCACGTTGGAGCCGCCCGTCGCCTCCCCCACCGGCCCCGACCGCAGCACCGCGTCCAGCGGGTCGGGCCCCCACTCCACCGAGCTCTCCTTCGCACTCCGCCCTCGGAACCACGACCGGGGGCCGCTCCGGGGCCGAGGGCGGTCCTTCTTGCCCTCGTCACTCCCGCCGCCGCTCCCGCCGCCCCCGCCGCCGATGGCGCGCGGCGACGGCATCCACTGGGCCGCGTAGATGTCCATCGAGTTGACGGCCATGCCGCTGAGCGGCCGCGACGCCGTGCCGGGGGGCTGCGAGCCGTTCATGTGCGCCGTGATCTCCGCACTCGTGTGCGGTGACCCGCCGCCGCTCGTCGAGCTGTGCGTGCGCATGAAGATGCCGAGGGAGTCCTGCTGCGGCACCGACGACTCGGACGCGGCGGTTCGCGACGACGAGGGCCGCCCCTCCATGTCGAGCCGGTACGCGGCTCCGGCGTGGCTCTCGCGCGCGACCGCGGCCGCGGCGGCGACGACGTCAAAGCTGCGCGGGCTCCTCGGGCGGCTGCGCGGGCTGCTGCTCTTCGGGCTCACCGCGGGCGACCCCGGCCTGGTGGCGACCGTCCCGGCTGGGAAGCCGGTGCGAGCGGATGCTCCAGATGACGGCGGCGGGCCGGGGAGGCCCCCCGGTAGCGCGCCGTGGCTGCTGTCACCCGGGGGGCTGCGGGGGCTGTACGACCGGCTGCCGGCAGCCCCCGCGGGCGGGAGGGGAGCGTCGAGCAAGGCCGACGCGGTGGCGAGCAGCGCGGCGGTGGCCTTGGCCTGCGCGTGCAGGTTGCTGACGAGGTCGCGCGTGCACTCTGGGAAGAGTTCCGCGAGGCGCATGAAGTCGTCGTTGCCGAGCGCGAGCACGCGGCACATCGTCACCGTCTGCACCGTCTGCACCACCAGCCCCACCTCAACCTCCGGCACCGTCCGCGACACCGAGTGCCGTCCGGGCTGTGGCCGGGGCGGCCGGTACAGCCTCACCGCGGCGTCCCAGACAAGGCGTGGCTGATGCCTGTGATTGCAAGAGTACGTCGCAGCATCACAGGGGCCGGCGTGCGTGTGCCGCCTCGGGCGCACCGTGTGAGCTTCCATCTCCCCGAAGAACGCCAACTCCCCGATGGGGCTGCCGGCGCCCAGCCGCACCTCCTCGCGCCCGCTCGCCGTCTCTCGCACCGCGTACTGCGGGCTGCTCCCCTGCGGCCACAACGCGGGGATGTCGGCGCAGTCCGGCGGCATCGCGGCCTCGGCCGCGTGCCGCGTGCGGCCCACCTGGGCCTTGGCGCATAGCCGCACGCCCTCCTGCGCCAGCGTCGCCGGCGCCGCCGCGGCCGACACGGTGTCCCAGCTGCGCTCCGCAACCAGCCGCGGCCCGACGCTGTTGCGGCGCCTCGAGTAACCCCGGGACGCCATCGGGCCGTACGACGCCGTCGACAACCGGCGCAGCACGTTGGCAATGCCCCGCGGCCGCTCCTCCTCCTCATCGTCGTCATACGCAACCACCTGCACACAGTCACGGCCATGCTGCGGAGCACGCTGCGGCCCCGGCTGCCACCTCCTCGACACGACTCAACACGGAGCGGCTGCTGCCGCGGCCGGCGCCGGAAGAGCGCCCCACTGCCTCATCCCTGAGCCGCTGCGCCCTGCTGACGCGCGCCTCCCACATCAATGCGCGGCACTGCTGCATGCACGTGCGTGGCCATGCTGGGCACATGCTGGGCACATGCTGGGCACAGCGCACGCCGCCATGCAACAGCCATCCCATGCTGCAGGCCTGCCGGGCGCACTCTGTGGGAATCCCCGGCGCGGCTGCCGCTGGGGCATGACCCCGGCCAATGCCGCGTTGCACCACGCGACGCATGCGGGCTCTGCGTGCATGGGCGGCTGCGGGCGCACCCGCATTTCGCCGTCGAGAAGGATGAGGAGCTCGTTGACGCGGGCGTTGGCCTCGACGACGGCGACGCCCGGGACGTACATGTCCACGTCGCCGAGGTCGAGCATGGTCAGCAGGAAGTTGGGCTTGCTGCGGATGCGCGGCGACGCCATCAGGTACGAGCCCTGCAGCTGCCCCAGGTGCAGCGCGCGCAGAACGCGGCGCCGCACCGCTCGCGGGAACTTGCCGAGCACCTCACTGTCGCGAATCTGCACCGCGGGGGACCCAGTCAGACGGCCACATCGGGCCGTGGTGATCGCGGGGGACCGACTCACGCCCACATCCCCTGCACCATGCGCCGGAGGCAGAGTGGCAGGGGTGCAGCCGGGGAGGGCGCGCCTGCTCATGCTCCACATGGAGGTCGAGGTGCGCCCTCATCTCCTGCAGGAGGCGCTCGTTGCCGGTCGCGCCGTCGAGGCCATTCAGGTGCGCAAACGTCTTGAGGTTGCGCAGCAGCTCGCGCCGCTGCCCGGCGGCCTCGTCCTGCTTCGTCACGACGAGCGTCATCGTGCCGACAACGTACGCCACCACGCCCATGTTGATGATCATGTACACCTGCAGCCACGCCACCGTCAGCTGCGGCCAGCCGCGACCTCCCACCTGCTGGTGGCTGTTGCGGGTGGTGTACAGGACCTTCCGCGCGGCCGCCCCGCGCAACACCGCCGGCCGCTGCGGCAGCCAGGGGTGAACTACTAGACGATGCCGCGGCGGGGATGCCGCGGCGCTGACACCGGAGGTCTCTGGCAGCGGGTCCCGTTGGTGGAGAGCACCGGTGCAGGCAGCCACGTTGTCATGCAGCTGCTCGGCCGCCGGCACGCATGCGGTGCCGGGGCGCATGGGCCGGGTAACAGGCACCAGTTGAGCAGGGCAGACAGGGGGGGGGGGGCGCACGGTGACAAAGACCTGCTCGCTGACGGTGACGGGCGAGAAGTCGCCGTAGCCGACCGTGGTGAGGGTGGTTACGGACCAGTACAGCGAGCGCACGTAGCGTTCGTACGTCGACCAGCCGCGGAGTTCGAGGGGCGTGAGCTGAAACCAGGCCAGGTCAGACGCATCCTCGGCGAGCGCCGGGTCTGAGTCTGGGAGGGCTGCAAAGTCCGAGTAAAACTGGTAGTCGGCCATGAAGAAGAAGAGGCAGGCGAAGAGGTGTGTGATGCTGAGCACGAGCTGGATGTTGCGGAAGATGGTGAAGGCGAGGAAGGAGAAGACGCCGGTACGCTCGAGGCCCCAGAGCAGCTGCCATACTCGGTAGAGGCGCAGCTGCAGGCACAGCGGGCGGGTGGGGATGGTTGCTGGATTGGTGCGGTCGAGGGTGGGGCGCATCAGGGACGGGTGCACAGATGCTGCCATGCCGTGCTGATGCTGTACACAGAGAGGCGGGGAGACCGTCGCGGCAAGCATCGGCGTTCACGGCGTGAATTCGATGAGCACACCCCCCTGGTCCCCGTGACACGCTGCAGGCGATACGGGGCGGGGTGCCGACGTCTGCCGCGGTCTGCGCAGACGAGCATGCCCGCCGCCGCCGTTGGTTTCAACACCGGAGTCGCACACAGATCAGGCCTGACGGTCGACATCCCGTGGCTGAAAGAGCGACTCGTGGAAGCGGGAGTCCTGAGGATCTAGTGAAGTGGCGCATGCGCTGTCGGGGCATGCCCGGCAGGCATGCGTGTGGAAAGGGCGGGCCCCTCCCGCGAGCGGTGAGCGATCGGCACCGTTTCACGTGTTTGGACGGGGATGGGCTCTGGGTGAGCGTACAGTCGCAGGGATGTGCGGGGTGCAAGGGAGCCGGTAGAGAGGTGATGGAGGCGGCGCACCAAGCGGAGGAGGCGGAGGAGGCGCAGGAGGCGGACGAGCCGGGCTCCCTCCGTCTCGGCGGGGTCCGAGCAGCCGTACGTGTCCCCCAGGATCCAGTCAAACGGAAACACGGCCACGAGGTCCACCCAGAACATGCCCATGTGCGGGAAGACACGGCCAAAGACGTAGCGCCGCGCGATGAGCCTCCTGTCTGTTGTCCACCGCCTGCCTCGGTGATCCCAGACCGCCACGTTGAAGTTGACAATGATGTCTGCGAAGAAGATCAGGGACAAGGCTAGCTGGATGATGTCGTAGCCTGACTCGCGGTCATGGCACAGATCTGCACGTCACAGGCGGGTATCATGGCCTGCGCTGCCTGCGAGGGCGGTGTCCTGGCGCTGGATGAGGGTGGTGCTGCCCCAGGCTGCACCACTGTTGGCGTCGGTGTGCTCGACGCAGCAGGTGGCTCCGCATCGTGACCAGTGCCAGATGCGCAGTCATGGACCGAGTAAACGGCAGAACGCGGCAGCGCTGGCCCGGTGCTCCGCAAAACAACACTGCCACCAGGTATGGTACATGTCTTGGCTCACCTCTGCGTTCGTTGGAGAATGCGATGTCAAAAGGAACGAAAATCAGCGTAAAGTATGTAGCCAACACGATGATGATCCACCAGACGTTGACAGGAGTCCAGTTCATGTCGCCCGGCAGCTCCTCTGCTCCGATGGGCAGAAACACGGGGAAGCGTCGCTTCGCCATGTCTTTGGACATCTTCAGAGCCTCGCAGCTTTAGATGTTTCTGCAGCATGTCGAGGTCGATGCCGCGTGTGGCGTTGTGAAGGAACTGCACTTCGAGGTGACGGCAGCACGGTGAACAACACCCACGGTCGGTGCAGCCTGGATGTCGCCGATGCAGTGCACAGCCAGGCGGTACAGGATCACATGCACACAGTCGCATGTACGCAGACACCAGAATCCTGTGTAAAGCTTGGTGCACTGGTCTCATCAGACGTGCAAGAATTGCAACGTGCACTGTCTCTCGACAGCGGCTCGGCGGGATCAAAGCGAGCTCATGAAACCGCATATACAACACGCCATTTAACATCATGGCCATCGCACTTATTGCACGTCCAGGTGCGCCGTTGTCACGCCTTTCTTGGCCGGGGCATCTTCAGCGGCACCAACGCCAGCGGCAGCACCTGTCATCACGACCCGCAGGCCACGAGGACAACACAACAAAATTTCAAAAACTGTCACTGTCCATGAAGACGCCCTACGGAGACGGTCGTGGCTCGCAGTTGTGAAGAGTCCGCGGCCAACTCCTCAACAAATGCTGACAGACATACAGCTACCACACGACAACAGTCAGAAACGCGTGTCTACGGCTAGTCGCAACTGATCACAGCTTCCTCACTCTGCATTTTTCATCGCGACCACGGAAGCTCAGGTCAGTCCGGTAGAGTCGCACCGAGCGATGCACCGTCGGCCGTGGCCCCGTGGTCATGCGCGCAAGCTTCCCGTGGCGTGACGCTCCTGGGGCGGACGTCGAACCGTCGCCCAGTCCCAGCTGCTGCTCCTGGCTCAACGCAAACAGCGGAAGCTGCAGCGGACACTTCAACAACTCGTTATAATCCCCCTGTCATCGAACATTTGCAGTCCAGGTCCCTCCGCACCCGTGACTACAGGTACGTGCGCACCAGTGGTGCGCAACAGCACGTAACCGGTAGCCCTGCCACCGTCTTACCCACCTCGTGAGAAAACCAGCACGCACTATGCAACCAGAGAAAACCAGCACGCACTAACACAGGGAGACACAGGGCAGCGACCGCTGCACCGACGCCGCCAGCGGACACGCCACACCCGAGGCCAAGGGTGACGCCTTCAACGGGTCTGTGACTTGACCACGTGGAGCAGTCACTCCCACCTCTGGTGACCACCGCCACTGCCCTACACACACCACTGCACGCACCTCCCACTACACTGTTCCTCCTTGCAGCCGCCTGGCACAGTCCCAAGAGCCACTGGCACGGGCTTGCAACGTGGCGGTTGGTGCTGCACCTCCCCTGTGACACCTCTCCCTGTCACCCCGTCCTTGTGCACGCCACCTCTCGTGCCACCTCTCGTGCCCCCTCGTGCCACCTCTCGTGCCCCCTCGCCCCGGTTGGTGCCCCTGGCCACAACCCCCCGGGCCTTGTGGAGCACCAGTGCCTACGTGCGCAGGGGTGCCAGGGGTGCCAGGGGTGCCAGGGGTGCCAGGGGTGCCAGCGTGCGCAGCGTGCGCAGTGTGCTTCGCACGGGTGCCAGGGGTTCTCCGAGGCGTCTTTCCGTATCTGGACTATATTGGCCGCCGTATCTGTTGGCCAGGCCTGCGCGGGCGACCGCCGTGGTGCGCCGTCAGGACGACCCTCCGCTGCACGGAGCCCCGGCGTGATGCCGCCCACGTGGGCCGTCCCCCCCCTGGCGTTGTAAAGCACCATTGCCTGCGCCTGGTTGCTGCGTTCCTGCTGGGTGTGTCCTGTGTTGTGTGCACTCGGCGGCCTCTTCCTGCACCGGTTCTGCACGGCTTGCATCTGCCCGACTGGTCGGCCCTGAAGTCGTGACTCCGCTGTGTGGCGCCCCCGCCTGATGCCGCCCCTGTGTCTGTGCCCCCTCCTGCGCCCATCCTGCACTTGTCTGCCCCTACCAGTAGGGGTGCTGTGGCCGATGCCCGTTTGGGTTTCGCGTGATGCCCGATTCATTTTTGCCCCTTTTTGTATGCCCCGTTCTGCCCGGGCCAACCCCACCACCAGCGCACCCTATACGAATCTCAGCTTGGGGTGCGGGGCCGATGCGAGGAACACCAACCGCGGTGGTGGCGGGCCATCCCCCGATGTGCAGCAGCAGTGCAGCAGCAGCGCCGCCGCAGCCGATCACCCCGTAACAAACCGGACATCTCGCCAGACCTCCATGCGCATTAGCCAGAGAGTAAATGGCCGCTGGTTCCATGTGATCGCATGTAAGCATGCATGTGATCACGCTCTCGGTCACCACCAGCCGGGCCTGCGGGGTGGAGGTGCAACAGTGGAGCAGGCGCGCACGTGAGTCAGGCGAGATGCACATGAGACACAGGCACTCCCCGGGGGCACTCGTCGCCCCCGCTCCTAGAACTGCCTGCAGTCCCGGCAGCAGCACCCATGCCGTCTGCTGGCCCAGCGGGTGCCCAGTGAGCGGTGGTGTGCGCGCCTGTCAGTGAACCCGGCAAACACGCTGACAGGGTCAAGAACAGTCGGCATGGGTGAGGACAGCCCGGTACGGTGGGGCACAGCCGGTACCACAGCCCCCAATGTTGCCTGCAATACCTCCCACTTGATGCACACCCGAGTACTGTGCATCGCCTGCGTGACAACCAACACGGGCTCCACAGACGCAGGTGCTACGCTTCCAGCGGTGCGAGCCTTGTCATGCACATGAGGCGTGAGGACATGCCACTGAGGTGTGAACATGTGATTACGGTCTCTGCTGCTTCGTTCAGTTGGCGGTCTCGTGCAGTCGTTGAGAGCATCCACAGACCTCCCCCACGTCGGAGCGAGATGGTAACTTCAGGCCTCAGCCTAATTAACGCGATGTTTGCCAAACAAGTGCGACCAAATGTGCCAGCGGAGACGTTGCATGCGAACGCTGGGGTGCCAGGAATAGCCCGGCCAAGGGAGGCTAGGGCCGTGGACAGGGATTGGGCCCGGCAAAGAACCCAAGCAAGTGTCAGTGGAGCTCATGGCTCTAGCGTTGTCTGTACACGACGAATGTGTTAAGGGCTTGCGATGTCATTCTCGCTGCCACTCTCTTGCAGCTCCATGATGTCACCATGTTAAAACATGAGCGGGGGCAACTCACGTCATCACGTCAAACTGCAAGCATCAGCCGGGGCACTCTCTGCAAATGTCGTTACACGCCTGACAGGGTTCTAGGGTGCCTAACTTGGTTTAAACGCCTTTCTCTTGCTCGATTCTCGGTCATCTGGCACCAGCGGGCACCTTTTCAAGCTAGCCCCGTTTCAGAGCTAGCCATATTCGTGTTAAACCAGCTTTTGCAAAGTCTGAACACACATGGTGACCAAGACAGCTACCAGGCAGGGATTAGCACTTTATGTACAGCCTATCCATGGTTTTTGGATCAGTCGATCATGCGGCGTCTCGGGTTGCTGTGCCGGAAGCATGGCGCACAACTGCTGATGCTGTACCCCTACAGTTTCGCAGTGACAGAAACGCCACCACCGCGTCGGCAGCCGCTTCACATGCATGTAGCACGGGCCCAATGAAGGGAATGAAGCTCCGCATGTCTGGAGCCTGGGGTGGCAGCGCCTCAATGGAGACACAGTTGGGAACCACCCGAATTGACCGAGAAATTGATGCAAACGAGCATTTGCGCCGCTTGAATCTTGGTTTTTGCTTTTTTATGCCTCGAACACCACTTGGTGATTGGGCCTGCACAGCATTGGGACTGTCTTGAGCACTCCACGGCAGCAAAAGTGAATGAGCCAGTAACCATGACCCGCTCTGCCGGACAAAGTCACACGTACCTCTTTGTGAATGATCACCGTCTGCCTTCTGCCAGCTGCCAGATGCCGATAGTTAGGGCGAACGCCATGGCCAGCAACACGGGCAGACTGGCGCACTCTTGAAACACCTTGCCTGGTTGAAGGCTGATTTCCGTGCGCGGGCGCGCTAACGCTACGCTTTGCTGATTGAGAGGCTGACGCAGACTTCGAGGAATTGGTAACCGCGGACGCCTTTGGCCTGCGACCTGGCAGTTGCTGCCGTGCAGTTGGCCTAGTGGAAGCCTTGGAACGAGTGGTCTTGGTAGACTTCTGAGATTTTGCCATTATACTGCAGCTTAAAAGCTGCGGCTTTACGTGTCCCAGAGAGTTGCGAGTGGAAGTAGGCCCGACGGAAGCGTGCAAAGAGGGGAGGGTGTGTCCACGCTATGCACAACCTGCCACGTCAGTGCACCAGCCGGTAAAGAGATGCGCGCAGCTCCACATTTTCTACACGTTGCTTGATCAACTCTGCCAGGTCTGTGTCCCGGTACTGGGTAAGTGAGTGCGCATGCCCGTTGTAAGCATATGTTCGCTACCGCATTGAGACACGTCCCTCCTGAAATGGAGGAACAGCAAGGGAATCGTATGCATGAAGTCGAATAAGCCGCAGTCCTGAGTGGATGTGGGGGTGTTGGTGCTTAGTGCAATGCGCGGTAGCGAGGGGCGTCGCGTGCTGCGCGCAGAGGCTCTGCATGCATGGTACACGACGGCATGGGCCTCTCCAATGAGTTCATGACGCCACGAAGTTACGGCATGAAATAGAACCACCCAAACCAGATCGCGACGATGGGCCAGCCAACTGTACGCCAGAGCAGTGACACTTAGACAACCTCGACCGGTCTGGGCAGTGTTCAAAGGCTCTACTTTCCAGGGTCATGGCACCACAATGCTACATGAGACCAGCAGTTTTAGCAACACCCAGTGGCTCAAGTAGACCTGGTACAAGCGAGATGCTACCTGCCGCAACAGGTTCGTGCAAGGAACCAAGCGCATTCCAGTGTCCCACAGGACCACTCCCTCGCATGAGGCTTCCAGCGCGGCTCTGAACCCATGCCACCGCAGCACGTGCTTCTCATGCAGCGCCTCTCCCCGTGTTGTGTGCTTGACAGGCGATGGCAACTGGTGCAGGACCAGTCACCGGTGTTTCACTTGGCACACGCCGGCAACCGCTCATCTCCGCACAACACACCTCCCGGAGCCAACAAGAGCGGCAGTGTGGAGCCTGAGTCCCACAGGTGAGAGCCCAGATCAACACTTCCGGTCGGTGCTGCCTTGCTGAGGGTGCCTGTGTGCTCTGCATGCGATCTGCCGGCCCGACGGCGTGCAGCTCGCCTGGATCCCCGGTGGTCAGTGCATCGTCCTGAGTGGTGGCTGCGGACTGGCTGCGCTGGTGACCTCGGGTGCCATACAATTACACAGTCACTGCGAGCCTGGCAGGCACAAGCGCAGTACTCAAACGCAGGACAGGGGTACTTGACCCAGGAAGCCCCATGCATGGTCGTTTCACAGGGTGGCCGACCCTTTCCAGCTCCGTGTGGGGCCGGTGGGGCAGCAGCACCAGGCTGTGCCGGGCAGGACCTGCAGCCAGCACAGCCGCATCTGCGAGGGCATCGTTGTGACCGCGCCGCGGCCAGTCTCCTCCTCACCTGCTGCGCCGAAAACACACACGTGCAGCCCGCCACAAGCGCCCAGCGGCGATCGACTAAACACACAAGCATAGCTCATCCTACCGGAATGCTCAAGGCCGTGCACGGCCCACGCCGGCACGCCGCACTACGCACAGCAGCATAACGCCTTGGCACGCTCCCTTCCTAGGCTCACATGGGCACGCCCACTGCTCGCATCGCGCGGGGCCGACCCCGAGCTGCTACAAAGCTCCCCGGCCCGTCGTACGCGCCCTCCGAGGCGACAAAAATACAGCAGCGGCCTGCGGAAGCGCGGCTAGTTGCCAATCGCCATGACCGAGGAGTTGGTGAAGACAAAGGGGCGCAGCAGCATCATGCGCTTCTCCTCCATTGCGGCCGTCTGCGCCAGCCGGAGGAGGTCGACGAGCGGCACGCACGAGCGCACGCATGAGTCGCAGAACTGGGCGTGTTGACGCGGCGTGAGCACGGCGCCGGGGGCCGTCATGAACGACACGATCTCCTCTAGCAGCTGCGCATCGCGCTCGTGCACGTCCACAACCTTCCGGAACGCCGTGTCTGCAGCGGATGTGCTCTCGCTGCCGACGCCGATCAGCCGCGCGCCCCAGCGCGCGGCGGAGCGCAGCATGCCGACCGCGTCCATGAGGCCCCCCGGCAGCGAGGGGGCCGCGCCGGCGCAGGTCGCGATGTACATGACGGCGTCTGCCGGGATCTCCTCGCTCGAGGGCAGGCTGGAGAGCTGCGTGAGGGCCGCGGCCAGCTCCTCGTCGAGCGACGCCCGCCCCGAGTGCCACTGCCGCCAGAGGCATGCGAGGCTCACCTTCTGCTGCTTGCCCAGGTGCAGGCTCGCAAAGAGCTTGATGTTCTTGTCTTCCGCCTGCACCACTCCCACCGTATCTGACCGCGCAGACATCTTTTACCGGCGCCAGCAACAGCGCCAGGTGACGGCCTGAGACACCGGCGGCGTGGTGGGCCGACGCAGGCGCAAACAGGGGGGGGGTGCGCACGGTGCAGTAGGAGAGTTGCGCGGGGCCGGCGACGGTGAGGCGGCGGATGAGGTGGCGGGCGTCGCAGAAGACCTGCGCAAGGGCGAGGCTCCACGTTCCAAACACGGTCGCCACGCGGGCCTCGCTGGACGCCTCCCCGGGCACCAGGCCGCCGTGGCTGTGCGTCTGCTGCAGGGCCTGCACACAGGTGCTCTCGGTGTGAGCGACCCACACCCGACGTGGGAACCACGCGCATGCGCGTAACACCCGGGGTGGCCATTCGCGGTCAGGCGTGAGGGGGGCGGCGCAGTGGGCCAGGGCCGAGTGCGGTGCTGTTCGGAAGGGGGTGGCACGGGGCGGCGCACCGGGCTACAGGGGTTACGGAGGGCGTTGAGGATAGCGCGGGCGGTGTACTGGATGACCGCGAGCTTGGTGGCAACGAGGCGCGCCTTGAAGGCGTCGGGCGGCACGTCCCCGGAGGGCTCCGTGTCGGCGCTGCCACGGAATCCGCGCACGGTGACGATGAGGCGCGCAAAATTGACGCACACAAGCAGCCAGTGCCGGTACGGCAGCGAGGTGTGGTACTGGTTGAGGAGGCGTGTGAGGATGTGGGGCACGGCGACGTGCAGTAGGCAGGCCTCGTGGACGTTGACTGAGGCGCGCATCGCGCGCTGCTCTGCGTTGCCGCCGCCGCTGCTCGCGCACAGCGCCTCGAGCCGCGCCAGCAGCGCCTCGTCGGGCGTGCTCCCGCAGCCAAAGTCCGCAGACGACTCTGCATGGCGGCGCACGCGGTTGAACGGTCACAGCGCTGCGGGATGGGGCCGCTGCGGGATGGGCCCCACACGACTCGACGCGTCAACGATGCTGACCTTCCACGCACAGGCGTTCCTGCCGCCCCAGGTTAGCCTGTCTGCTCGGCACAGCAGGGCAGGTCAGAGGTCACCGCAACGAGGGCAGCAATTGGGGAGACGGACAGGAGAGGCGGTGGCCGCAGTGAGCGCAGCGGCGGGAGAGGGCCGTGGGGGCAGCGCACCCGGCGTTGCGGAGCCGTCGGCCAGGGCGCACTCCTGGGCCATGAAGGCGCCCTCGAGCGTGGTGGCGAAGTAGAAGACCAGGAAAGACGCGCAGCACTCCAGGGAGCTCATGGTGGTCGTGAAGGACAGCATCGCGGCGGGCGCGGCCTGGTACGGAGTCTGGATGAACCAGCAGATGTCGGCGACCGGCCGCCGCACGGTGGCGGCGACGTCGCTCTTGTACGCGGCGACCATGCCCGGTAGGTTGTCCGGGCACTGCGCGCCGTCGCCAAAGCTGCCGTGCGGGGATGTGTACGGGTCTTGTGGGGCGTGGGCGAGCACGGCGTCGAGCGAGAGGGGCACGTGGTGTGCAAACGCGTCGACGGGGCGCGGGCGGGGGACTGGCATGTACACCGACACGACAGGGGAGGCCGAGGAGACGTTGGGGGCGGTTCCCGACGCCCCGAGGACCGCAGACGGGGCGGCAGCGGGGGGTGTGGAGGCTTGATCGCCCCCCTGTGAGGCTCGCCGGACGTCTAGGAGCGCTGCTGCTGCGTCCCCTGCGCGCCGCACGAGCTGCTGGTTGGTGGATGCGAGGCTGCTGCGGTGGTCCTTGGCGGCATCAATCCGCACGCTCGCGTTGTTGATGCGGGCCTCCAGATCGTCCCTTTCTTGCTGCATGAGCACTGCTTGTTGGCTGGTACGAAACATCGTGGCACCAGGTGGCGCCTGATGGACACCGCACTGCGCCTGTTGACACCTCGCCTCATGGGTGCTTGTAATCAGGTGGACTCTCTTGCACATGAACCAGGATTACTACCACGGTAGGCCAGCCCAGAAACTGAGTGTGACACCGCGTCTGGGAGATATCTCGTTGTCTGTGCAGGTAAACTAGATGAGCACAGTGAGGTGGGGGACCACTGCCGCGAGAGGCTGTCAGATCACGACCCACAGGTCGATTTTTTTCGCCGCCCGCGGTTGCATATAGGCGTGCGTTAATATCGACAGTACTACAATTGCCGTTGAATGGGTTTGTAGATGCCCGCCTGGATTGACTGGTGAAAAGCGAGGTGGTTGCGAACTGAGGCAGGCGTGGCTGACGCATACAAACCTCTTGGCACTACTCGTGACAGCAATACTCTGTGTTTATTGTGCGTACACGGTTTGCTACCTTTTGTCGCTTCCTGAACCGAGCTTGAGCTTGCCTGTTCTTCTCGCGCATCTTGCTCAGCTTATCGTCGTCCGCATTTCGGGACTCAAGAGACACCATCGGGAGAGACGATGATCTGCTCCGTCGATTTGACGGTCGTTCAGAACCAGAGGCAGAGGCTTCAACATGCGCAGATTCGGAAGACATGTCGTCCCCCATCAAATCCGCCACAACCTCGTTCAAGTCATTGTCTTCGTCAACAGGAATGTCTAACGACTCAATGTATCGCATGAAGTCCCCGTTTGCTCCGTCGTCGTCTCCAAGCTCATCCAGATTGAACGCACCCATGGGGGCGTGCTGGCCAGCCATTGGACACGGGAAGACAGCAAGGCACGGCCCCAGAAGTATGATCAGCGGGGAAAATGAGTACGAAGTAGAATGGGTGCTTTACGCGCGCTTCTTCTCTGCCGATACCACCGCGTTTGCCAATGTAAACCTGATGGCAATGCTGGAGAGAGCACTCTCAGTGGCCAACCCAGGCCCTGCAACAAGAGCTCAGTGCCAACGAATTACACAAACAAGTCGGGCAAGCTTGTTGCGCTGATGCAGCGCCGTGCGGGACCAATTGCAAGGACTTCAGGAGGTGGCGACGGCCCGTCATCGGGGAAGTGATAACTGTATCTCCCGATATATCGCAGACGTATAATGTACATGCACAAACTGCACATATCACACAGTTGAACGAGCTCGTGCAACACGAACAGATTACACATTACTCACCTTTGCTTCGGACACAGCAGCATTCCGAGTATGAAAGTTGCAAGCAAGGCTGCATATAGCTTTCGTGTTCTGGCGCGATCGTTCTCAATGCGCTGGTGTGTCCAGAATTGCCTCCACGTGTACAGTAGCGCATCGCCTAGACAGGAGCTCTGGGCAGATGGTAGCACCTGCAGAGAATGCACATGGCTGACGCTCATTTTAGAACACCAGGCCCTGCTCAACATGAATTGAGTTTGGTTGTTTTCACTTTTAAACACATGAATCGAGTATTGCGTGGTTGTCAAAAGCTCCTGCCGTGCTTGCTGTAAGTAGCTTGTGACAATACAATGTCACTGGTACGCCAGGAGATGGGTGGTCTTATCTTGCATGAATGCGGTGTCGACGTATATGCCGAGATCACAATGCGATTGGACCGCATGGGAACAACTGCATGTCGTCGCCATGTCAAATGCTGGTCGAGGTATGCGTGATCGTGATCAGGCACTGGTACGAACCATGGGCCATGGCGAGCCGCAGTCGCGCGCGTGGACGCGTTTGTGTTGGACGAATCCCCGTATGTGCTGCAAAAAAAGTGTCAGACCCCGAGATACGGAAAATCATCAAGATAGGTGACTGTATCAGCTGCACCTGCTGTGACAGCTGTATTTCATGGCAATTGTAAAGTTCATCACAGGCCATGTTTCGCAGATGGGGGGCGCTCTGTAGGCCCGTCTGGGCAGCTGCACTCACAAAGCCTCGCATGGTAACCTACTTCAAAGACTCAGCTGTGTGTAAACGCCTGTTTCACGCCTCCAGTGTTGGCACGAGCAGGTATGGGATGATCCAGCGTGGCAGCTGCCTGTTTGAGCATCCCATGTATGGCGTCTGGACAAGCATGCGCAGCTCTAAGCGGACCCTGGTCACGCCAAAAGCGTCTCGGGACCACACGTGTTTACCAAGACGAGGATAACATGTGACAACGGTGAAGCGTTGCAGGTACCTGTGTGATGGCATCCGCCGGCACCACCAATGCCTCATCCGGTAACCAGCCGCAGAGCCTCGAGCAACACACTCGCTCCAGCAACGGACTCGCTTCAGCAGTCACACGCGATACCTGGCCAGTAGCCAATCGATGTGGCAGTTTCCTCACTGGTTGGAGGGTTGTGGTCAACGCGCCAACGAAACAGGAGCAATGCTGCACACAAGGAAAGTCCCTAGCGCTGCATGCCTGAAGGTGCATGGCTGCATCACAAGCACTCTGTGCGCGAACAGTGCTCCATGTGCTGCTTGAAACCGTTGCGCAGCACCTGTTCTGCAGCGGACATCCATCACATCTGCAGAAGTGCCTTAGGACAGGACACACATTGCCTGGTTGCTCATGCTAAAACTGTTACTCTCTCCAATGTCAACGCCTACCTACAGCTTCTAAACCTAAACAGCTTCTAAAACGCGGCCGTTTTACCCAGATCGACGCTGGTCATCGTGCCACTGCTGATCAGATGCTGCATGTCTCGATCCGCTCGCTGCCTGCATGCCGAATGTTGCCATGTACACTGGCACTTGTGAAATTTCACGCTCGCTGCCTGTACGCCAGGTATGAGGCGGGTACACGAGCTACGCTCCTACACTAGTTCTCAGCGGCTTTGGTTTCAGCCATGCTGGTGGTCACAGCCTTCGGGCTGCAAGCTTCATCTGCTGCCTCGTCATCCTCATCACTGGCATCGAATACCTGCGCCTGTTCAGCTAGCAAGGTTTCCCCCTCCACCATGTTCTGCAACCTTGATCTGGTGGACTCATCCGCTGCCTCGTCACCACTATCACTGGCACCGTCTACCTGCGCCTGTTCAGCTAGCAAGGTTTCCTCCTCCACCATCTTCTGCAACCTTGACCTGATGGATTCATACTCGTGTATTTCACTGAGCATCTGGGCGTTTTGAGCCTCCAGAGATTTCTTTCGCTGCTCGTATGTCTCTGATGCGCTCTCCATGGCCTGCAAGTGGCCACAAACAATATTGTTGCAGGAGGCATCAGGACTTGCAGTCTCACAAGTACCCAACAAGTCGACATGAGATGTGCCATGACCGGGGAGAGAGCATGACCAACAATAGAGGTCTTGGCATACATGCACTGTTTCCCGCAATTGCTCGACTTCAGCACTTCCATCTGCCACCTCAGTCTCAGCTTCATCTGTGCCATTGTACGCTTGTAGTTGTGCTTTCACAGCCTGCACACAGAGATGCAATGTTCGTCAGAGGGTAGGACGGGTACTGAGCAGCTTACCACCGGTGCCACACATCTACAGCAGCAACATCATTCATGGATAAACAATGTGACCTTCTGGAGATGCGAGCATGGACCGAGTCCAACAGGAAACGTTTGACAAGTTCAGGATGCAATTGGGATGCCAGGAGGTGCTACCTCAAACTCGGCTTTGACAGAAGCAATCTTCTCCAGAACAGCTTGGCTCTCACTAGCTTCCTCTGTCATGACCAGGTTCCAGAAACCTGCGTATCATGGTTTAGTGAACATCGTTTTGAACGTGCCACTTGAGGCCACAGTGGTTCTGCTGCGTCTCTCACGGACGGTGTTGCTCAATGCAACGGGCCAACAAGCGCATCCTCTCATGTCGCGGAGCTGCAAGACTCGGTTGCAGAAAAGGAACGGTCTTCTTTCAATTGCCTTTACAAATTGTTCTCGTCGAGATTGGCACACGTAACAACAGCTCACAGTCCGTAGAACATGTACACGAGTTCTCAGATTAGTTTGCGTGGGGGCCACGCAGAATGCACGGTCACTGAATCGGAGTTTGGTACCTTTTTGTCCTTCGCGCGATGATACCTGTCCGACCGCTGGCGTCGACACCCGGCACGGAAGTTCTGTATCCCGACTCCGATCTGCAGGAAGTAGTCATCATGTGCGTGAAACACTGTCAACGCAAAACCACGAAATTGAGCTGGATTCAAACGCAGAGCACTCTTTACTTCAATGCTAGCTTCTTTGAAGTGTCCACGTCGACATGGTCTGTCTACTGGACGGCCAGAGCTTGCCCTGCTTGTACGCTTCATGGGCAGGTTTGCAAGAAAGCCTGTCTACACGCAGGAACCGCTGCAACACTACCAAATAATGACATACGGCCAGTGTTTGTGGATGGCAGCGGTACCTGGATGTATCTATGCCGCGCTTCAGATCCTGTTATTCGAAGCTCCTCGTTGACACAGGCGTACGTACTGACAACTCGTCTGGCACTACCCTCGACATTTGCATGGAACATGGTCGAGTGTGCCTTTGCCTGAGTGTACCTGAGAGGTTTGTTGTGTGGCCAGCGTTCCCAAAACCTGGGCAAGAAGAATTCAGGTTCCAACGCAGCAGGGAAGGCGCGTGGCTGAAGCGTCTGCGTACGGTGCATGTGCATGCCATGGACAGAGCAAAACCAAGGAAATGTCTTACGCGAGACAACCACACAAACCGAGCACGTTAAGTCGAACAGCAATAATCGGAAGGACTCGCACTTTACATGCCGTGTCCGTACACCGGCACACAGAGACAGTTGCGGCCACTCCTGGTGTTCAGCAAAGCAAGACGCGATCCACACCTGATGAGACTGGGGCGTCGGTGCCGTGCAAATAACCCGCGGAAATCATGGCAGCTGCCAGGTACAGGATAAGCGCGTGTGCCCTGAAACGATGATGTACAAGAACAAAACACATCCGCATCTATGCACCTGCCTCAACAGACGACTGCAACCAAGAGTGTCACCGCACTGCTCTGTAAAAACCTACCTGAGCCAAGGCAATTGCTGAGTACTAGTGCTGGATGACATCTGTATTTCCATTGGTTACAGCATTCGGTATGAAAAACTAACAAATCAGGGTAACCGCATCAGCTGCATCCACCGCAGCGACACCAGACACAGGAGCAGTGCATCAGCATCGACCATGCTTTGCGAATATCATGCAGCTGAGTCATACCCACAGAGCCAACCATTCAGTAACCACACCACCACTCTCTGTAAGTCACCACAACAGCTCTGGCTGGAAGCGGCCACAACTGACACACAGTGAAGGTCAGCGTGAACAGTCATCGCCCATGACAGGCTGACAGGCACCCATGCCCATGGGGCAGCACCGTGTATGGCCGTGCACCTTGCACCATGCCTCGCCTGACCACGTGCCACCAGCACTGACTGCTCTGCCAACACGTGCCTCCCCCCACAGCCACAGCCTCTCACGCAGCGGCACTGCCTGCGGCAGTCCCGCCGTCTCCCGCTGGCTATCGCGCCGGCGGCGGCGGTGGGGGCATCTGCGCCTCCTCCCCCGCCGCAGCAGAGGCAGCTGCCGCAGCCGCGCCCACGGCGTCGGCCTCCGCCTTGGCACTCCGCACAGGAACCGCCACACGGGCGCCCCGCAGCGGCGCTCTGCCGGAGGGTGCACTGGCCCCCGCACCTCCCGCCGCACCTCCCGTCGTGATGCTGCTGAGCCCCTCCACACCAACACCAGCGACGTCCCGGTGCGGCTTGGCCTTCTTCTTGCCGCTCTTGCCATCCTTGTCGCCCTTCCCGTAGTTCACCCACTTTGGCCGCCACTTGCGCGCCTTCCAGTCGTCCAGCAGCTGCGAGGGGTTGCGCGACTCGTTGTACGGCACGTTGACCTCGTCAACGAGCCCCGCCTGCGCGCGGCCCTGCACGAGGGACTTGAGGTTCTTCTCCTTCTTGCTCGCCGCACGCTTGTAGCCGTGGAAGGCGTAGCTGACATCCCGGAACGCCTCCTTCGGTGTCAGAATGCGGCCAAACTCGTCCGTGCGCTGCAGCGAGGCGCCGACCCGGTGCGCCAGCGCCGAGCTGTCGCTCAGCAGCGCATCTTCCACCTGCATGCATCCCGCGAACCTCGAGCACTGCACTCCGCACGAACGAGCACTCGCATGCACAGTGGTTCAGCACCGGCTGGTGGCCCCCAGTGCCGCTCTCCCACAACACGCAAGCGCGCCGCAGCAGTGCATTGATCTAGCCCCGGCATGCTGGACGCGGGCGCCACCTTCAGCACAGCCAAGCAACGGTAGCCCTGGTGCATGCGTCCACACACAGGCCCCCCAGTGGGATGCTGCAGCGCTCCCTGCGCAGAGCTCCGTTCGCAGGTCCTGCAGCAGAGGTGCCGCTGCCTCCGGCCCTGTGCAGCGCCGAGCATTGTGCGATCCTCGGCAGGGCGGCAGCAGGCTGCAGCATTGCATGGCTTCCCAGGGGCGCCAAGGCAAGCAGCAGGCGCACCATCGCGCGCTGGTTGTGTTTGAAGTCACTGATGCGGCCGCGGTACTCCACCGAGTGGAGCCACCCCCGCTCCCGCACCATCAGCAGCGCCTCGGTGAGCCCGCGGCCCAGTCCCTTCTGCAGCTCAAACAGCAGCGGCCCCGCGGGCTGCGCTTCCGCGGCCCCCGCGCCGTCCCCGCCGGCACCCTCCTTCCCGCCCCGGCCACCATCAGCCGTGCGCTTCCGCGCCCGCCGCCGAGCCGCGGCCGTGCTGGCAGCCTTAAACTCAACCCCTTTGTCACCATCGGCCTGTATCCTAGGGGCGTCTGGGGCACCAGGGGCAGCGTCGTCGGCTGCCCACATGTCCTCATCTTGATCGACCTCCCAACCCCCGCCCGCGGCCGCGGCGGGCGGCGGCTGCGCTCGCGCCTCCTCCTCTGAGGCCGCCGCCTCGGCTTCAGCGTCGGCCATGATCGCATCTATGTCGGCCTCAGGCACGCCCGGCGATCCGTCCGAGTCCTCCTGCTCCTCCTCCTGCACACCGCAAGGCACACGCTCAAGCCCCTGCCCTGACGCCTCAGTGTTCGATGTCTCTGTGCAGCAGCTCCTCTGACACCTCGTACACATCCACCACTGGTCACGCCTTCAGGCGCAGCCCGCATGCCCCGCAACTGCCCACTGCAGGCTAGGAATCGGCCCGAAACAGGGACGACGATGCTCTGATCAGGGCCTGAACTGGCCCTGGTCTCAACTGCGTTTCCACAGCTCCTGAAGTATTGCCTGTGAACGCACGTGGCATGAGGCCCTGTGGCGTCACATGGCGGGGCCCTGCAACGGGGAGGATGCTGCGGAGACAGACCTTGATGGGCTGGACGGCAGGCTCCGGTGCAGGGTGTGCCTGAACGGAGAGGCTGTCGATGAAGGCCTGTGTCTCGTTCGTCTGCAACTTGCCCTCCTCCTCGTGCCACCCCGACTCGTCCTTGTCAGCCTCTATGGCCGCGGCCACGCCGTCCAATGCTGCCTCGTCGAGGGCGCCGCCCCTCGCGACGGCCGCAGCCCGGACCTGCTGTGCCTGCACAAGCCACACGCACTCATCAGCGGCTCCACGTGCGGGGCGGCCACTGAGCCTGCCTCCCGGGCAACGGACGCGCAGCTCCATGCAAAGCGCGCACGGGCGCATGCGGGGCCTCCAGCCAGGCGCGTGCCCGAAGCGTCTGCCAGCGGGCGCGGCTGTTACAGCGGACTCAGCTATGCCCAAGCCGGTGCGAGCAGTGGGAACGCGCTGCGGACACTCCCAGCCACACACAGCCCCCTACTGTGCCGCGTGTGGCGTACCGGAACGAGGGCCTTCGTGGGCAAAGCAGAACATGGCAGAGGCGCCACGCGGGTGCGTTCTACGTCGCAACCAGGCCTGGTGGTCTGCAGAGCTTGGGCGTGAACGAGGGCGTGGAGGCATGGAGATGTCAGGACGTGTTGGCCTGTAACAAGCACGGGGCGATGCTCACCTTGAGAAGGTTGCGCAGCAGCTGCTCGTCCTCGTCGTCAGCACCTATGGCATCGTCCTCATCGCTCGCCGCCACGGGCCCCTGCCGTGCCAGCTCTGCTGTTCGGTTGGCTTTCTCCAGCGCCAGCTCGTACCGGGACTGCTTGTCCTCCAGCGCCTGTGCCGCCGCAGACTCCTCCTCGGCCTCTCGTCTGCGCTTTGCTGCCCGCGACCCCCTGCACACCCGAGCGCGCTCTGCATGCTGTGCCAGAATGCCTGGCGTCACACGGCGACAGCATGGTCAGGAAGCCGTCAGGCGCGTGTGGAAGAGCTCATGAGATGCGGGGCGTGCGAGATGATCATGGCGAGTGTACTTGTGTGACCAGACCACTGCCACCAGACGAGCAACGCAGGTCGCACAGCAACAGCAGCCCTGTTAGCCTCAGGGCAAGACTGGGACACAGCCTCGAGGGAGATGGAGCAACATCATGGCCGCTGCCGCACGTAGCTCTCACCCTCGTGAAGCAGCCCCGCCACCCCCTTCCAGGGCAGCATGTGAAACGCGGCGGGGACGACCTGTGACGCCTACCTGAGCAACCGACTGCAGCCGCTGCTGATTTCCCGTGCAGATGACAAGCTTGACACAGAAGTATGCAGCACGGGGTGGTGACCGACTCCCAAGAATCTGGCGTAGTCGTCTGCAGCCAGTCTTCCTGGCTCGCATGACAAGGATTCCACAGGGGCCAGGCAAGCGTCCGTTGCTCGTGAGAGAGGCAATGTGAAGCGGTGCACCGGCCTGGAGGGAGTCAGCCCACCCGCGATGATGAATGGAAGTGTGGTCTGGCGGTCACAAACTTGCGCGCATGCTGTGTCAACAGACGCTCTGGCTGGCATACTCATCGGTGACAAACACGAGGGGGCTGCGGCACTGCCACCCTGGCAGAGGCGCACCGGTCACCGAGGTCAGCGCCACCTGCCGCCTCCAGGTCCGCAAACACGTCGGCTCCTCCTGCATCACACGCTGTGCCGGGTACCGCGCCGGCGGCGGCGTCGGCCGGGGCGTCATCATCAGCAGCGGCAGCCCTGCGGGAGCGCTTCTTGCGGCCCTTCTTCTTGAACGCGGGCTGCTCATCTGGCTGCAGGTACTCCCGGGCAGCCTCAAAGGGAAACGACCCGGGCCGCTCCGCCGCGGAGTCACCCGGTCCTTGCATGGCCGTCGCATCGTCTTTGAGCCTCGCGACGATTGCCGCCTGAACCTGCAGTTGTCCAAACAGGCCATCGGCGCTGCCGATGTGCTCACCACAATGCGGGCGCTGCCCGTGTCCCTCGTAAAGCAGGAGACACAATCGCGAGCAAAGCAGAACCAGCCGTGCGACGGCAGGGCCCGGCGTTTGGTCCTACCGCCGCACCAAATGGCATGCGACCTGCGACGCTGGTTCGGCTGAACATGTGGTAGTGGCCAGTGCCGCCAGCGTCTGGCAGGTTCAGCCGGCACAACACGACAGCCACCCGTCCAGCGGCGTGCGTTATCAGCAACACAGTCTCAGCATCACATTCTCAGCGACGCGCAAGGTCTCGTGCAGGCACGCGTGCGGCATTGCATTGTCAAGGACGGGCGCTGCACGCCTTGCGGCAGCCCCCGGGCGGCCGCTTCACTCGCCGACCTCTGCCAGATCCGCGAGGCGCCAGAGGTGCCCCCAGGTGACTGAAGCGAGGGCACCGCCAGGTGACACAGCCTACGTGGGTGCCAGGTGGTGGCAGCTGAGCGAGTGAGCAGGTGGTGGCATGCATGGCGGTGGCGTGAAGCATGCCTGGTCATCATCAAGCGTGCCGTCCCCTGCCATGGACACCAGAGCCTCGTCTTCCTCATCATCGTACTTGCTCAGCATACCCAGGCGCTTGCTGTCCTCCTCGAAGTGCAGAGACTGCTTCTTGGCTGCCCTGCACCGTGCCCACCTCAGCCACCAGACCATGAGCCAACACACAGCACCTCTGCAAGAGTACCATGGTTTCACCACTGCCTGCCTCTTGCTGGCCACATGCGGGGTCACGCACTGTTTCTTCCGCTTGAGCTCCGCCGCTCGAGCCTTGTTGGCATCTTCGAGAACGTTATCGTCAGTTCTGATTTCACCCTCGTCGTCGAGTATCGAAGCATCCGCCAGAGTCAAGATCCGAGTTTCGCCATCATGCATGTCCAATGCAGAGCCTCGCACTTGCACTGCAAGCAGCATGTAGCGTTAATGTGGGTCGAGTGCTTGCACACATGCGCTGTAAACGCATGCCAAAGTGCCTAGAGGTGGCTACATGGGCACCAGCTGTTATAGAGTGTGACATCGCTGTGTAAGCACAGGGTCGAGCTGGCACGATGTGGTGTGCTCTTCTATACACCCGCAGGCCACCGCATTACCTGCAGGTTCATCTTCCACGTTCCCAGAGGGATTCACTGACTTGCGCTTCCTGACTTCCTTGCCAGCCGCATCAGCGTCAGACTGTGCCGGTAGATTCTTAGTTTTTTTCAACCAGCTCTGCATGAAACGAGTGGTAAGGACGTGGTGCAGATACAGATACGAGGAGAACTGCCTGATTTCTGACAGGTCAAGCACTGCTCCTCATCATCATCACAACGGTCCCGGTTGTCGGAGGTGTCAATGTCCTTCTGGATACGGCGATGTAATCATACATACAACGCATTGATATGTGACGGTCTGATTCGAGACCTGTACGCCGTTGCGTGATGCACCTGTGACCGTGCCCCTCTTCGATGTAAACGCATTGATATGTGACGGCGCACCAGCACATCATCATCAGCTTGATCGTCTTCATTTGAGGGCTTCCCGCCCCGAGTGGGCGCCATCAGGTCAAATGGATACCAAACCGTCAAAAATGTTAGATCTTGGACGCAGTCACGGCGTCATTGCTGCTGTGGGCACATCCACAGGCACCTGCTGCACACAATTCCGTCTGCAGATATCGTCGTATGGACGAGTAGACATGTTGATAACGTTACAATCCATGATACACGCAGTTTTGAGGGAGTGTGCACTGCTGCCGTTTCTCATACACCGTTGCACAAGGGTAAAGGGCTATCATGAGGTTTGCCAGCAAACACTTAATCACCTGGCCACACACATCAAAGGTAGCGCCATGAATGCATACCGAACCACCTGTTTACGCGTATGCTGCCAGAACGCTTCAATTCGTAGCGATCGCCGCTGAGCCCGCTGTGTGACCAGTTCGTGTGCCCGTTCCCCGTTCAATCAGATCCCCTTTAAAACAGGCGGCGTAAAACTTACTGCTTTACTTTAATTCGCCTCAATGGTAGCTGGTGAATGACCTGCGCAGCAACTGTGAAGCCTGCTTCTCTCCCGAGTCGGTCGCCAGTTGATTTCAATCAGTCGCGATCTGCGGTCGGGAAATGAAGCAACAAGCTTCTTGAGAGGAAGCGTCAATGCGTCAGGGATGTAGGATCAGGTATGTCTGTTGACTTGCTTAGTGAAACATGGCACTGCAAAACGATATCATGCACTCTACACGGATCCGTGGAAGAACATGCCTAGACAAGGCCATGGGTTCAAGCAAGCGCATCAACCACATGTTATGTTGAGCATCAGCCAGGCCTGGCCAGGGCGCCTTGCTGCATGCATTGATGGCAAATTCCAGTATGAGTGGCCAATCGTGGCCAGGTGCAGCAGAATCATCGCTACAGTCAGCTCAACTTAACCGCCAACATATATACCGTTCTGAAGTGTGCACTACAATGTCATGTAGACTGGGGGTTTACCTAACACCCTGCAGAAATGGTTGCCGTGTACACCTCGGTCTAGACACCACACAGGAGTAAGCACCCAGCTCCTGCCGTGCCACACCCTCAGGCCCATCCATGACCTACCTGCCATGGTGATAGCACGTTTTGACGGTCTTGAAGCCCTGTCCTCACCCAACCTTGCAACCAGCACCGAGTGTGGCACAGGAAACGACCACAGCCGCTGGAACAAACCGTGGTGAGTTGTACATCGAAACGATGATCTGCTCTCCATCGCAGGTGAGAAACTGATAATGACACTCCGTGGCAGTTGGTTATGTCTGCCACGAGGAGATTCCAGATTAACCTGGCCCCAACACACATCACATGCATTTTCGCACCAGACCACACATGGGAACAGAGACCACATCAACGTCACCAGGTGCTACCAGGGGCATCAAAACTATTTGGGGTGAACACTTACAACGTCCAAGGTGCACGACATACGTGCGTGACATCATCTATGGACGACTGCCACCAGGTTTTGCCGCCATCATGGAACCCCTGTGGACCCAGCCAGCCTACGCATCTATTTATTCATGGACTACAGCTTCCAGGTTTCCAGCAACCTCAAGATGCGGACTGGAATTGGCTCGGGACCTGCATCTGTCAACAGGGCTACGGCGAATGGTCGAGAGCAAAGCCCAAACGGGGCTCCTGTGCCAAGTCGAGGGCATTCACCATCATTGACATGCCGATCGTTGTGTCACTGCGGACAGACACCTCTCGCAGCACATGGACTTCACCGGTGCTTGCCATCTTGAACTTTGTCAGGTGGCCTGCAGACACATATCTGTGGTGCTGACACCATCCACCAGCAGCAGGGGCGACATCTTCCAGCGATGTCAGGGTGCACACCAAGAGCATGCCAGCGGCGACATTGGGTACACAAGCAAACCAAATGTGACGCAGGTTCTGTATTAGCTGTGACAATCAGGAAACAATATAGCATGTGCAGGCTGCTGCGAGTCAGCAGGTTTGAGTGCTATCGCAGATGCACATGCACCGAGGCAGGCAACATCTGTGATGAGAACAATGGGGCAATGGGCGGGGTAAGGTGAGTTGAAGAGGTGCGGGCATACCCTCCAGATCTATGTGTGAGTATCCCATGAGTAGTCCGATCTTGTTGTCCTTTGCCTGGTGCTGCACCTCAACTGCAACGCTCGTCTTGGGATCCAGGAGCTGCCAGTACGTTCCTGTGATCTTCTCGAGGTTCTGTGTGGCATGGCCACCGACTACAAAGTTTGGTCCAAGGTATGCAGCTTTGAGTTCCCATGTGGACAGTGACATGCGAGGGACATCAACTACTCCGCGCACCGCAGCCACAAAACCATCATAGCCAGTTGCCACGGAAGCATCCAGGAGGGGCGAAGAGTTCAGGGACACCGCCGCCTTGGCTGTGAGGTGGGGCTGTGTGTAGTCTGCAGTCGCCTGCACAAGTGACGGGGCCATGATGACACAGATGCATACGGCAGCTCAGGCATGTGGTGGATCGCAGAGCCCAGTCAGCCCACATATAAGTGGTGCAAACGACCGACCAGAAATGATAGCAAATACACGCAGTGTTTGATGAGTGGTGCGAGTGCCTGTGCGAGTGCCTGTGCTTGCCATGTGAGAAAGCTGCGAGAGTCTGTGCTTTACATGAGAAAATCAGGGCAATGACAGTCATCATCTACAGTGAGGCATGGTCGCACAAGAAAAGCATGTCCGGGCAGCATCCGGGCATGTGCGTGGCAGCATCACAATGTGCAGAAACTAGCAGGAAAAGGTAGAGCAGCTAGGAGCACAGTCTCTGATTCATTACTTGGAGGCAGTGGTGGACCATGGCGCCGGCAATGAACCACTTGCTGTGCTGTGGTAAACCTGCCCCAAGGTCATGTGAATCCGTGGCTGGCATTTGACGCAGCGCATGAAACATGAGCACAGCAGCCGGCACACCTTTCCTTTCATCTGTGGATTGGGAAGCTCATCACTAATGGAAACAAGTAGCCCATCGAAAACGGGATGAGTGACCTTCACAGCTGCCTGCAAACAGATGCATGTTGAGAAATCGCATGCGCCTGCAGCTTGGCGTGCACAAAGGCTGACCCGTGCATACACGGCAGATCAATACCTCTGCGAGTATATTCTGTTGGAGTTCCCAGACTTGCACACCTTTGGTACCATCGGGTGGACATCCATGGTCAAAGCGCCGTTTGTCCAAGTCCCCTTGACATCCGTACCCAAACTCCCGGGCAAACGCGTGACCTTTGTTGTCAAAGCCTGCAAAGCGGTACTGTGATATTAATGAGCGCGATCTGCGCCGCGCGAGCAACCTCCTCAGCGCAGCGAGCCGCTGCTGTTGGACATCCGAAGCAGCGGCGGAGAGGTGCACACCACGCCCTTGGCAGCCTTCAGGTTGACAGAGAGCTTTTGATCATACTGGAATATGCCAGACTTCTTGCCAAGTAGAACCTCTGCACAAACGCGCTCGTGGTGATGGACGGCGTACGCCGGTTGTTGCTCGATTCCCTGCGTAGATCCACACAAGCCGAATACGCACCCTTGGTCTCCTTCCCAAGATCGTCAAACGAAGGCACCCGCATCTTCCCAACTCTCAGTCACCGCGCTTGGATTGACGCTCCGCCAGCTGCGAAAGGAATGACGTCAACAAGGTCTGGATACAATGTACACTGTCTAAGACCTTGTAAACATCTGCAGATCGATAAGAGCAGACAGGTTTAATTTAACCTGTTAACGGCGTGGGTGGCCTCGATCCAAAGCCCACGCGGCCCGATCGTTCCCGACGCGCCGTATTCCACGTGGCAGTCGCCATGACAGCCCAACTTGGATGTTCAATAGCACCACCAACAACAAAAAACACACACACACACAAAGGATCGAGAATCACGCAAGACCCAAACGCGCATCGGCCACAGCACCCCTTGCAGCTAGGGGCGGACAAAGCAGACGGGGCAATCACATCCACTGGGCAGGGGGGGCACCGATGTGAAATGTTCGTTGGAGTGGAGGAAGAGGGCAGGCAGAGGGGAAGGCGCAACACCAGTGAGCCATGCCCCAAGGGAGGATCAACCCGGGAGGAAGACACCACACCCACTGTTAGAACACCGCACGTCCGAGGAGGCTGGCAAGGAGTCCAATAAGGACGCAACACACACAGACGACGCAATTAGAGAAGCAGCTACAAGAGCGCCACAACAGTGTCGTAACCGCGATGCAGCCACACCCCCCAGCGCCAGGATCGGGCCGAGGAGGAAGGGGGTGGTGTAAACTGTTGAAATATCAGTGCAGCTACCACCCACCGGGAATGCAAGATCGACAACTGCACGTGCGGCTGGGTTACTTGCGGTGGCATGAAGAGGTCCCGGCGGAGACACGACATCCCCTGCATGCCTGCACGGAGCGTGACGCATGTGTGCGATGTGACGAGGTGCTCCATGTGGCGCCAACGATGCTCCTCGGGGTGGTCGGCATGAAACTCAGCCGGGAGGTCATACACCTGGGTGTGGCACAGGCAGGTGTCGCGACGTCCCCGAAGGCCGTACGAGAATCCGTGGTCATGTAGGAGATGTGGGGACCGCAGTGACATCATCGGTTGGACCACTCCAGAGGAAGCTGCAATGTACACAAAGGGAGTTGGTGAGCAGTAGCCCGCGTGCTTTCGGATGACGCATTGTTGTAGCCAAGCGGCGTCGCTTGCGTAGGCGTCCATCATGGGGCAAATGGGCGCCAGAGCAGGCCCCTAGCTTGACCCAAACCCCGTTGAAGAAGTGCAGCACAGCGAGCAAGTGTTCGGACGGCAGCGTTACTGAGGGGTTGTGTATGCGTCGTGGGTGCCTGGTGGCGATTCAGGTCAGCGCCATGCATGTTGGCTTGGGGTGCGTTGTTTTGTGCGATGGCTGCAGCCGTAGACACACGTAGAGAATGTGGCAGCCGCCCCAGCCCCCCCAGTCTCGGCCATTTCCACCAACGCCCCCGACATGGGCCATTCCGATCGCAGTGCCACCACGGATGGGGGTCGTCGCATCGTCGCTTTTGCCGTTTGGAGTGCTTGCCCGCGATGTGCACGTCTGGCGACGGTGGGGCTTGCATGCAGGTTTCTGGGGCTCTGGTTTTCTGGGGCTCTGCTAAGGTCCCGAGTTGTTTTGCGAGGTCTTTGCCGCATTGGGGCCATTATGAGCATTTGTAGTGTACTGCTTTGTTCGGTCTGCCTGTGTGGCTTTATAGTTAAAGGCGACAGATTTGAGTGAGGTGATTATTATGTTCCATGTGTGCCTGTTTTGCTTGGTGCCGGGGGGGGGGGGGTCGGTCACCCCTTGGTGATGACGGGCTGCTGCGTTGATCTCCGTTTAACACGACAGAGAATGCATTGGATGTCCAGAACAGCGGTGACACAGAAACCGGCAGCTGCAGGCACCGAAACTTTTGATCAGTCATCTACTGCACACTGAAGGCGGGAAAGGGTCCATGGACCCAAGCTTAGCACATCCCGCCTCATGTCAGCACACTCGGGTCTGCAGGCCGAAAACCAAAAAAGAACACTCTGCCAACGAGCAAAGTGAGTACATGAGACAGGCGCAAGTCAGCATGGTCTCTAAGTCATTGCGCGATGCCTGCACCATCATGCTGGATGACCATGCTTCAGATGCATGTACCATCTGCTGAGCGGCACACGGTAGAACTGACACAGCAGGCCAACAGCTCCTCTTCATGCTAGAGCAACACATTATGACGGCATACAAGGTGTCTGAAAAGTAGATTGAATTTAGTATTGGCTGAATTATTGAACGAATTCACCTCATTACTGATTCAAGGCAGGGAATTAATGAACTGAATTGATTAACAACAGCTGCCTCCTGAAGCGTTTGATCGAGCGGTTTCACCGTCCACCCCCTGTTCTAATGCGTTGCTGGCATACCGTCTCGTTCGAGCAGCAGCAGCGGAGATTCGTTATTCTGATTGGGACCATGGCCAATATTCATTGATCCAACTATCGTGCATTAATCTTGCTAATCACTGTGGTCATAGAACGGTATCCCCCACCGGTCTGAGCAGTTAGTGTGACACCACAGCCACCTCAATGTAGAGTGTGAAATTGATTGAAGCCTGGCTCACATGAGATGTTCTGGTGCAGTTGCCTGGTCGGTCCGCAACACTCGTGAGTTGTCAATTCAGACTGCACATGCAAACGTAACAAGACACCGTTACACATGTGATGCCATAACTGCTACAGCCACTGTGTTATGGAATGCAGGCCAGGCCTGGCATCATGATGTCGCCATGTGGCATGCAGCTCTGGCATGATGGTGGGCTCATGAATATAATATGTAATTCATGGTGCACGTGAGGAGGCCAATCATTCCGGAATGGTAAGTTACAGTCCAATTGGTTAGAACCATTTAATCCTGAGGTGGTGTAGCTGATGGTCTCTACACACACAGGCAATGTCCACTCTCTCGGTATTTCGGGCTGACTAGTCCCACCCGATGCTGTTTGTGTAGTTATCCGTACACACATAATACTGGTTGCAGACGGTTGCATTACACGCTGCAATGGTCTAAGCACCTCATGTGACAACTATGCATATGGGTCACTCATCGGATGTACTGTAAAATTTTCCACAGACAAGCAGAATTGCAGCGCCAGAGATCGAAAAATGTCTGCACTCCTGCCACAGACAGTTCTGGCAGATTCTGCATGGTGAGGCATGCGGATGTCACCAACGGGGTGACAAATCCATGCCAACTACACCCTCAATTCCCTAGACATCAACATGCCTAATCAGAACGAGACCACATGCTTAGAACCATGTACCGTGTGGACGCGGCACTCAATCTGTGAGGCTATGTGTGCGCTGCAAGCAAGGTGGTCATCCAGCTGCCAGGCCCCAGCAGCTTCAACACCGGACAGGGGTCGTGGGAGCGCTTCCCGGAATCCAGGGCAGGGCCAGCCCATGCTGTCAGCTATCATCAGGCTCAGCCTGAGCTTCCTGTGGTAGCTGAACATCGTGGAACCAGGGGTGCTGCAACGCCTCATCCGCAGAGATACGCTTCCGAGGGTTGTACACTAGCATCTTGGACAGCAGATCCAGGCCGTCTTCATCCAGTCCAGGAGCCAACTGCATAATTTCGCCACAATTGATTGTCAGCGCATATGATTCCCGCAACACCACCATATGACTGGATCCGTACATGTGTCAGGCTCGAAGGACGAGGCCATCGTGGGAAGCAAGTCTGGAAATTCTCCCCTTGCTGTACTTCAGGCCACTCCTCAGGACACGGCCTTCCCAGCATCTCAAAAATTTTCAAAAGTTGGTCAATTTCGTTCTCACCCTTGAATGGTGTGTCGCCCCTGGCCATCTCAGCCATGATGCAGCCGACACTCCACATGTCAACAGCTGCACTGTATTCCCGAACTCCCAGCATGATCTCTGGTGCCCGGTACCTCAATGTCATGACCTGCACATGTTGTGACTGATTACCGCAGTTTGTATGTCCCATTCCTGCTCTTCAGGCGGTGGTGTTGCGTATTTTGTTCCAGCTTTCAGAAACATTTGGTGTGTCAGCTTGGCATGGCAGAAGAGCATGTACAGGCATAGCGAAGACGCTGGATATGCAAGCCAGCCTGTGTATGCAGTGCGATTGTTGCACCGTGTTCCAGGCAGCTGAGGCAGTCACACCTGTCGTGTGTACTTTCCGCCATTGAAGTCGTATGCCCGGCCCAGACCATAGTCAGCAAGCTTCACAATGCCATGCCGTGGAGCAACAAGGATGTTTGCCGGCTTTAGGTCTCTGTGTACGCAGCGTTTGGCTTTTGCGTATGCCACGCCTTGCAATATCTGGTGTGTGAACGATTTCACCAGCACAATGTTTAGAGGCCCGCTATTTCGCAACAGCTCCCTCAAATTGCAGTCCATATATTCTAATGTCAGCACCACTTCTGTTTCACGATATAACACGTCATGCAACCTGCACATAAACTACTGGTGAATGAGACTGGCTTTCCCAGACACACTCGCAGTAACCAACGCGCCGACCAGATGCCCCGCACGCTTTCAAATGATGCCGTACGCCATTCAACGATTGCATGAATGCGGAAGCTGGCAATGTATGCGCGATTGTGCTGAAATTTCCGGCGTCAGGTACGCTATGAGTAACCCATGGCCCAACAACAAACCGAAGAGCACAAAGGTGCCGATGGACAGAAAAGGGGTAAATACATGCGTGTGACATGTATGGGTCAGAGCGTGTTTGGGGTTTCAGTGATTATTTAATGCAGCAATAAACACATGCACGTCGTAGCGCCCGACGAGATCAACTGCCACTTCATTGACCAGCGGCGGTGGGCCACACCTGACGATGTGTGGATGTCGCATTTTCTGTAGAATTGCTAGCTCTCTCAACACATGGAGAGGAAGACCGTGCTCCGGCGAGTCGATTTGGACATGTTTGTGCACCACGACTTCGTCTGTCAGCTGGCTTCTCGAGAGAAACACTTTGGCATAGGCTCCTTTTCCTAACGGGCGCTCGCATTTAAGCTTGAAGCTCTTAAGAGCCGACAGGAGATTAACGGCACTGACGTCCTGTGCGAATGACCTGCCATTCCAACTGTGCTCCATGAGAAGCTGCTTCAGCTCTGTTGCAAGATCAACTGTGGATTCTTCATCAGCGTATATCCCCGAAAGCTTGTTCACCGCCTCCCATATCTTGGGCGAGACGACTTGGTGGAACGTGTCATGCGTAGTCGTAAAGTGCACCCAGTCCACCATCTGAGAGACAGTTACTAGCAACGATGTCCAGCTTTTGCAAGCATCCCTATTCTGAAGCAAAGCCATACTCGATTGACTTGTAGGATATCCTGGCTCCTTGCCAGCATGTATCGAGACGTCAACGCAGAGATGTGGTGCACACTGATGGCTGAAGATGTGTTTAGTCCTGCGGGAGGGTTTCACAGGCTACGCTTTATAGGGAATAGATCTTACCGATGGCCGCCATGCCGATGACGGCCAGGCGCACCATTTTTTCGCATCAGCTGGCGATGGGAGTTGTCGCACCTTGCCACGGCCGGGACCAATCAAAATTCCCGCGTTTGGACGTGACGGCCAAGCCTGGATGCATCGCACCAGGTTCCGCAAAGCAGGCACGGTAAGGCGTTACAGTAGCTCCAAAATTTTTAAATATATTTTTTTTTCATCCCTCATGTTTTTCGACATATACCTCGTCACAGATGCAGCCCGTATGCGCAAGACAGGCGATAGTGATCCACACAGCGAGCCTGAAGATTTTTTCTTCAACGATGCCCGATGCATTGCCGGCCTTGCATGCTTGCAGACCTCAGGTAGACCGTGTATGCGACACACGCATGGTTTCGGCTTGAACAAGTAGGTGTGCCGGTTACAAGCTGTGACAGGATGCCTGGGCCGAACGCAACATCAGCACCATCGCGTGTCGCACTACTATTAGTGACGGCTGACTGCTGACCGCTCATGCATTGAAATTGCTCACACGTGCAGAGTAGACCGAGTAGCAGAGCACCATGTCACGTGGTGTATCCCCATATCTAAACAGATACACTGTATTCAGCACCTACCATGACAGTTTCAACAATGTATGTATGATTACATCGCCGATTACAACAATGTTGCATGTACATATCCAGCAACCCATGGACCCCAGTCTATCCACCAGTAGCAGATCTGGGTGTCTGGCACTTGCACTTACAGCTGATGTAATCACTGGCTTGGCCTCTGGGCCAGTGACACTCACGTCTAGACCAACTGCATCGCTGAGCCGTCCCATCTCATGTATCATCGCCCTGCAGATAAGGGGCGCGAGGGAGAAGTGCGTTGGTGTTTCCCCCGCCCTGTTCTGACTTGTTGGATGTGGTTGACGCATCCGTCCTACCCGCCCCTACTAGTAGGGGCGCTGTGGCCGATGCCCGCTTGGGTTGGGTTTGGCGTGATATCCGAGTTGTCTTTTGCTTTTTTTTTTTTTTTGGTAGGAGGGCGCCACTGAGAGTGTGGTTGCAATGAAACTGGCAGGTGGACTCAACACTGCCAAACCAGTGTCCAAGCTCACATGCCTGTGCCAATCATACAAGCATATGCCAGCACTTGGGCACAGAATCCCAGTCTCCAGCGCCACTGAAACCAGGGTGTGCGGCACAACGAGCTCCACTCCGCTCAATCGACCAACCAGCCAGGAACCTCTGCCAAACAATGACTACACCAACGCAGCGTCCCACACGCATGCGCCCGTGACTGTTTCGGCTGCGACAGCCTGTACATCTGCCCGGAGGCCACTGCTCACTGGGCAGCCGCTGCTGGCATTCCTGCAGCAGTCGTGTGCATGCGCCATCCGCAAATTGCGTGCAGGGGAAGAGCCGAGAGGACCCCCGGCAAGGTGGGACAGAAGTGCAACGGCAGGCAAGAATGCTAAATGTAGCAGGGGCGGCCGGGCTGTCGACACCTGCTGGGGCACGCAGCCCGCGCCTCCTGCCCCAACGCTGTACACCAGAGTCCCAGCCGGGTGAACATAATGGCACAGCACCACACATTGACATGCATGCATGGCACCAAAATGAGTATGCTGCTCATCCTGTCGAGTATGGCAAGCCTCTGTGTCGTTCTGGTATGGCCTGTTGCACTGTGGCCTTCACAGTTGTTTGCGCACGGCTCTGGTTGAAAAGCCTAGCTGCACAAGGGACGGTACAATACAGTCTCGACAAAAAGGACTTCGGTAACTGATGCACCGTGTATGACTGTGTTGTGCATTCACAGAAACGCACCGATTGATATTGTGCCGTAGGGTAGTAAGTTTGGACCTCACTATAACTGCACAGCGGGCATGCTGTACGATTCAAAATGTGCCATTATTGCGCATTATGTGACTGCAAGCAAAAGTGGGACCGTTTGCGCTGGTCGAGTCTCAGATTGCGGATGTTTGGGAAAATGGTTCGACGAGCTCTGCCAGCGAAATTGCTCGATGTTTGGAAAATGCTGTCTGATGCAAATTATAGCGTAAACAACCTTAAATCCGGTTTATAATCCGTACATCCAGGATTTCATTTTGGTCGAGGCTGACGGTGCCTCACTGATGGGCATGGAGGTGGTACAGGATCTTGAGCGCTCCCGAGGACGAAACAAGACCTTGGAATCCATTGGCAATAGTCACGACGACAGAAATATTATTTATATGTCAAAATTTGACAGGCATAGGCATCAAAGGCACGTCAAAGCCTGTGTGTATAGAGATGTTCCAAGCCTTGCGCGTTTGCACGCGACGCCGCTCGGAATCGGTGTTTCGTGGTTTCTGTTCCTAAAATCATGAGCAGTTATGATAGTAAACTATCCCGGACCCTTCATGCCCTTTGACTGAAGGCGTTCTAGAATCTTCTGGCGAATGGACGATGCGCTAGCTGTCGTCAAACGTCGCGGCATGCGCTGTGTCCTTGTGTCCCGTTTGTTCGGCGTATCGACCTGTTCACAGCGAACTGTGAAATGAACAGCTGGTTTGTAACGGTGGGTAATACCACATAGTGCACCTTTCCGTCACCGCCAGTCGACGTCGCGGTGGCCAATACAGAGACAAGCACAAACTTGACGTCAACCTCTGCAGGCCGTAGCGTCTAGTGAGATGCTAACCGCCGGTGCCCACAGTTTTTTGAGGCCAAAGACAATAGGTCGCCCCGGAGCGGACACCGACGTCTACAAATTTATTTTACCGTATACCACGCTGATGTGCGAGAGCGTCGAGTTCAAGGTATTTATGGTTGCAAGCTGCCTTGTCACGCCGTCGTCTCTCCGCGGTCACGAGGTTCGCGGGAATGCAACACACGGCTTGTGTACACGTCACCGCGTCAAAGAGCGTGCCAGCGGACTGCACGCTGCATGTTGCAGCGCGCGCACCTTCACATCTACAGTATAGCATGGCGAGTGAAGTCATGTTGTGTGATGCCCGCACCTGTGCCTGCGAGAGTCACCCCGCGAGTTTGCATAGCTGTTAATCCACCACTGTAGATGCAGCGCCTCGCATAGTTCCAAAAGGGAATCCGACAGATGCAGGCTTTAGGTCGATCTTGCTGGCTGTGCGGCATTCAGCGCTGCGGCCGCTCGTGGTTTGCATGATTTTGCCGACAGGCGATGCCTCAGAAGGAGACCAACAACAGTCCGATGCCTGCCATATGTTTGCAAGGTGAGTATGCATAGGCTTTTTCCGTATCGTGTGCCCGCGTGACGTGGTGTGATGGCAGCGCTCTCCGGGCATCACGGACACGCTGTCGACGCTGATTTCCGCTTGCCATGCTTTCAAGTTACTTGACATATTATTCAAAATAATGCTTCAACATGTCTTCGATGTTTTTGAATCGATGCAAAGGATGAATCGGGTTTCTAGCATGCTGTCCATTGTTTCTATCGCCTCAGATCCACTACCTGTGCGAACTCAAGACCGATTCACGTGCCGACACCAAGGTTCAGGGCTCCACGTTAATTTTGCAACACGTTTTGGTAACTTAATATTGTCTGTCTCTGCGTTCGTTCGGGATCACCTCGATGCGTCGATGACGGAGAGGAGATGCTTGCAGCACTTACACGCTTACTACATGTCTTTCAACTCCTTACGCCTGCTGATGATTGGCGATGGGAGGTCCTGGTACTGGATCCCTGCCGTCGTGCATCGGAACGTTGACACGTTGGTCATTATGCCGACCTCCTTGCTGCACGGTCGCACAACTTGTACTGATGAATGAGTGCAGAAAGGCTGATGATAATGAAGACAATTGTCATGTAGCTGTCAGGCATGGTGTCTAGCATACGATGGCCAAATGCTCTGTTCCTGCGTTCATACAGCATCACAATGTGTGCGCGTGCATAGGCGGGAACAGCCTCAGCGGCGATGTGCCTCAGACAGCATGAATGTACAGAAGGAGTGCTGTTTGCAGAAAAGGCCCATGACGGTGCCAGCTCCGCCAATGCTTCAAAAGATGGCAGCTCCACCGTGTCTGACAATGCAACCATCTCAGACACGGCACCTGTGTCGCCAGACCACGACGACCACCGGTCGAACGGCCATGCTAGAACCGATGACGATCCAGCAGAACGTCCTCAGCTGATCAATGCTGGGAGCAGCATTGCCTCGAGCACCCCCCTTCCCACACCAGCATCCAGGCCTCTGGCGAATGCTGAACCAGCAGCTGCGCCATTCACCCTTGCTCGCGCTGCTCAGGCAGCCGGCGTTTGGAATCCCGGCGGTGCTGCAGCTGGCAACAAGCAGCTGCCATCCATGGCCTCAGCGAACGACGCCCCAGGGTCTGCCCCTGGCACCGCGGCATTACGCCCTTCAGCCACGGCTGGCAGTCCCATGGTTGTGCCGTTTCTCGGCTCAGGCGATGCAGGTGAGGCGCTGCGCAATGGGGCGGTCGCCACCAGCTGTGCAGATACTGTCATGGCAGACAGTGCCGCTGCGGAACCAGCATCTGCCGCTGATTACGCCAATGACGACGACGACACCCATGACAGCAGACCGAACAAGAGGGTGCGTACGGCCGCTGCGACAGAGTCGCACGGCCCTCTGACGTCAGCGACGTCACTCGACGACGGCCCGGGGCGGGATGTTTCTGCGGCCACGGACAAGCCGTCGACGACTGCATCTGCCACAGTCGTCAACGGCGTGCCGCACCCACGCCATGCGTCTGCCGCAGACGGCCCTGACATCGCTCGAGTGACTGCGCAGCTTCGGGAGGCTCCGGGCCCAGCGGAGCGCGACGATGCAGCGGCGCCAGACGCGGCCGGGGATCGCGACCCGCATCGTGTGAACGCACCCGGCAGCGCGGCGGCTGTGGACGGCAGCGCGGCGGCTGTGGACGGCAGCGCGTACATTAGCGTGGAGGACGCTGCGGAGCTGCGGGCGGCGCTGGAGGGCTGCCATGCGGTGCCAGATGCAGAGCGGGCGCTGCAGTTAGAGCCCGGAGGCGCGTCAGCCGTCATCGAGAAGTGTGCGAGCGGAACCCTTCAAGTCGCTGACCTCATGCAGCTGGTACGCCTGATGCGCTTGCGCCCCAGCCGATCGCGCTGCATCGCCGTGGCAACCCGCTGGCATGCATGCCACAGCGGCCCATACTTGCTCCAAGGGCCCACTGCGTGCTTCAATGCTGGCGCTGCAACATCTCAGCTTCCAGCGATGCTCCCAGTGCAACACTGGGCCACAGGGAGCGAGAAGAAGAAGGGTGTAAGAGCTCTCGTGTGCCTGCAGGTGCCCTGGACAAGGCCGCCTGGCATGCCGGATCCAGCAGAACCCGATGCCAGTGACATGGCAGGCAAAGATAGCACCGTGGATGCCGCACCGTCCACCGACGCTGCCGTGCAGCCCCCGCCGCAGCGGTCTGGCTCCATGTCGCCGAATGGTGCAGACGCGGGGGCAGCGACCACGGCGGCTGCCAAGGTGTCCACAGCAGAGGAGGTCGCGCAGGAGGTCGGCTTCCGCGCGCGATCCCTCTTCATGCAGCTCTCTGACTGCGGCGCTCTGCCGCGGGTGCCGCTGCAGCGCACCGCCACGCCGATTGTGCCGGTTCCGGCACCGGGCACGCGCGGCGGCCGCTGGCCCAAGCTGTCCTCCCCGGCCAAACCCGCACCTGAGAAGCCTCCGGTGGTGGGCCACGGGGTGCGCCTCCACGAGTGTGGGCCTGCCGGCGCCCGCGCCTGCTGCTCTGGCTGCTGCTGCCGTGCACCTGTGTGGGCCGCCGTCGATGCATCCGCACTGCTGCTTGGGGCTGTTGCATCTCCACGTTGCGTACTCCCCTTGCAGCGTCCGCCGTCTCACACGGTGCTGCTAGCTCTGCCTGTGACGGCGCCATCATGCCTGGCATTAACGCCTTTCGTTTTCCTTCCATCCGTGAACACCATGGTGTGTGCTTGATGCCCGCCCGTCGCTGTACAGTCTGTGCGAAGGTGCCTGAACGTGCTGCTCCGCGATGGCCTGGGAATGCATGCACACAGATCCCACACCAAGGCGCAGTGTCATTTTAGCAGGCCTTCGAAAGCCCACAAAACCGATCGGTGTCTGAGGCTTGCAGGATTGAACACGGATAACCCTCTTCCCCAGTCCGTTATGAGTTGAGCTTTCAGGCGTGTGCCCCAACAACTGGCTGCGAACAGTGAACACGGTGCAGGTGCCGGTCCTGTATGCCACCCGCAGCAGCGGCAGCCTTAAAAAGCAGCCCAGCCTCGTCAACAACCAGTCTGCGCTGTTTAACAGCCCCTCCAACAAAGGCAAGCTCTTGTTCCCGTCTCGGCCAAAGGGGTCGCAGCCTGCCCCGCCAGCGGCGCCTGCCCCCGCACCGGCTGCACCGCGTGCTCCCCCGCAGCAGCCGCCGTCGACACCTGCAGCCTCGGCCGCCCCGGAAGCCGTGGTGCTGCGCCGCCTGACGTCGTCGAGCTCGGCGCAGCAGAGCGGCGCGGTCGACCTTGTCAGCCAGCGGTGGCACCCAAGGCGCCGCGGCGCGGCGGCAGTGGGTGCGGAGCCTCTCGTCCGCCTGGCCTCCGGCGACGTGCAGCCGTCGGCGCTGCCGCCGCGGCACCGCACGGAGGCGTACCTTGCACTCGTAGTGCAAGTGGCCGTGGTGGCGGATGGGGGGGTGAGCGCGGCGTGGTGCCGCAGCTTGCGGGTGGCTAGCAGCGTGCTCGCGCGTGCAGTTTTCCGGAAAGCCCTAGAGCTCTATGAGTGTGGCACCCGGCCTCAACACCTGCAGCCGCTGCTGCGCCTGCAACACGTAAAGCGGCACGCGAAGGCCAGTAGGCCTGGGTGACTGTGGTGGGCGACCAGCTGGCGATGGTCCCACGCACGAGGATGAGCTTCTGAGTTGTGATGTGCATGACAATATCGATTGCGGCGTCGAAAACATCCACACTGTGACGTAGCTCTGGTACGGCGGAGCCGGTGTAACATGATGACAATCCTGACGAGCTTTGCGGTCATTCCATCAACCTCTGCAGTCCGGCAGGTGACGCTCAGCTGCATCAAGAACAGCATGTGTTGTGGAGCAACGCCGTTCACCAGTCGATGGTCTACTACCCCTGTGGGTTGCGGCGAATGATGTGCCAGGACCCGCCAGCCCACCTGTAATGGACTGTCCCTCGAGCTGTGTTACATGTATACCCAGTCTGAAGTAGTAGCGTCGGACCATCGCATGTAAAGTAATGGATGGACAACTGACACCTGCATTCTGTAACACCGACACAGTGAGCGAGTGTGCATGGTGTGACCGTGTACAGACCAGGAGCTAACCCGCATACACATTCGCAGCTGCCCTGTGCACGCTCCTGTTTGTGCTGTACTGCAGCTGTGCCATCCACGACATGCTGCAGTTGTACAATGTGTTCGAAGTCTACTGGACACGGCCTCACATGCCTTGTCAGACGAGTCCAGACGAATGGTGGGACAGTATCCAACTCTTCAATTTCAGCACTGCATGTGTACGGTCCCTGCGGCCCATCTCTTTTGCATGGTTCAAGTTCGCCAGTCCTCATTTGAGTCTGCTTCGTTTGGGCGTATTGCCATCCGGAGTTCGTTCCACGATGACAGCTGAGCCAGGCGTTGTCATCAAGTTGGCAACGTGCATGCAGGGCTACAGGCATGCCGCAATACACTAGACTGCCATGTCTAACAACGGTCGGGGGGGGGTGCATGCATGGCTGTGAGGTGAGCTGGATTTCAGGGCTGGCTCTGTTTGTGTAAGGGCGTCTGTGGTTTGCAGGTGCCGCGTTCGGGGCATTGTGCGTTGTTTGGCGA
>JAUMHO010000012.1:0-108435 GCA_032360965.1 Ulva armoricana
ACAGAGTCTATTGTGGAATGTTAGCTGTGCTGGGACTGCAGGTAACAGCGTGGATCTGAGCCACGCTGTGATGGACCGAGCTCTTCTTCACAGCGATTGCACCTTCCACATCCCCAGCATGCGCATTCGAGGCCGCCTCTGCCGAACCAATCAGGCTTCCAACACTGCATTCCGAGGCTTTGGAGGGCCCCAGGGCATGCTTGTTGCCAACATGTGGATGGACCACCTGGCCCGTGCGCTGGGCAAGCCGCTGCATGCGGTGCAGGAGCGCAACTTATATGGGGATGGCGCTGTTACGCACTTTGGGCAGCAGCTCGCTTATAACCGCCTGCCTGCATGCTGGCAGCAAGTGACTGAGAAGTCGAGCTACCACACACGCCGGGTGGAGGTCGACGCATTTAACGCTATCACCCGGTGCGTGCTACTCCCTTGAGGCTATACAATTCACATGCGATGGCCCGGTAGTCTCGTGTTTAGTGCTCCACATGATACATGCCCACACTCAAGCGCAGTGGAGGCTCTTTGGCATGTGAAGCTGTTGCCAACCTGTACAGGTGTCCATTTATCCCTTCCATTCACCTTCCCGACGCTCCCTTCTGCGTTGCCGTTTTCTGTATGCTAGGCTGGGTTTTGCTTTGATGCACGAGATTGTGTATAGGCATCGGAAACGCGGTCTCGCTATCTTGCCAACAAAGTTTGGTATATCATTCACGTTCAAGCCTATGAATCAGGCTGGTGCTTTGGTGAGCATCTTTCTGGATGGTTCCGTCGCAGTCGCCCACGGAGGCGTCGAGATGGGGCAAGGTCCGCTCCCCACAGCTCAATGCATGTCGCCTGTCTTGTCCTGTTAGCATTCGCAGGTATACCTGTAATGGAGCGAGGAAGACCGATGAGATGCAGTATATAAGCAGGTCCACATGGCTGTTTGTCACAGACAGCCTGTCTGTGACAAAGAGCCATGTGGACCTGCTTATTTCAGGAACTGCCTGCATCGTTCCAGCTGTTCTAACTGTTACTTGTATCACATCTTGGCATGGAACGTCTGCATCGAATGAGATCATGAGCAGTGCTGACCGGTGTGCCGCGGCTGCGTAGGGCATACATGTATATGGCATACCAACGCACAGCGATGTCATCATGCGCAGACCTGGCAACCAGTCCTACCCGCCCCTGTTTGCATATGCCAGCTGGCCAATGACTCGCAAGCCGCACAGACTATGGCACAGGGGAATCTCACGCTGGCCGCATCCAGCCATTGATCTGCCTCTGCACATGCCAACAGCCTCTGCCCTGCAGGGCTGCACACCAAGATGTGCCAGGTTGCAGCCCAGGCCCTCAAGGCCCCCCTGGCGGTACGGTCCCCGGTCCAGCTCCCATGCCTTCGCCCCCCCACGAGCCTGTTCCTCCCCATGTATCGAATGCCACGCCTCACCTGCACACACCTACTGCAGAGCGTTCATGTGGCCGAGACCAGCACGGACAAAGTTCCCAATGCAAGCCCCACCGCGGCGTCCGCGTCCTCTGACTTGTACGGAGCTGCAATCCTCGACGCTTGCCGCCAGCTCAATGAGTGGCTGGCGCCAGTACGGGAGAAACTTGGACCGAGCGCTAGCATGCATGACATCGCTGGGGCCGCCTGGTTTGATCGCATCGACCTCTGCGCACACGGCTTCTACCGCACCCCCGACATCACAGGTCGCGGCCCAACACCACCCCCCAGCTTCTCCACGTCATGAACATAGTCCTGTGCACCTGCTTGTGAATCACATGTTCCTGCAGCATTGTCACGCGTGGGTACTGATGCAGGTGCAGAGGGTAATATGCCGTTCAACTACTTTGTATTCGGGGCGGCGGTGTCGGAGGTGGAGCTGGACTGCCTAACTGGAGACTGGCACTGCCTCCGCTCTGATGTTGTCATAGACGTGGGTAACCCCATTAACCCTGCCATTGACATCGGCCAGGTTGAAGGTGGCTTCGTGCAGGTGGACTCCTGCCCTTGTCACACAGCACTGTGACGGGCACAGGCCTACTCTCCCACAAACAAGTTCATATGTAACCCTGCTCCTCCGGCACATGGACTGCATTGAGCTGCCCAAAATCCTACTAAGTCTATTCGCGTCGATCTCAGACAGCATTACGCATACTGGTCGTTCCTGTGGATGTACAGTTTGTTATAATACGGACGTGTCGAAGTTCCTTAGCGAGTACTATTGCGAGCTATTGAATGTGCCCTTCAGCGGGCTCACGGCAGTTACTGACTTGTCTATGTCTGCAGCAGCTTCGGAACGCGCCAGAGCAGCCAAAAGTGAACAAAATCATCCACGTAGCCTGTGGATTCATGGTGCAATGCATTTTTTGCGTCTGCTGTGTAGGGTATGGGGTGGGCATGCATGGAGGAGCTGCGCTGGGGCTCGGAGCGGGAACATGCATGGGTGCGGCCAGGGTATCTTGCTACCAACGGTCCTGGGGCATACAAGATCCCGACGGCCAACGACATCCCGCTGGACCTGCGGGTGACGCTGCTGGACAACGCGCCCAATCGCCGCGCCGTCCACTCCTCCAAGGCGGTGGGAGAGCCGCCTCTGCACCTCGGAGCGTCTGTGTACTTTGCGCTGAAAGACGCGGTGTACTCCTCACGGGAGGCGGCAGGTGCGCCCGTACTTGAGAGTTTATTGTGAGTGGCAGCAAACAGGCACAGAACAGATCAATGTTGTGTGGTTGGGAGGCTGAGGGGGCACATGCAGGGCTTTCCGGGTTCTGCGTGCTGGACACACCAGCGACACCAGAGAGGCTTCGCATGGCTTGTGGCGGCCCCCTCTGCATGGACCCCTCCGGCTGCACGAGGCCGGCCTTGAGCTGCTAGCCCCTCTTCGTTGGGTGGCGTTGCTTTGTGACGTGCCCTCGCTGTGATCGGAGTAGCACATAGAGGGGGGACCAACTCCAGCTGCCCGCTTGGTTCATGTTGTCATCTCATGCAACACAAGGCATCTTTCTTGTGCCACTCGGGGTTTGCCCCCTTGAGTTTTGCACGTGTGGCCAGCAGTAGGTGTTTTGGACTGGCTGCTTTGCAAACCAATCCGCAGAAGGCTCTTTTTCCTCATCCGGCACTCGACTTGCGGTGCATCGTCATTCCTGGCTGGCGTGCTGGGGTTCGTGCACGAGGCTGAAAATGCTGAGTGGTGCCACTTCATGGCGTTCGCAACGGAGGGTTCAGAGCGGACTAAGACGCAGCAGGCCACTGCACTAGTGGCTTTTGCATCGTTTGAAGGTACAGCAGTTTGGTATTGCGTCTTGAATTGCACGGTGTTCCGGACATGAATCGCTTCTGGGCCCTATTTTGTTCCACTCTGTATGCTGTCCGTTGATCTGCCGAAGGGGTCCATGTTGTGATGACAACAAAGAGTCATATTTCCCTCTTCCCTGGACATGGGGCTGCACGGAAAGGGCCAGCATGAGAATTGCATAGTGTTCACGACAGCATGTGTAGCTGTGCAAGTCTGCTCAGTCACACCCACTGTCAAGGCTGCATAAACGGTACAGCGCTACACATGTGCGCGTTACGTTGCCCGCACTGTATGTGATCTAACAGGTTTGTTGTAGACAGCTTTTGAGGCTGTCGTGAGCTGTCATTGTTGTGTAATCACTAGCAACAAAACCTCGACCTGTACCGTCGTGAACTAGGACGTGGCTGAGGGTGATTTTAGATCCTCGTTATCCGGTGCTGCACATCTGCCTTGCCAGGCGTTTAAGGCTGCACACGTCTTCAGTGAGAGTGGCTACAGGAAGGCACAACCTGGTGTCACACGTGCATCGCAGATGGGCATTGTTGTCTATACATGATGGGCAAGCACCGGGCTCGTTTGCGCCACATCACAAATGTTACATAACGTATCCTCGTTGAGAGTGGTTAAGGGTATTACAAGGACGTTGTAGCAAGATCGTGGCAGCTTCAAGTGATCAGAACAGGCAGCCACCATGTGTGCCAACAGGGCGTGACCAAGCGGCAAACACACCTGTAACCCTGTCAAGCCACACCCCGACCAACAGATGTACAACATCACGGCATCATAGTCACATAGCTGTAGCAGCAATACTGCCAGCAGCAGCAAGAGCGGTAACGGTGGAAAAGGCGTGGGCGGGGCAGCTTTGATGGTAGGTCGAAGGTGAAGTGTCGGAGCTACGGCTGCAATTTTATGTGCGGCGATTGAAAGGACAAGGCCTACAGCTCATGCCACGCCATTGCAGATTGTGGAGGAAGTCCTCAGCTTGCCATGGCTATCACGGCATGTGGTAGAGCCAGTTGGTGGTGATAAACACGTTTTGACTTGGTGGACCAAGTGCGGATAAAGTGAACGGCTTGCTTCCCTTGGAATCCAAGGCGCTCAACTGGCCATTTCAGCTATGTGTACGGCTTCCATTACACATACAACGGATATGACGAGTAAGTGTCATATTTACATTTATTTACAGTTACATACAGCTAGCATAGAAACTCTGCAGCTGATGACATGTGACTATAAAACATGTCCGCAATGGGGGCACTTTGGCAATTAGGACACTCTTCTTCCGAGTAGTAGTGCATGATTTGTTGAAACCGTGCCAGCACGAGAGCCCCTGGTGTAGCTGCGACCTCAGCCTTGCCAATGACAGCATTCTCCTAAGGAGTCATGAAACTACTCCCACTACACTATCACAGCATTGACGCTGATGTCGGCAGCAAAGGTGTAACTAGGGCACTCATTGCTGAGGACCGCCGCAGTGCAGGGTGTGGTCTGCAGCTTTGCGTACATGGCGGAATTGCGCTTGCAGTAACAAGCGGCCCATGATGACAAGCTGCCCTCCTCAGGGTAGGCGAACTACATGACCGCAGAACACCGCAATCCAACATGTCAGCGCACATCTTGAGGATAGTGGAAGCAGAAGCCAGTGACTCGCCGTACATGTTCATGCAACCAGGGCTGGTGCACCCTGCAAACACCTTGGCAGCAGCAAGCCCCTAAGCATAACGCTCAGCCTCAGGAGTGGCAGAGCAACCTTGACAAGTGCAACCCAAGACACTGGGAATCACAGCGTGTGTTACTATCAGCACTGTAGTGGCTGCTCTGTTTATTAATCCAGCAGTGAATTGTCACTGACAGTATGACTACAAAGTTTTTGGAGATATTCATTATATAGCTACAATGAAGAGGGGCGCGGGAACATGTGAACCATGCAACAGCGTCAAGGTCTCGAATCAGACCAACCTAGCAATCATCCTCCGCATACGTCACACTCGGGTGAACCCCTGGCTTAAAACTAGTCTGCAATTCGTGCCCTGTGCGATATGGAATTATGATAACCAGCTATTCCCTTTGCACATAACTGGACTGAGCTGTGTCAGTGCCTGCGTTATCCAAATCGACACTGCTCTCTTGTTCCACCGACCGCATGCATTCTCCTCAAGATGGTGCAGATACTTCATCGCCGGCTTGCCCAACCTACCGTACGTTTCATGGATCAGAGGCACGAACTTGTACCTGCCCCGCGCTCGCTTCCTAGTCTTTTTCAGGTTAGCCTGCTCTCTCACGGCTGCAGCTCCATCCCTCTTTTTGGCTGCCTTTGCCACAACACTCTGCCCTCCTGGGTGGGGCGAGACTCAAATTTAAGACCACGAAACCCTCAGTCGCGTTTATCATCTAAATGTCACCCCTGATCTCATCCGTGATAGCACCATGCACTTCAACGCATCTCACGCTCATTCGAGTTAGCAAAGTATGCTTTGCCTGCCTGGCGGCGCCAAACCGTAATGGCAATATTGTGGCAAAACTCCCAGTGGCCTGCATTCTTACTACCACACATCGTGTGATCACTGTCACCCGCCTGGATCCTCTGCGAACAGTGACGCATAACCTCCCGATCATACAGGAGATGATACAGTTGACGGTAAAATGGACAATGTGGTTGATGATATGACCCGATGATGTACTTCATGATATAGGTAATGGTATATCATATTACGTGACTGATAAAACATTTGAAATGTCCGGTGACACTGTGCACTTGACAGTGTAACCTGAGCAAGTGTTGTGGGGCGCCCCACACTGCCCAGCACCTTGTTGCACTGCGCTGATCAGGGCCTGGCAAAAGGCCCAGAAGTACTCCCTACCAGTGCTAGCCTTGCCATGGTATATGTAGGAGGGGGTAAAGCGCACTTGCAGGGGGCGGTCGCCCCTGCTACCAGCCGGACACACTGTCTTTTGTGGAGAAGGGTTGGCCCTGTTTTGAAGGAAACAGATGTATTTTCTTGCACTGAAACACCTGGCTTGCATCTGCAGCTAGACTTTGCTCGCTGTGTGTGAACTGCTGGTGTACAGAATACCAAGGCAGGAGCTGGATATCCGTACTGTGTACTGCCGGGCAGATTCTGACCTTAACGGCAGGGCTACGGATGGTGGGCACGCCAACCCTGTCCATTGCGGCATGGCCGATTACCTTGGCCAAGGTTGAGGCTCAACACTTGCAATTGTCAGCAACTGGTCGAGAGCCTACACTAAGTACTTGGTTGCGCTTGCATTGCCATGTCACCCTATCAATCTAGAATGTGAGTCACAAGGGCCCGCGGGGAATACTCAAGATCAGAGGACACCAATCCAACATGGCACAGTAGCGATATATATGGATGCGAACTGTCTCAAGAATGGATGCCTCACAAAAAAATTCTTTACATTCCTGTTCTACAGGGCCATCTAAGAGCTTTCCAGTGCTCCTTGATCTGACGCAAGCTGTCCTGAGGAGAGCAATCGCACAAGCTGCAGCATGCGGTGCGAATACCCCGCTCTTCTTTGGTAAGCACGAGTCAAGCAGTCATCCCCAGTCAAGTGCTGTGATGTCCTCGACTGAATTTGACACCTTGCCTGGCCATGCGCCAACCTTGTCGACTCTGCCTTGCCAGTGCTGCACACTGACCTAAAGTGGGCCATGACTGAAAGCTGCTGCAAAAATGTCGTTTTCAGACCAATTTCACACGGTGTTCCCTGAAGGCGTTCCATTTGCGGCAAGCCTCCCTGCGACTAGAACTCTGCATGCCCAGGATACCTGGGGAACGGAATCACATCTCGGATGTTCTCTACGCCTGTGGCAAACTGGACGAGACGCTCGAATCCAAGGCCAAACCCCGCGTGTGGCACCGAGCCATACCGGCGCAGGTCCAAGTAAGCTTTGTAGTCCTCGGGATCTAGACCAGCCTGCATGAATGTACCCTGTATGTGGCAATAAACCAGGCCATCCTGAAGGGGCGCATTACATCTGGCACAAGGAGAGTGCTACACACAATTCATTTAACGGAGGACTGAACAGCGGTGGCAGTTGGCAGAGGATGCGTCTGTGTCACAAGAGGCACCACCTGCGCACTTGGCACAGCAGGAGCTGCAGCAACGCCACCATGCACAAATGCATCACACGCCACTTTGGGCCCCATGGCCCATACTGCACCCAAATAAATACCCTCCTGGCCCAGTCTGGAAGCAGCACGCCGCTCCGGGAAATCAAGACAAGCCGGCACGCACCTTCTCCATCCGATCCAACAGCACCTCCATTCGATCCTCCCGCTGCGCCCCCCCTATCAGCTCCCCAACCCGCGGCACGAGCACATCAACCGCCGCAACCGTCCTGCCATCGTCGTTCAACCGCATATAGAAGGCCTTGATGTCCTTCGGGTAGTCTGTCACTGCCACCGGCACACCCTTGAAGGCGACCTCCGTCAGCCACCGCTCGTGTTCCGACTGCAAGTCGCAGCCCCACTCCACCGGGTACTCAAACTCTGCGCCACTTGCTTGCAGCCGCTCCACCGCCTCGGTGTACGTGATTCGCGCGAACGGTCCCTCCGCCATAGTGCGGAGGCGGTCGAGCAGCCCCTTCTCGATGCGCGCGTCAAAAAACGCTAGATCCTCGCCGCAGTGCTTCAGCACGTGCCGCACGCAGTGCTGCAGGTACGCCTCTGCACACGCGACATTGTCTGCCAGGTCCGCGAACGCAAGCTCCGGCTCGATCATCCAGAACTCTGCCAGATGACGCGACGTGTTGGAGTTCTCAGCGCGGAACGTCGGGCCAAATGTGTAGATGTCTCCCATGGCGCAGGCATACATCTCCCCTGCACCCATCTGCAGAGCATGAGCGAATACATGATCGAATACATGCAGTTGTTACATGTTAATTCTGTCCCGGTTGTCCCCGGAAATAGTTTTCTGGTAACCCCCAACGCACATCCCTGAAATTCGCCGTCCGATCTGATGCCAGGCGGCGGGATTCGTGGTTGTCCCAGGTGTGACGCTGTGGAAAGCTTGATATACTTGCAGGAGTTCCTCACCGCAACTGTAAACTTGCGGGGATAAGGACAACTCTTCTAATCACACGTTGGGCAAGCCAGCGGGAGCAGCGCAGTCAGAGCAGCGCACGCAGCTCAACCCTGCTGTGCAGCGTGCTGTGCATGCTGCGAGGCCGCACCATTGAGCTGCCCGGAGACTGTCAGGTACGCGCGCTGCCCAAAAAAGTCGCGGCCGTAATCCACCGCGTCGCCGGTCGCCACCACGGCCTCAGCCGCACCCTCCAGCTGCAGCTTCAGCTTGAGCAGCGTCGCAACTTCGGCCTGCGCTGATTGCGCGTCTGCGTCCGCACCTGTTTCCTTCGCCGCGGCTTTTGCCGCTTTCACCACCGCGCCTTGCGCAGCCACTGCCTCCTCAAGCTCGGCCTTGGACATGGCTGCGGCCTCCCCGCCTTGCCCAGCTTCCATCTCCGACAGCAACGTCGTCACCTACACACCACTGCCCTTCTCGCTAAATATCCCCCTTCTGTAACCACACGTGGTGACCCCGCAATGGCAGCCTGAGAGCATGCCTGTGGCCACATTTGACAATGTTGACCGTGTAGCAGCTTCAACCATTTCTCACACCGCATAATATGCGCCGCCTGCCTGCACGGGCTGTATGTGTATAATGTTTCCCCAGGCAGGCACGTGCACGAAAAACATACGCTGCTGCTTTCACACCAGTATGAAGCCGTGCTTTCCGCCAACCGCTGCGCCGGTCTGGCTGACTGCCGGGGCTGCCTCTACCAAGATCCCGTTTTGAGCACCCCAGCATTCTCGCGTGGTGTAGCACCATGCAGCACACTACACTACGTGCAGCACCCTTGAAAGTGGACTCCGGTGGCATGCCACGGAGCCGCATCCCGCAGCGACTGTGGCCGTCGGCATGCATATTCACTGCAACGGCGACACGGGCTTTCCGGATGAATCATACCTGGAACATCTCTCCGGCACCCTCGCAGTCAGAGGTGGATATGATAGGTGTGTGCACGTACAGGAAGCCCTGCGAGGAGAAAAAGTTGTGTGTGGCCTGCGCAAGCGCGGAGCGCACTCGCGCCACCGCGCTGATCGTGTTTGTGCGCGCCCGCAGGTGCGCAATGCTGCGCAGGAACTCAAGTGTGTGCCGCTTCTTCTGCAGCGGGTATGAAGCTGGGTCACATGAGCCTGCATGCACCGCATGCATTTGTGCAGGCATACAAGCAGCGCCAGCCTGGAGGAGAACACGCAGGGTCGATCATGGGCTGCAATGTCGATGTGATGCAAGGGTAGCCATGCGTACCGGTGTGGTGTGCTCACGTATGAATGTGGCATGCGAGGGGGTGATCGCTGTCAGAATTTGGGTGCCGCGGCCCGGTGGCAAGCGGATGTGGTGTCTGAATGCCGCCCGAGAGGTTTGTCCTGGCGAATGGCTGTGGATTGTGGATGCAGGATTACTACTTTCTATGCAAGCACACAGGCTTGACATATGCAAATGATTTTGTCGCAAAATGCAGCCACCTCGGGGCAATGCTAGGGACGCGTGGGTACATTGAATGAGGGCCACACCGATCAGTTTTAGGGAGGAAGTCTTCAACTCAATGGTCTGCTTCCCGCCTGGAGACTCGACCAGCTCACCAAAAGCAGCCACTGAACAGCCGGTGGAGATGTGGCCATCTTGCACAAGGGAATGGCCCTCGGCATCCTCTGCGACCACCACTTGCAGGCCTGCGAGACTGGAGCCATCATTGACTTCCAGAAATGCAAACGTTTTCTGACCTCGCACAGTTCGGACCCAGCCCCGAACCTCAATCTGCTCCCCAATAAGTGACTTGTCTTCCTGCAAGGCTTGGAAATTGTTGCTGCGGTGGGCATGCTGTGTAGGTCTGAGTGGTGTGGCTATGTGCAAAGCTCCGGAGATGCTCGACAGCGTGATAGCCAATATGATCCGCAGCCTGGTGCAAATCAGCATTGTTGTGGGGGTGCATGGTTTCTGTAACAGCTTGAAGCTGCTTCCAAGGGCAGTGCCCCTGGGCAGGTCTGCGCCGAGCCAAAATATGCAATGGCTTGCCGGCTGTCTTCGCCTCGTTCGCGACCACATCACTCGTGATCAACTAAAATAGGTGGCAAATGTTTACCTTTATTTTTGAGACCCGGGTGCGCCTCCTTAACGCAACGGCCGAATCTCCGTTTGCCCCTTGCGCCACCGGAGACACACTGCCAACGTCAGATGCGCTTGCATAGGCACGTCTTCGACTCTGCAGAATAGTGTGCGTTGGCTGTCACGTCACACTGCGCGTGGATGCACGATCTTCTCATCCGCATGCGTTTAGCCCTGCTCGTGTGCGATGCTGTTGCTAGAGTTCGACCGTAATGTACATTATACATTGAATCACAACACAACTTCATCCAAAAGCTGAATAATGACCTACGTAAGTTTCATGCCGATATCTATATCGTACCCCTTGCAGCCAGAAGAATCACACCGACGGATGGGCAGTCCAGTCAGGAACTGTGTGCAAGCTGTTCGTGCACGGGCTGCTCACATAACATGTAAGCTGCCTATAAATGACAGGGCCTAGTATTCTACGCGGCATAGCGCACACACCACGCATGGTGCCGAAATTGGCACGAGAGACTCGGACCAGACCTGCACTCCTGCCGGACAGCTGAACGCTACAGCACATCCACGAGTCGATGTTAGAGCCTGTACATGTCTGTCATACGCACTTGCGCAAATCTCAGGCCCTGCCTGCTGTTTTCCAGGCTTCAACAAGCATGGCCACAAACGCCACACGCTGCCCAGCTGGTTGAGACACTGGTCACATGCATGGCGACAAGGGGAGCAGGAATCGCACGGCAGCGCAGGCGAGGCCCGCCGTCGCGCTTAACTAACAAGTAGGGAAGCGATGCACGAAAGAATCCTTGTGTAAGTCATACGTGTCTTCTGGTACCCAGCAGATTGCCGTGACGCCTACCTCGTAGTTTCCTGCCTTCAAGAGTCTTGTCAAAAACCAGGTCGTCGGTGTAACTATGAGTGCCATGAGCGCAGTTCAAAGGGTGCAAGTGACTCGAGCACCTCAATCACGGTATCGATGCTGCTCGTCGATGCGCGCAACGGCATCAGTTAGGTTGTGCCGCTTTGGCTGCCGTGAAAATACGCCGGCTTCGGTGTGTTCCTTCCTACACTCCACCGTGTTCACATGTGCCCGCCTGAAATTTTAATGTCTGTTACATGCACTTAGTATTCCTGTTTGTGGTGATGGCGCGTTCCCAACGCGACGCGCGCGGCCGTGGCCATTGCGAGCAGTACTGGTTAGCCCGTTCCGGATACCATCCAAACGCCACAAGCATAGTGTATCTCAGTGATGCATCATAAATTGCTGAGTTTTTGTAGGTGAGGGGAGCGAGACTGCATGCCAGAGCTCCTGACGAGATCATCAAACCTCCACCGCCACTGGAAGTGAGTAGTCGCTTCTTCAGCGTTCTCGACGCTGTATCGAATGCAGTCACATGAAAATTCCCTATACATAACTTGGGTTGACATGGTCGTGATGCCTGCTGTCTTGAACTCGAGACGATGACGTCTGCACGTCCGACATGTCCATGTAATAGGTGCACTGGAGCTACGCCCCGCAAGCCATGAAGACACCAGCACTTCTTGCAGGTATCATTTTCTCGCGAAGAAGAGAACGTTGTACGTCTGGTCATCACTGTTCCAGCAGAGAGCACTGAAGCCGCTCACTCAAAGATCGTTGCTGCACTGCGGAAGGACTACAACGTGCCAGGCTTCCGAAACAATGAGAAAGTCCCAGCTGATATGCTTGTCCAAGCTGCAGGCGGTGAGAAACAATTTAAGTTTGCATGTGTAGAGGAGGTTATGCATAGCACCATCGAAGAGGTGCGCCGACGCATCTACGTTCGTAAATGCACCAATCGCTGAGGCTGGTACACAGACTTCATGGCCGTTTCCACGAGCCAAGGTCTGCAGTTTACTCATGTCAATTGCACCTGCTGAACCAAACTGTGCTGAGCTGACTGTACAACATGCATCACAGTAGCTCCAGCAAGTGCAGGCGTTCAAGCATTGTCCTGAAGAGGTAATCGATGGATCCATGCGTGTCGAGTCAGATGCAGAGGCTCTCGTCGAAGAGTTTACACCAGGTGATAGCCTTCAGTACATTGTGAGGGCTGAGGTTGGCAACCTTGGCCTGCAGTTCACTGCTCCCTACACTGGCCTGGACATCGAAGTTGACGCTGTACTTGACCAAGACACAGAGGAAAGTCGTGTTCAAAACGCCGTGGACCGGTACGGCTTTGATGAGACGCGTTGGGTTCCATTTGGTGGCATCAAATGTGTCAATTGCAAACCGCCCCTGAGTGATACGAACAGATCGATGGGTAGGTACATAGAGATACGCAGGATACCTTCCTGGGCCAACGGTCGACGCTGCTGAGCACCAGGCCTTTGCATGCAATATGCTGGGATGCTGGACTGCTGCATGGCCAAATGGACATGGTCTGGTTGTTAGCACTCGAGCCATCTGGGCAGACGATCAGTGTCGCAGCCCTCATCTCATAAGTGCTGTTGAGAGAATATCAGCACCTTGCGTGTCTGTCACCAATGTCACACTGAACCTGCAGTGCGCGAGCTTGACTCCGGGTTGCTCATGATGCTTTCTAAATCTTTGAGATCCGATCCACAGGAGGACAGCTTAGCAGACAATTTCTGAAGCCCCAGAGTTATGCACACTATGATTGCAGCTGACACAGTCTATCCGGTTCAGGCTTCTTGATGCTGCTTATTCACCCCAAGAGTGACGGCGATTAATAGCTACGACGGCATAACACGTGCTGCCAATGATGTTCTTGATATCTTTGAGATCCGATCCTCAGGAGGACACCATAGCAAGCGACTGAGGCAGAGCATTTGTGATTGCACATGGACTTGCTTGTCATGCACTCGTGCGTTGCAGGCGGTCATGCAGATCACTGCCCACACTAGCGAGGGCCCGTGCAAATGATCGTGAGAGCAAGACTTGGCAACCAGAGCTTTCTCCATGCTTGTTTCTGATGACTGTGTGTTTAGTACTTGTGCTGAACCCACCAACTGACTTCAGAAAGTGGTCACCCTCAAGTGCATCGTTTGCTTGAACCGCTTTGCAAACGCGCTTAGTAATGCCTGCGACACGTCACTGACGCCGCTGCGCCTGCAGGCTACTGAGGGAGCGTGGCGGTAACCTGTCTGTGGCACAGCGGGGTGCCCGGATGGGTGACACCCTGATTATTGACTTTGATGTCTCAGAGCAAGGGTCTGGCAAGCCAATTGAGGGCATGGAGCGGGAAAGGCATGAGCTGGACTGCATTGCAGAGAACAATTTTCTCCCGGGAGTGATGCCGCAAATGATGGACATGCAGGTCGGCGAGATAAAGAATTTTGATTTTGTGTTTCCAGATCCCTGGGAACCTGAGCAGTTTGCGGGGCTGGCTGCCACGGTATGTTTCCTGCCTTGCCTGCATGCTCTCAGGTGTGCGTTGCTGTTGGCAGCTGGCACATGCAGAGAAAGGAAAATGCTGCAACCACATTTGGGTTATTGGCTCTGCGTTATCAGCTCGGTGCCAGGCCTGCGAACACTTGGGATGTCCTGCTGTTGAGTAGTACAGTTGATCTGTCCCAGCCTCCCTAAAAGGGAAGGACAACTACACTGTGCCAAATTGCTCCAGTCTTTTATCTAGTCAAGGTGCAATCCAAATAGTACAGTGTCAACGTAAATTCCAGAAACTTGCCACCGAGTGTACCATGCGGGTCTGGCATGCTGCTCATACATTTGATGCGTCTTGCCGGCGGTTGCAGGTGGAGTTGTACTCAGGAAGATGGCCTGTAACATACCGGCATGCTGCTCTATTTGCAGGTCAAAGTCAAGCTGAGGGAGGTGCTCGAGTGGAACCTTCCAGAGTTGACCCTCGAGATCTGCAAGTCGGTCAAGGAAGATGTTGAGAGCATTGACCAATTCAAGAGCGACCTGCGGCAGGCTGTCCGCCTGGAAGCTGCCGAGGAGCTACAGGTTGGCGTCCTATGCATCTGTACTGATGCACCTATGCTTGTCCTGTACCGTCTTCAAGGCCAAATTCATCCAATTGTGAACATGTTGGTCCTGCAAACATTTAAGTGCCCTCCAATGGCTTTATAGGTTTTAACACGCCCGCGACTAACATTGAAGATTGCAGGCAAGGATACACAGCAAGATCCTAGAGAGCCTGTCAAAGGTAGCGATGCTAGAGCGTATTCCAGAGGATCCGTTCGAGAGGTTTGCAATGGGTCGGTACGAGTCACGGCTGCAGGAGGCGGTGGAGAATGGGCTCATCAAGCAGGAGGAGCTGAAGCAATACACTGAGGAGGAGGCTGTGCGGAGCTATATCCAGTCCAACCGAGGCACCCTCGAGAAGGAGTTCACAGTGCTCCTTGCAGTCGATGAGATTTTCAAGCGGGAAGAGCTGCAGGCCGACCAGGCCACAATCAATGAGCAGCTTGAGAGTCGGAGGGAAGAGTTCAAGAAATCAGGCAAGATCGTCACGGTGCGCACTGGACTGTGGATTCGACACTGTCTCTCTCTGTGGGATGAAATGTAGAATGCCTTGGGAAAAGGCAGTGTTTTCGATGCTTAAAGTCTACAGCTGCGCAATGGTCCATGCAGGATTAAAATTTAGTGGCCCAGCATGACATTTGTTTGTGTACTTGCAGATGGACCAAGTCAAGGAGTTTGTGAGTAGCGAATTCGAGCAGATGGCAACGATGGAGTTCCTGCAGAAGAACGCAAACGTAACTGTCAAGCCGTTCGCATGATTTACTTTGTGATATTGAATTCTTGGGGAGGAAAGTACCTTTACCTGGAAATATGGCACTGTATCTTCTCCTGCTGTGTTGAGTCCAAGCAATTGTTTGGCATTGGTCAGTTCATGTTTCTGCCTGCCCATGCTTAAGGTGGCCGTCAATCAGCAGGAGCGCATGTAAACATTTCGGTCACGGGTGTTGCACAGCAAGTTGCATGCCACAACCTCCTTGATGTGTCAGCCTACATCACAACTGCCAAATGGACTTGGCGCCATGCGGACAGAACATGAGTTACCTCAAATTAAGGTACCTCGATTTTGCAAATGATGGCTTACCATTAATGCTTGTGAGATTTGCCATCTTTAACATGAATGTAGGCACCGTTGTCAAGGCACCATCTGCTGTTACCAGACAACTCAAGGTCCCTCTGCCTACATTGATTCTGCAAGGTTTGGAGTTTTGTTGCCCCATTCCGCATTGCATTATTGGACTCGGCCAAACTGTCTCGGACAAGGCCGCAGCTCACTACAGTTTGTGAAACTTCCAGGACGGTTTCAGCAAAGTGAACTCCATGTCTGCCGTCGTACTGAGTCACCCACATGTACACTATAACAGGCTCAGCTGACTCGCTAGCCGCACTGCTGCATCTATGCAGGTGCCTCTAGAAAGCTCTTGGAATATTCGTGATGTTAATGGAGACGTGTTACTGGAGACGATGTTACTTATGCAAGCCCATGTGACAGCGGAGCCTGGTTTGAGGTGAAAAACGTTTAGATGCACGATAATCATCCAGTGCTTGGTTTTGTGTGCTGCAGAGGTGGTCTACAAGTCATCCAAATGACTCGCTACCCCATGTTTTCTCAGATTCAAGCACTGTGTATAGCACGTACGGTGCGTTCATCTAGCTACCTCACCAAGCTTGGACGAGGGAAGACGACATGAACTCAGTTCCCCTGTAGCCACAATCACAGTTTTTCCGTTAGATCATCATGGCTTCTTGACGTTGGCTCCCTCCACATTCCCTTATTCACGCTCAGTAATACACTGGCGCGAGAAGGCTTGTAGTAGTGGCCCTTGTTGCCTTTGTAGGCTTGCTTACCGATTTTCATGAGTAGCACTTCTTCATTTTGAATTATGCTTCATGCGTGCTAGAATGTGCAGAATGCCGATGGTGGTGACAGGGGTAATACTGCTCGCTCGGAAAACCAACAATTGAACATAAAAAAGCAATCAGTAAGGCTGCGAGGACCAAAGAACAGAAAACATATAGCTTGAGCAGCCGTGAGTCACACTGCATACATTCGTTTTTTTTGTAAGGTTCTCTAAACTGCACATCGACAGCACGCAAAACCGATTGTGCAGCGCGCCCTACCGTCCCGCTCAGGCTGTGTGTGTACATAAACAAGAGAAACCTCGTGCATCAGCTAATGAACGATCGCTTGGTTTTCGCTGTCAGCAGTCTCACAGTTCTCAATGACCTGCTGCGCATCGCTTCCCTGTGCCTTCACTGCGACAGAATGTGCTTGTAGGAATCCACCAAAAGATACAGCTAGCGACCCACGAGCCGCCAACATGAGCAGAAGGCAGGAACATGACGTTGACATGCGGACAGTAGTACATCACAAGAGCGTGCAAGCGAAGGGAACCAGGGCAAAGTTGTGAGCTTGTCCGCAGCTGCGGCGCCGCAGGACGTCATTGATAGGTTGACGCACCCACCTCGACCGGGAGGTGACTCCTGTCATAGCATCAGCCTGCCATGACACAGAAACTGCAGGTATGTGCTTACGTTACGGGCAAATCTTCTCGGGGACATCATGCCCTCGCAGTGAAGTGTTTGTGTTAACGGAACGAAGACCCGGCATCGCCAGGGTTTGTGTATTTCAGGAAGCGAATATGATATGGTGATCGATCTGTTTCGTATACATCGACCCCCATAGGCCAGTGCAGGTGAATGTACACAATCACCAGAGGAGGCATTTAGCTATGACGATGCAACCTTGGCAGCTATACACAGGTTCGGTTGGTTTGCCTCCTTTGGGATGCCAGGCTGTTGGCTGTTGCATTGATCACTGATCACTGATCACGGTGTGTAACACACAGGCAATCCTAAGGAATGATGACTAGCAACCCGGGTTGTCATGTCAATTGACACTGTTTCATTGCCTTTGCGGAGCACATATGGAAACATATGGAGCACATAATCATACATACATAACATTTCACTGTGCATCTTGTTACTGCAGGCTGAGCCATGCTTTTGACTTGACCACCTCCTCCCATATGCTGTGAACCAGCTCTATCCTAATGTTGCATTGGCCTTGAAGATTTGGACCTAGTGTTCCACGCCAGGGTGACCGGCAAGTACCTGGACATGGAAACAACATGTCCTGTGGTCCCGGATATCCGGAGATGTCAAGGTCCTTGTAGGATATGGCGAGTAAGTGTCCCATTTACATTTACATTTACAACATCCCATCTGTGCCACCCAAACATGGGCTGGCTGCCAGGAAATTCATGGACCAGCAGGGACTGCACCTGTAGCAGCTCAGGAGTGATGGTACGAATACGAACAAAACAAATGCAACAGCAACATCAACCGTGGATGCTATTATTGATCAGATCAACACTTGGTACACATATGCTGCATTGCTGTTCACTGCGATGTGCAACCAAAACAAGTGAACAATAAACAACACAACTTCACAAGAGCCTTTCCTAGAGCCCTACACATGTACTTTGTGTGGCGCGGGATCAGCCAGGCCTGGGCGGGGCTTGGGTAGGTGGGTAGGTAGGTAGGTGCAGCAGGTAGCACTGCAATGTGACAAGGCTGTATACACCTTCAAATGTGGGCCATCTATGCATGGGGGCCAAACCATCTCATCGTATACCATGGCATGGTCTGTAGTCAAGGCCACCAACATTTACAGTGGCGGAAACTATGACTGCGGCGTACCAATGCCGCAGTCATAGTTTCAGTTGAACGCAATTGAGTTGTTCACATACACAGGCCCATCACTTCGCAACCTGACAGGATAAGGCTGACGTGATCTGCGACTTGGGACTTGTGCGGTGTCATGCTATATCCGGCAACGACGCGGGGTGTTCGATGCTTACATGGTCTCTTATGAATCAACCATGTACAGGGACGCAGGATGCGCAGCGTGCCGACTTCGGTCGCGGCGATCTATACATCCAACGGCATGTCGACCAACAAATCATGCGCGCGCGGTTCATACCAAGATAAGAGTCGTGGAGTAATCCGTTGTCATCAATTAGAAGTCGCCCGCGCAGCGAATAACGCATTGCCTTGCTTCAACATCGATACAACGCTCCATACTCCAAGAATCAGCAAACCTTATGGTGTTCATGGCCAAATTGGAGGAAAACGCTTGAAGCCTGCACGGTCGGTCAGACATAAATCCTGCACCATGCCAGGGTGACGCTAGAGGAAGCCAGCTTTCCATGCAAGCGTCTTGCAGCGCTACACTTTCACGCACCTTCACCTCCAGCACGATCGATAACAACTGTTGCGCAGAAGCGTGCATTCTGCGGTTAACGCCCCAAGACAGATGTAAACTTAGACAGTAGCGCAAGGGGGGAAGGAATCTCTACTGCTGAGCCAGTATTGCACAACCAAACACCGTAATCTGGTAGGTCTGTTACTGTCAAGTTGTTGACAAGTTTCGACCAGTGACCTGGCGGCTGGGACAGTTGCAGTGCCAGCCTCACATGCCCAGTCTAGCAGTCTTAAAGAACATGATACTGTCGGAAAAGACTAATCTTTTCAAAACAGCACACATGCAATAAGACAGGCCTGTCTCCAAAGCTGCAAGTAAGCTGAAACTTGTAAACCTAAGATCAATGGGGTAGGCCACTTGTGGCATGAGGCCCACCTGGCAATGCCACGACCCTGCGAGAGAGCCCCACAGCTTTTGAAGCTCTGACAGATGCTGCTGGATCACCTCTCGCATGTCTCCACTCCACCACAAAAGTGACACATGAGGTTGTGGGTCAACATAGAATGGCATCAAGCGGTGCTTAAGCATGACACGATCCACGCGCTCGATCAGACGTGCAATGGCCGGTGCTCCTCCATCCGGCAGCAATGCAAGAAAGGTGCGAGAGGCATTATCGTTGATGAACACCTGCGCAGGCGGAGGGCAGCACATGGCGTTGGCTATGTGTGGCATGTGTGGCTCATGCCGGGCATCAAGTATAACATTGCTGTGGGAAGGGCAAGGGTATGAGCACGCTGTCAGACATGATGCAGCAAGAGTGGAGCGCAGTACAGTATGCGGCAACCTGTTTTTACGGCAGTGGTTCCATGGAGCATGGCTGCAGTGCATCGACAAGCTGTACGTGGAAGTCAAAGACCATGCAACTACAGTGCCTGATCACTGATGCATACCTGCAGGGAGGCGAGGCGCATCCTGTGAGCATGCCAACCTGCAGCTGCTTGTTGGAGGCCTTGTATCAAGGTCCTCCTCTGAGCGAATCTTACAGGCTGCGTCCTGGACAGGCTGACATGGTAGCAGTCGTTATTAGGTTGACATCGATTATGCTGTCTGTGTGCATCTGCACCTGCGCAAGAAGAAGAAACACAGAAGTACCCATTGGCATTCACAACAGCTGATGTGTGTGCACGAAAAGTCTCCAGAACTTCATGCGCTGGCATGGGCTCGACTGCAAAAAAGCCCAGGTCGTTAGACATTAAAAAACGTGAAGGTCACGCTAGAACGCTGTGAAGAGGCGCCCAGAAGTGAGCTGCAAAGCTGGTGCTGCACCTGTTAGCATGGCTGTGGTGGCCCACTGCCCTGGCATATGGTCAAACTGCCTTACTGGACACGGAAGTATCTGTTCTACTACACCTTGGTGTCGAACAGCAGCTGTTTTGGCAGTGCTACTTGCGGCGGTGTCGCTTTCGTAAGAAGGAATAACCGAGACATGCCCGACTGTCTCCGGCGCTGGACGCAGCGGTTTTGGAGAACCGTCGGAGCTCTCCCCTGAGCTGGAGTAATCAACAAGCCCAAGCATTGACGCAATACGTTCTTGTTACACCACTGTGATTGTTAAAACCGCGACACATATTCTCGGCTGAGTCCTGTTCTTGGTTGCCAAACCCTTTCATGGACAATCAAATCGACGACTGATTGCACGAGATGCAGCTACACTGTAAAAGCGCAGGGACAATCACTCCATGCTGAGCCGTCGCCATGCTTCGTGAGAAATATCCAATGACCACAAGTGCTCAAGACAGCTCATGTACATCGTTGCAGTGACGCTGCTATGGCATGCTTTCCAGAGGCACATGCTCTCCCCGAGCTTACGTGACTGCGAAAATTTGGCCCTGGCCAAATAAGGCCCTGGCCACGGACTAAGCGGCACTGGTTGATGCGTACACAAACCAGTGCTCGTGATGTAGAATAGCACATTGCTTGGCAGTCGTCGTCCTTCACATATAGTTCGTGCATGAACCTTTTGCTTAATCAATCGCACAATGACTGTCGTGCAGCGCTTGAGGCTGGTGCGCGGCGTCCACGGGCACGTCCGCGTTGCACCGCACAGAGTCGCTGGCATCCCAGCGCAGGTTGAAGGATTAGTTGAAATCATGCAGAGCTCTCACCCGGGGGGTGTGGTGGGGCTTTCTGCCACTACAGCGGTGTTTGCGGCCGGGATGCCCGTCCTGCTATCCGGACTGACTCCATCAGGTGTTGCATGTTCTTGGCTCCTGGGGGGCAGCATATTCTCGGCGTTTGGGGCAGGAGGGTTTGCCCTTGTATGCGCATATTTTATCCTCGGGTCTGCTGCTACAAAGTTTAGGCTGAAGGAAAAAGAAGCAAAAGGAATCGCTGAGAAGCGGTCTGGGAGGCGGGGACCGGTGTGCCTCTTTTACGATGGATGGCCGCAGTCAGCGTGGTGTCTCCTTGTTAACAGCCGATTATAATTCACATTGAAACAGTCATGCCAGGGATTTCACCATACATTTTTCATCATCAGTTATGCGATTTCATGTAGCACAGCATCAGAAACATTGTCTGATACACTACAAGAGCTTTTACTGATTCAATACGAGAATTATTGTGGCCTTTGTGCACAGCAACATCTTAAATATCAAAGGCGCTGGTCATTGATATGAATATCGAATGCAGAGCAGCGTTGTCGGCTCGGGCTTTGCTGGCATGGTTTGCGCCGTTGCGGCCTTAGCAACAGGCCAGTACAGCATATTCCAAGCTGCATTTGTCGCCAGTTTCTGCAGCAAGCTCTCGGATACCGTGTCAAGCGAGGTTGGGAAGGGATTTGGGAAGACGACATATCTCATATCCACTCTGCAGAGGGTACCACCTGGCACGGAAGGTGCAGTCAGTGCAGAAGGCACAGCGGCCGGCATCGCGGCTGCACTTGCCTACGCAGTACTCGCGCTGGCAGTGGGTCAAGTCAGTTTGCAAGGTGCTGCAATTTGTACCGTTGCGGCAACCATTGCAAATGTCATGGAAAGTTATATCGGGGCCACATCACAGGGCAGCATGGAGTGGCTGACCAACGATGCCGTAAATGTGATACAGATCTGCGTTGCAGCACTCATAGCAGGCACGTTACATGTGTTGCTTGTGGGTACGGGGTGATGTTGATAACAAATGTGTGATTGGTGCAAGTCCACAAAAACTGGAGATGTACGAATTGAGCCATGGCCCCAGCCGCAGCTGGTTCTTAAATGACTGTGTGCGACCGATGGTACAAGTCAGCCAGAAGCCTCTTCAGGCGTCATTGTTTTCATCTCATCAACGGCATGAACTGTGACTTGGAGTTCTTGCCATATCGCCTGCACGAATGTGTGCTCGGTGCACGTCGCAGGATTTTTCTGTGCTGCCAAGGAGTCGTTTGAAGCAAGCCCGTGCACAAAAAAAACTGCCATTGTTGGCACACCTATTTGTCAATCGGCAGGCAAGGGGGTTAGCGGAGACGTCGTGTCGCAGCTGATCGGGGGCCCACCTTGTATACCATGCGTTGCCTTTGGACAGTTTTTTTGTCCTGAAACAATGCACTAACGACCGTGATGCTTACATGCTGGTGGTCACCAAATACGTCCTTTACCTCTACCGTCTCAGCCTCTAGAGCTACTTCAATCTTCGATTTCATGGAAGCTATGAGCTCTTCACTAATTTGCCGCTGTTGAGTGGTGATAGGCTCTGTTGGAGTCTCATCAAACATCCCACCTGGCCCTGCCGCACTTCTTAGCGACGGTCGCGATTTAGTAACATTTAATTTTTGTAGGGCTGGGCATCGCGCGTACGTAGGGTTCGACGCAGCGCAGCGTGCGTGGAGAGAAAGCATGGTGCAGTGAACCGTCGGCTTTGGGGATGCTATTGTTGTCGAATGGACAAACTGTAAGGAACCTCCTAATTTCTAGTATGATTTGGGAACAGTGACACAATGCGCGTTGCCATCACCGCTTTGTCTTTGATCTTTATGTCATGCGCGAACCCCCGTGCAAGCAAACGTGTCCACCTGTGCGATATATGGACTAAGTTTCCAGGACCCTGAATTTATTGACTTTGGACGCCTGAAAAATATGTCGAGTGCAAAAGATTCAAGTGCACCTCTGGAGCGAGTCATGTTTCACAGACAAATATGCAAGCAAAATGCCACACTTGAGGTCAGGTCAGTGCTGGCTGAAGTTTGTGCCATGCTGACACAAAATGAGGATAGTACCGCGCAGGTCTTACTGTAGGTGTGCCGCTATGAATGCCGATGCAGGACTAGGAAAGCAATAAAGGACCTTGTCCCTCACCATGTCTTTGGCGTTACACCAAACAGACACGTAACTACCTGTTGAACTCGTCAGAGTTGCACCTGTAACAAGCATACCCCCCTTTGCGATGAATCATCATGGCCAGTCGTAATCTTGTTGATGCGGGGCCAGCAGCTGCCATGTTCACTGGCATGGCAAGGTGCTGGGGTAAGTACTCTCATTCCAATTGCACACAGGTTGATGACGTGTTTGTTTGACGCACGTTCCTTCGAACATCTTGTCTGGGGCTGAAATGGCGAATTCTGACAGGGAGCAGGGAAAATCAGGCACATGCGCGTGTGCTTGAGGACGATTCGATCTGCCTGTGGAACACCGTTATCTTGTACGGGTAACATTTCTGTCATGTGGAGTCACCATTCATTCTGAAGATTTCAACCTCGACACAGTCAAGGATGCCTTGGATAGGCACATGTGGCTTGGCAACACAAATTCGGGTAGCCTGGAGTTGGGAGAAGCGAGCCAGTAGTGTGGCTGCAATTTCCTCTGCGACACTCTCAATTAACTGTCGAGGTTCACCCTCCACCACCGTTTTTATGCTCCTGTATAAACAACACCAAAGTCGAGGCCTGGAAACAGATGAATGGGCAACTGAAGCGATGCGTTTGATGCGGTACCGTACTCGTATGCCTCGGCATAGTTCACAGATCTGTTTAAATTGTCTGTAGTGCCTGCGACCGCAAGCCCCTTGTGGCCACAGTAAAGGACAGCCGTTACCCTGAACTTTTGACCCAGCGTATTCTCCTGTACAAGGTGACTCGTGTCATTGTACGAGGGGCGACAGGATTTACCTCATGGACACAGATGGATAATCACTGTGAAGCTGTGCACCTCTGGAATGGCTCCATGAAAGCCGTAAAACTGTAATCCGCGCAAAGCAATTGTATCTGCCGAAGCTAGAGCATCCTGTGTCGTGTACCTGTGGTTCGCAAGGCATCTCGACGCAACAGCGGCAACCGAACGACCATGCCAAAACATGCTTTGCTCACAGTGCCACACAGCCGCTGGGCTCAGTCACGCCTGCACAGATACGCTTTTCAGTCGCATGTTCATCGCCTCCAATTATCTTGGCGCTGGATGTTGGAAATGCGCGTAGAATGTCGTGAGGGCCGGTGTCGAAAGCGGGAGAGTATTTTGAGAGGTGTCCAATGCATGGTGCGACTGCACGCCTGTCAATCGTTCGAACCACCTGCGAGACAGCCTCCCGCTACTTACTTACATATCGCAGGGATTTTTGTCTGTACCACATGCTTTACCTAAGAGGAGGAATTTCCACTTGCTTTGTCGTCACCTGAAGACCTGCTTCATGGCGCCGTGCGGTCCGTTTCACACTGCCGCCCATGCCGTGGGTGGCACAACACCCGTACTGTGCAAGACTGCAAATTGTGCTCTTCAGTCTCGCCTGGGCTTGGGGCGTGGTCTTAGCGTGGGTAGCCGACGGTATATAGCGTTGTCGTTCCGTACACGGGATGAAGACAATGCTGTTTTCGAGGCCGTTCCGACCCGTACCACATCCAATCTACTAACTATCATCGACATTACTCAAGCTTTGAGTATTTTTGTCGTCATGGCGATCCAGATTGGACTGATCGTTCGGAAGCACACGGCAAGTAAGGTCTCGCCGACTATGAAGATGTCTAAGCAAATTACAGTCCCCAGCGATCCGCTTATTTCGTTATCAGAGCATCAGCCGCTGTTCTTGGCGTGGGCGCTGGCATGCGCGCTGTTTGCTAAGACGTTCGCACCCAGGTGTGGTCCTCCCGCCTTGACCTCTGTAGCCCCAATTCCTGCGACGACCTGGACTTTCACGCCACACGCACAGAGCGCAGGTAGAAGTTATCATCAACAGTGAATTGGAGATCATGTTTGTGTGGGGTTTTATGGGAATTAATTTCTGTCGAGGCTTCCCACAGCGCCTTGCAGCTGATTTGTTTCAGTCTCTTGAACCGAGGTGAAATCACACAGAACAGATTCCGCGCGATACAGCGTAGTCGACGCACAGCATGGATCAATTTATACCATTGTGGTGTGCAGAAGAATGGAACTTCAAGCCAAGGGCATTGCAACGCAAGATCTGCGACAGAAGGCAGACTCTGTCCACATCAAGGAGTCACTGCGACATGTGGAACGCCAAGTGAGTAAGATGCAGTCCCGCGTGATGATCTGTGCTGAACAGTTCAGGACAATCAGACGAGCAACTGACGAGTCACGCATGGTAACAAACGAAGTTCTCACACAGCACGGCACTGCATTAGTGGAGGTCCAGGAGCAGGCTAACTCCCTACAGCGTGTCCTCAGTTCACTACAAGACGTCGTTGTCAAGCAGATCGAGGTACAGATCCTCTTGCCTGGCAATACTCTGGGACAGAACCTCCGTTCTGTCGTGACATACAAAATGCATGCTGCCCATCCCTTGCCGGCTCTGCTATACCTTTGGCCTGTTCAATTCGCCATGTTCCCGGTTCCTGCAGGTCATTACCCCACCCATAAAATCTCTGAACACACGTGTGCGCGCTCTGGAACATGAGCTGCAGCAAGTCAAAGACAACGCAAGCCAAACTGGCGCCGGTGGTGGCGCCACACATGGCGACCCAGGCCATGAATCCAACCACAACCAAACTGCTGCGCAGCGATGCAGCCCGGCATGTACTGTTGAAAGCAACCGCAAGTCGAAGCTGACAGTGCACCCTGACTGGCGGAATGGCACCAATGGATGTGAGTCCAAAGCTAGCGGCAGCCACGTCAGTGATGGAATTAGCGGCGCCATCCAACAGGAAGATCTCAATGCCGATGCAAATGACGCCGCCGTTGTCAACAGCGGTGGTTCATCAGCTGCCAGCCAGACTCACGAACCCGCAGCGTCCATGCATCAAACTATGTCACATGCACCAGGTGTCCCTGGTGGGTTCCCTGGTGGCGACGGACGAATGATGCAGATCTCCTGGCGAGACACCACCTGCCCCATTGCCAGGCGTGATGCTGTGGTGGCATCCGCGTGCAACAGTACGCACTCCAATCAAGCAGTCCCAGCAGCGGGAGAGCCTCCGGAGCTGCAGCCTAGCAGCTGGTCAGGCCGGGTTGCGCAGAGCTCTTGGCAATTGGGGGCGGGCCTCGCATCGTCACAAGAGCCCCATTGGTCGCAGCCCGAGCGGACGGCGATGACACGGCGCCTGATAGATCTCTGCCGAAGCTATGACACTGAGGCGGTGGTGGGCTACCAGCCTTTGCAGAAGGGTATGCTTGTTGCTGCAGCAGGTGCCGGCCGTGATGACGCTTTGGCCGTGGGCTCTAGGCCAGTGCTACCACGGCGCGCAGATCAGAAGTGGTGCCAGATGGGCAGGGCGCTGCAGCCTTTTGCTGTTGCCAATGCGGTCGGTGCATGGGGGCGAATGCAGCACGGAGCAGGAGATTATATTTTAGCAACAGCTGCATCCATGGTGCCAGATGGCCGCCAGAAACTGCATGTGGTTGACTTGGCAGGCCAGCAGATGCCGCCAGCAAGTCAGAGTCTTCCTCCTGACGCAGTGGCCAGGGGTGGCAGAGATGTACAGCGTGACACAGTCATCCTGTTGGGTCAGGGCTACTCAGATGCGCGTGTTCTGGCAGAGCATGGGTTGATGACACTGCTCGCCTTTGCAGTCACAAGTGTTGTCTGGGCACCTCCTGTCGTCTAACCTATGCACAGCATATCTAGTAGTGTGGAATCACAGATTTGAAAAATAATTTGTGAGGGATGATGTGTCAGACGTGTGTACATATCAGGAATTTTAGCAACTTTAGGACCGATGTATCTACCTGCAGGCTTGTAACTCTGTACTATACCATGTACTGCAAGATATGCAAAGCTTACACGGATCTGCCTTATTGCCAAAGGAAATGTAATCTGCCTCATATGCTCATGCTCATACCCTATGCTAAGTTGACTTGCGCAACAGCTCTCCACTTTGTGGATGTGTGTGAACATTGAGCCTGTTCCGGCTATGACAAGCGAGCCCCTGACTTCTAACCCGAGCATGACATCACGAATGAGAGCGCCTGGCAGCGCAACACACACAACCTGGACGCAATCATGCGTTGAAAAGGAATCTACTTGTAACGTCACATAATTTGGTGACAGCACCTTGCTTAACATCCGCTCTAGTGTCTATGAGCTTGACTGCAGATGCCAGGCCAAACTTGCCTGTAGTACGCTAGGCCTCGAGGCGAGAGTGCATCCTTATGATGCGCCGACGGACTAGGCAATGGCTTCATCGATTCCCGTGCTGCTCCTGCAGCATCGGTCAGACTCTGTTCCCTCCGCACCTACTGGAACAGCAGCTTGTCCCAATGCACGAGTGGGAGGCTTTTGAGCGCTGCATGCAACACCTGTGGGTTGGCAAGTATGCAGCGTTGGTAGGCCCTGTGGAGCCTGATCCCCTCAACTAGCTGTGCATGAAACCCCCACCAGGCAAACCCCCTCCTGGTGGTAGTGAAGCCCCCAGACTTGAAGCAAAGTTCTCAAATGAGTCTGCGCCATGAGCTGAAGAGCTGGAGTGTGGCTCTGCTTTGCCACCAGGGAACGCTGCACGTGTTTTGGCATCCAGGTCATCATAGAAATGGTCTTGGGCCGGCCTGGGAGGATATGATCCAAACTGCGGAAGATTGCTGACATTTTGGATAGGAGGCATTGGGCTGCTTGTGCGTGCATCAGGCTGCCAGCGGATGTCGGGCTTCGGATCCATGGCATTAGCAGACGCTGTGCGAGCCTGCTCACCCAGTGCCCACATAGGCTCACTGCTCGAGGCCACATGGACTGCTGGAGGTGCAGCATACCCCTGATGCGCGCGTAGCTCATGCTCCTGCTGCAAGTAGTACGGGTGCATGGCAGTGTTCAGTACTCCAGGCTGCGGTTGAAGGTTGGCGGGGTATGGCAGTGACTGCTGCTGCTGATATATGGTGAATTGTTGCCCCGTCACTGGTCCATAACCGGCAGGACCTGGGTAGAACGAAGTGGGCGGTCTACGACGTTGCATCATGGCGCCATTTTGGAGCTGTTCACGAGGAACGGCCCGCTTGACCTCGACAGCTTTGCCGAACAGCACTGGCCTGCTATCCGTATGCATGATCTGATCTACAGTAGCTTCGTCTTTGAAAGTGACGAAACCGAAGCCACGAGAACGCTTGCTATGATGGTCCATCATGACCACAGCATCTTCTACTTCTCCGTACTGTTCAAAATGGGTCCTCAAAACAACGTCTGCGACACCGGGTGGAAGGCCCCCGACAAAAATCTTTCTCAGGCCTGCCTGGGCAACACTATCAGGGAATTGGTTTGTTGCTTTGTATCCGGTGGATTCCGTCCTTGGCATTGCATGTTTGGCGTCCACCTGCAAAGCCGTACACCGGCTGAGTAACCCGTGCATAAATGCAAACAATGCAAGGAATGCAGACTCCGAGAACAAGTATTGTGCTTAGAGCATGGATTTCTGGAAAAAATCAGGCATGCTTTTGCGGAAGGGGCGACGAACCTCTCGCCGGTCGATCGTATGCTTGTTCCTCACGACACGATCCGCAACTGCGCTGGATTCGAACACTACGAAGCCGAATCCGCGAGGCTTCCCATCTCTAGCATAACTGACGAAGGCTTCCTTGACTGCGCCATAATTTTCAAAGTATGTCCGAAGCTTGACATCGTTGGTGTCCCAACTCTGCAAAATGGATTTGGACTCAAGTTCGCAGCCTCAGAAGTATAAAGGGCGCATATTGCACTGAGAAATTCAGCTTACAGATGTCTCGGCAAAGCACTGCCATTGTCGGAGCGTACGGCATGCACCAAGTCATTGGCGCCTGAGCTACCAGTGGTTTAAATGAGTCGCACGCATTTCGCATGCAGCATACGTCAAATGAATGTTAGTGTGTAATGAAAATAACGAGGGCAACCAATGACGACTCCCGGAAGCAGGCTCACAGCAAGCGGCGACTGTATGCGTATGACAAGCGTGGCACTGGGTCCAATGACCTGGTAACAGGGGCGCAGATACAGATACCAAACGTTCTTAAAACAACCATTTTCCCCAACGTGACAGGAAGGGGCATCTTTAAGCAGCACAGCAAGCCACGCTGGATTGCATTCGTGAAGACGCATGGGACAGAAGCGCACTAGGCCCCCAACGAAAACCTTGCAGCCTTGACCTTTGCTCATAATCATAGATTGTGATGCTGGCTGCAGCGCGGCTACCGAATGCGAGAGCATTGCACGAAGAGCCTGAGCACCTCAGGATGACACTTGTTGCTACCTGCTTTCGCCATACGTTCTACGCAGGAAATAGAATAAAGCGCAAAGATGTGTCGGATGTCCGATTCAAAATACTTGTTGTACCAGGCTGCACAAGGGCAAAGGTGGACACTGGCTTACGCGCTGCCCTGAAAGTCGCCGCGTTGGGTCACATGGGGCTGGTGACCATGAAAGCACTATACATTGCCCAAAATGCAAAGCCGAAACACATACATTCAACAATGTGCGTCCCTGACATGTATGCTTTGGTGTGCTGCTTAATTGCGCCAGTTCAGCTTGCATTACGCATTCAGCGTTACACAGGGTGGTCAATTCCGCGTACATCAGGCATGCGCATGCATGACGGACACTGATGTACCATGTGTAAAATCCAACGCACCGTCCAAGGAATAAGTGTGTGTGATGCATTTTGTGAAACGAAATCAACGCTCCCCTTACGTGTTCACACCCCCAGTGTGCATCCTCGGTTTTCCGCACGGTCACAGCGTCTTGATGTAGTGTGTTCGTCCAACTGCGACAAAAACAACAGCATTCCTGACGGGTGCTCCTCGCTGGAGAGTGCGCACCCATCGAACGCCTTCTCCGGTGAGAATTCCGTTAAGGATGAATGACAGTAGGCAATGGCTTATGTTACGCAAATTTGACTTGACTGTCATCAACCAGACTTACCCTGTCATGCGCAGTAGCCGACGGCCTGCATGATGCTGTTACAGAGTGCAGTCATTACCGCATGCACATTCCACCGCGACCATGGAAATGCATCGTGCATGCTCTGACATAACGGACGGCGCGCCGGACCTTGATCAGATGGGGGAATCGAGATCTGGCATCTCGCCTGTACATATATACAAAAATTTGCAACGTTCCTTTAGCGACCAACACTCTGCTGATTGACAGTCATGCTCAACCTAGCTCATATACGCTCCGCTGGATTGCTTCATTGTGTGACTGATGAGTCCCTTTCACTTGTGCTGGCAATGTTATCTACCCCCATGCTACCCAAGTACTCTGACAATGCACTGGAAAAAACCTCATGAATCACTGTTAGTGGTTCCTGGTTGTGCCAGAAGACATAGTCCCGTCCCCAGAATGGCCCTTGGGCCTGGAACACATGTTCCAGGTCTGGACAGTTGCCCAAGTATACATCACGGATGTCACGGAAGAGCTCAAGTCTTTCTCGGCTTAAGCTGGCCCAGATTGGCAAGCTACTGTCTTTCAAGTAGTTGTTCACTGCTGTGGCATTCCACCAAGATGCTGCATATACTAATGGCGGGGCGCCACCATCTGTTTCACTGCGGACATGGCCATCCAGCCGGAGTAGAACCTGTCGTTGTAACAACGGAGGATCTAACAAGGAGACTTCAGGCGGAAAATCTGGAGCCAGGTTACCGGGGAGCAAATGGCGCATTTCCAGGCATTCCTGCATGTAACGTCAACATAGATCTTCACATCTGCGTCTCATGTCCCCAACGCCTCCATGTACCTCCCACCCAAATTTCAAAAGGCAATGCAAGCACACAATGTGCGCTCTCATGCGTGGATTGCTTCACACTGGCGGTAAACATGGTCTTGCACAAGAACACAGGTGGACTCATGTAACAGTGGAAAACCATACCACTCCAACCTCCAGGCCAGTCATAAGCTTCAAATGCCTGGTTACAGACCCATCACTCAGTAACATTACCTGCACTTGACCCTCCAGTCAACCATACTTCATCTCAGCCCACTTGTTGGCATAGATGTGATTGCGGCAGGGCTACAAAATAGCACCTTCCATGGGGCACTTAGCTGCTTAAAGCTCTTGCATTCATTGATTGTATCATTCTCACTTCCCTGCACGTCCGCCCCGTGAAAAGATTGACGTATGCTCCAGACGCGGCCGGTCAGCAAACAGAGTGCGGTCACCCCATACAGCACCAACGTGTGGCTGTACCTTCCAAAGTAGAGGCCCTTCATATGGACACCAGCATACTGAGGAGCCTTTAGCGATTGCGTGAGCGGGAGCGCAGTGAGTTGGCCGCTTAACATGCCACCCTCGACTGCCACACGTCAGGGAGAATGTGGCAGGCCGGGTGTGCATCATGAGCCACAGGTCTCAACCAGATATCTTGGCGACAAAACACATGTTTGACCTGCCATTTGTTGCCACATGTAAACTATTTCGCAGGCATTCGGTCCTAATTCAGCGTGACCGGAGTGTCAGACGATGACTCGCTGCCACAGGACAAGCCACTGCATGTCAACAAGCTGAATCAATCTAGCAGGGATTGGAAGGTAGGCATGGAATAGTCTGGGATCGATGTATCTTGTGTGCAGCGTAGGCGTTGCAGACCACAAGTTGTCGTTCGTGAACGTCGTGCATGGCTGATGCACCCATGGCAGCCGAGCTCGAGCTCATGCGAGATACTTGGCTCGTGAGATTCCTTTTCAGAAACGGACTTCCAGCTCGTGCTCTTTGGCAAGGACACTCTATGAATTGCAATTAGTTACACTTCGAATATTACTGTATCAAGTGGACATTTGCGCACGGATGCCCGGTTTCGGAAGCGTCAGCTGACATCAGTGTGCACTGCGCAGATTTGAAATCAGAGTAGGGCTTTGATAGCAACGCAGTAAGAATCAGCATGATATACAATTCTAAAGTCTCAACGAGTCCGTTTGGCCGCTGATCTGACGCTGCTGCTGGGTGCTACCAGGCGACCGGGCTTACAACTCACCTGTCCTCCGGGCTTGTATCGGACTTCCGGGCGCCCGGTGAGGCCCTAGAGCGAAGAAGGCACACAATATGTCGAGCTCAGATAAGAAGCTGCTGCGCGCTGTGATTCGGAGGGTGCATCCAGACCTGTTCAATACGTGCGGCCCCGATTCTGTACTTTGCTGGTCTCGTGCATTGCAATCAGTGGACCCAGATATCCAGCAGGTGAACCTTAAGGCGTTCGGGATCTGACTTGCCCGGCGCCTCGGCAGTGTCGCGGCAAAGAGTACTGGGCCCGTTTTGTCTGTCCATGAAGCCAAACCTCAGACAATAGAGGCAGAGTTGCGTCCTGGTTGGATATTATATAATCCTGATTTCACCTTACTCGTCAGTTGCGAGCGTAGTGTCTGCTGTTATATCATGCTTGTATGGCGTCCGCCGGTCGTACCTGAGGTCCAAGGTATACAGCGTTGCGCAATAGCATGACACAGCTGTGGTAACATTTGGAGTCAGCAAATGTCTTCAGCCCTGCCGATTATGCTTGTGCGGAAATTGTTCACGCAACGTGCAGGCTGCCGTTTGAGAGGTCACACAACAGCGACAACCTGAAGCTGCTGAACCAGTACATCGACGACCTGGCAGCTGACATCAACCCAACGCCTGTCACAATTTCTTTCTGGGTTCGTGGTGAACTACAGTTGGAATTGATTGACGCAAGATTGTCTGGATCATTAGCTGGCCTGTACCACGCGTTTGGTGAGATCACAGATGAAGAGCTGAGGGAATGGGATGCGTCTCATCCTGCTGGCGTCGCTCCTGACGACACCAACTTCTTGCAGTGGCTGCACGAGACCGTGCAGGATGCAGTAGCATGTGCTGATGAGCACGAACAAAGAAAGAAGCTGGTAAGAGAATTGAAAGCAACAATCGAGTTCAAATATGGACTTCAGGTATGGATTCTGAAGGGCATGGTCCTTCTACCCTGGTCGACACAACACAATCGCTTTTCTGTGTTTATTGCACCTTCTTGAAGACTCATTCGTTTCCAGCACGGAAACCATTATCAGCCGCACAAGCCAGACACCCCTTGACCGGCTAGGTGCCATGCAGGCCGTAAGGGTTGGCAATACTTACTCCAGTACAACGATTGACCTATCTCGGCAACTAGAGTGCCTGCGTGTGTTCGAAGCATTCCTGGTGGATTCTGGCGATACATATCAAGGACTGGCGTTCCACCTCTACCACCCCTGGAACGCTCCTTCACAGACATATGCCTGGACAGACGATGAGGGAGAAGACACCGAACCACGCATGGAGTGCGCTGTAATGAATGCGCACGTCGCTGCAGATGGTGTCATGCATGTCATTGCAGACCGCCGCACGCTGCGAAGTCAGGTGGACAGCCTCAATGTGCAGCATGCGCGGGTGCTGGCGGGTGTCAACAACTTCTGGGGGCGCCGTCAGCGTGACCTCACGCCGCAGCTGTGCGAGGTTCTCGCTGTACAGAACGTGTGGTGTGACAACCGCTCCAGTGAGAGTCAGGAGGCGTTCGTGCTATGGGCGGGCCGTGTACTGCACGCCGCTGACACCTTTGCGGAGGTGCTGGAAAGCCGTGCCTTCAACTTCTCGGTGCTCATCCACTCTGACGAGGCGAGCCCACTCATTGACTACATGGCCACCAGCTCTGTGTTGCAAGTGCGTACCGCTACCTCTGCTGTGGTGTTACTGAATTAAATATCCAGCCATCCCGCCTAAGCTGCAGATGCATGTAATATGCCAGCGCTGTACCGTTGCATTGCAGTGGCCCTGCAGATGACACTGTGCCATGATGGTTTCTTGTGTTTCGGGTAGGTGCATCATATTATGACGGGCCATACATGCAACAAAATCTCATTCGTGTTTGAACTGGGCCTATTTCCCTGCCTTCCAGTGTCTCTGCATGGCACGCATTGCGATATCAGGTTGCATATGTGTGTCAGAGCTTTTTGCTGCATTACCGGCAGAGATTTTTCAATTAGTTGAGTTTGAGAGAGCTTTATGCGGTTGTGCTTGTGGTTTGTTTTGTTTGGCTGCAATGTGTAGTAGTTGAACCTGATATGTGCAAGCTTTTGGTTCTGTCTGTTTCATGAGTCATGTCCTATTATATAGGCACTGATGAAGCCATCGGCCTGTTGGCATCTGCCCTCAGCTGCCACACACAGATGCAAGCTTTGTGTGATGCCGAATGGCTTTACATGTGTGTCAACACTGGGGTGCCATGGGCGTGTGCGTTGCCCTATCCGCTAGCAGTTAATGTGTGGTTGGTTGACGAGGCACTACTCATGAGGAGCCGGTGCAGCAGTTTGCAACAGCTTGTACATGAAGAGATTCTAGGGCAGAAAATTCAGCAGCATCAGCCACAGCGCAACAACAAGCTGGCCATAGATTGCTGTCAACCGGATGTTTTGGTTTTACGTCCGCAGATTGCCGCATTGTACCAGTGACTGCGAGTCAACTCAGTGTTAAACACCACTGATCACAAATGCACCCCACACTGATTTTGCACAGGCACTGAGCTAAAGCTCAGGTGTCAGCAAACTGAGCTCATATGAGCTGAGCATTCGAACTAAGGTTCATCTCAGTTAATGTGCGGTTCCACACGAGCACTTCGCTGCAGGTTCGGTCAGACTGCTCTGTCCAAGTTCTACTGGAGTTCCTTTGCAGTGAAACTGCTGATGAAGCAGACATTACAGCTGTGAAGTTATACCGGCAAGAGGACGAGGAGGCAGCAGTGTTAGCGGAGGTCAAGATGGCGTTCGGGGCAAAACATGTCATCCGTGTGTGTTCGTCCGAGCACAAGATGAGTGTCCTCAGTGCCGCACGGCGGCTGCTGGACCACTCAGAGCAGATAAGGGCTCAGGTTAATCTGGAGGGGGCCAGCATTGCTATTGATGACTGCTATCAGGTTTGGCCTGTCCTCCTATCATGCGCTGAGATTTCTTTCCGCATGCACAGTGGTGGAACGGCATTGAGTGGGGCTCTGTCTAGCGATGCGCCTCAGGACCCTTTCAGGACCCTGAAATACTGTCTCACCTCAGCTCCTGACCTTTTCCAGATCAACGCTATGCCTGCGCCTCATGGGTTGCTGACAAGGTGTTGTGGGTCTTGAGTGCACTGGAAATATGGTGACCATCAAGGTTCAGACGGCATATCATTGTACATGGGACAAAAATTCAGAATACCTGGCTGGCACTAAAATGTCATAGATTGCTGTAGCCGATGCATGCATGGGTTCGGCATGATGCCTGGATTTGTGTACTGTTGTACCATTTGCAAATCAATATGCGATTATGACACCTGTGAATACTTTGGAGCAGCTCAGAAGTTCTTGCTTCCTGCTGTGTGCATCCTCAATGGCTACTGATCGCTCATGCTGTGGCTGGTTGTGTTTAGGGGAAATCGTTCCTGCTGCAGCCAACTTGCCAGTCAGGTTTTTTATTTCAAATGATGCTCTCATTGTGTGTCAAGCGTCAGCTTGAATGACTCTTGAGAATATGCTGCAGATCTGGGAGAGTGGCTTCATCTCCATTCCTCATACATTCAGTGTTTCCGACCTGAACAAGACATTGCCAAAGTTGCTCTTACCAGGCAGCTCAGGGATGCCCTCGGCACACGAGCATGATGCAGCCACAGGTACATATGGGAGCAATGGCGATGGCCATGGGTTGGAAAACACAGTGTACGATATGCCATCGCATGGCACATCGGCACAGGGGTACGGCAACGGCAGCGGTGGCCGGTACAGCACTGGTGCGACCCGATCTGGGCAGTACTCTGGCCGGGAATTCACGGCTGCGAGGAGCTTTGGGGCAAGGAGGTGTGAGGAGTTCCGGGGTGCAGCGGGACCCAGGCGGCTGCGGCATGCACGTGTGGTTGTGCAACCATGGCTGTTGAACCGAGCCGGGGTAGGTAGGCGGTGATGTGCTGGTAATACGTCAGTTTGGAGTTTGTCCATGGCGGGCCATTCTGGAGTTGTGTTGCGTTCGTGCTGTATATGCAGAAACTTCCCGTCATAAGGAGCTGCAGGGATTTGATATGCAAAGGTGATTGATTCTGGCGCCGAGGTGTTGCCCGGCCCACGGTCACTTCCAATAGTGTAGTTCTATCACATGATGCTCTTTGACATGTGTTTTGCTGAAAACCGGAGTTTCCTTCAGCAAATGTGCGCGTGTTAGTTACCAGGTGAAGCCAAACTTATGTCAGCACAGCCTTGGAACGTATAGAAACGATCTTCTGTTACACACATATGCAAGTCCACTGTTAGCTGCTCCCCAGTGGCTTGCGCAGAGCACTTCGTGCTCGATCACCATCCAGCATATCATCAGGGATATTCGAACAGCAAGTATTTGTAGGTCAGTCTGACCACTGCTCCACTGAACAAAACAAAGCGCTGCCACAGATCAAATTAGCTCGCAAATCAACTTGATTCTGTCACACCGTGTCCTCATGCATCCGCAGGGTTTTCACATCCCGTGTGTTGCTACGGTGGGAGAGATTGTGGCGTCAGCTGCCATACAAACCGCAACGTGGCGCGTGTGGCTGACCTGCCAATCACACTCACGTGGATGCCATACCATCATGAACATCCTTAGAATAAGAAGACGGCACTGCACAACAATGCCATTGGTCGGTTATGTATCGAGTGTAGGCCAGCAAGACACACCCGTTGCTGTGTCATTTTGGCAAGGCACGTGATCAGGCACAGCCAAGCTTAACATACAATACTGAAGGGTACATAGACGACGAGGAGCCGAACCTGATGATGAGGTATGTGCATATCAGCTGCAGGCCCATCAAGTAATGCGACTTTCCTCCCGAGGTGATGAAGTTGGCATGGATAATTGCGACTGCCAGTGCGATAGTGCCTGCATGCAAATCTTGGTTCAAGCGCATCTACAATGCTCAGCACGGGCATCCACAGGTGCTGTCAAGCCTAACATATGCTTCAAGGAGGTAAGACAGCTGACCTGCAAAGCAAGTCCTTCTCACTCAAACGGCCTAGAAACTTGTGTCAACAAGATCATTGCCACATACAAGCAGGAACACAAGACCAGGAAGATGATGCTCCTCACTACTACAGAACCAGTGACTATCGACTATCGAAGTGCAGGGACGCGGGCAAAAGCTGCAGGTGGGCTGCACTAACCGACAACATGAGTACAGCGATCAGCCTGTTGCATCAAACATGCGCGACAATTGTATAATTCTACATGGACAGTTGTACAGAAGGTACCATGCACAGGTCGCAAACTAAGGAGTTCCAAACAGTGGGTCCTTGCACAACCGACACACTCGTGACATTGACATTCCCTGAAGGTCTTGACTTCAAAAGTTGACAGCGCGCCCGTTGAAAGCGCCCGGACCAGTGCACTGTTCAGCCCTCTCCACCCCCATTGTCCACTGACTGTCATCCCGCTTACATGCCCATCAACTGGTGGGTTGATCGATCAGATCCACAAACTGCATCGTTGTGGCAGACTGCTGCTTGTACTCGCCACGAGTTCACCACAGCTCCAGCAAGTGCCGCAATAGAGATGCAGACATGTAGAAATCAATTCCAATAGTACATGTGTACCAGCCAGGATGGAAAACAGGGACATCTGAACGCCAAATTACATACGGCGCTTGACCAGCACCAACATGCCGTCGGTTCGCACCCAGATCATCCAGGTGCAAGCTGAACTTGTTGCCGATGGTCCAAGCAAATATCACACAGGTTGGAAGCACAAAGATGGCGATCTGGATGGAGGAGCCGATAGCAATGGCGAGCGCAAGGTCCATCTTGTTCTTCATCGCGACCATGACCGCCGTGATGTGCTCCACGGCGTTGCCTGCCAGCGGCAACAACACAATAGACAGGAAGCTGGTCGGCAGGCCCGAGCCCTCCGCCATGCCCTCGATGGAACCGGTAATCAGCCTGCACCCGGTCTGAAATGTAAACAGGAACACGGTCCACGAAATCCCAATCGCAACACCTAGGGCCACACGGACAGCCACAGGCAGCCGGAGGGCTGTGCCAGATTCAGTGCTCCTCCTGGGTGTGGCAGAGCTCAGCGGGTTGTCCCGCTTGGGGGTTTTCTCCCCACGCATGAAAAACCCTCCGTGGAACACAAACGACACGTGCTGCCTGAATGGGCAACTGCTGGGACCGGCCCTGCTGGCCAGAGGGCGCAGCTGCGGTGGCTGTCATGCAGGCTGCAGAAGGCAGCGCACTCTGAGGCGGCAGCGACGATGAGTGAGATGACGAGCAGCGACAAGACCTCGGCGGTGACGGTGAGGGCGGGCTCCTCCTCCTCCTGCTCGTCCTCACCGCCACCCTCCGCGACAAACAGGTCATTGTGGGATACGAGTTGGAAGTAGAGGTAGCAGATGTAGATGATGAGCAGCATGACGGCGATGGCGCGCGAAAAGTGGAGCATGTCAGACTCCTTGAAAGTTGTCGGAAAGTGCGCCGCAGCGCTCGGGAGGATGAGCGCGATGACGGCAAGGAAGAGCAGCGAATTGGACACCTGGTTGGACACCGAGTTGAACGTCTGCACCTTGTGTGACAGGCCCCCAAACAGGAAGCAGCAGCCTGCAGGCAGCAGCGGGGAACGTCATGCGAGCGCCATAGGCTAGGAAACCAGGGCATATGCATCACAGCCAAGAGCAAACCCATCAAAGTGGAGCTGCCACAGCAGGTGGAGTCGTGCAACGGTTTTTTCTAATACCGAATCTTCCGGATCAGAACTGGTCTTCAGGATCGGTATCACAGAAATGTCGATAAGCTACTCCAAAGAATCTAAAATTGATGTATTGAACAAGTGCTATACTGAAGTTCCTGTTACACAAGTCTAGCAGCAGCGGTCATGACGGCATGGCGGGGCCGGTTGTGAGCGAGTGAGTGCCAGCAGGTGTCACGTGCAGACACCATTCAAGACCAGCGAGTACCAAGGGCGCAGATCAGGTGGCAGCTTCCAGCGGAAAAAACGTCATCAAGTTGGCTGGAGGTGCTCTCGTGTGCCCTGAATGGCATATTTCTGCATGGCAACTGCCCCAAAAGAAGACAGATGCTCATGTATACTTCAGCGGGGACTGGTCGGGAAGGAGCACACCGAGGACAAGGAGGAGGTTGGAGAGCACGGAGCCAAGGTTGGAGAGACCGGCGACGTTGTTGAGCTCCTTGCTGTTCTTGGTGAGGGCGACGAAAGAGATGATGAGCTCGACAACATTGCCAAAGGTCGCGTTGACAAGACCGCCAACAACGTCGCCGCAGCGCAGCGCCAGGTCCTCAGTCACATCGCCGAGGATGAGCGCGAGCGGGATGATGCCGATGAAGTTCTGCAGATGGATTGGCAGTAGATTGTGTGGTCAAAGAGATGCGGGGTGGGGCGGCGGGTAGGGATGGAGTTGGGGGACGTGCGCGCGGCGTGAACGGCGTGCTGTTCTGGTGTTGAGGCGCAGCAGTGTTGCGGGGTTTATGGGGGTTAGCGTGCATGGGCCAGGGGAAAGGGGGCGGTAGGAGAGGGGAGGTACAGCTTTAATGTGGGGTGGCATAAGGAGAGATGGACTGGCAGCGCGCTGGCTAGGTTGAATAGTGTCATGTAGAGTTGGATGTTGAGAGTGGTGAGCGTGGTTCAACAACAGGCCGGGAAGTTGAGGGTAAGGGTGCCATGCCGCTTCACCAAGGCTTATCAACCAGCACCGCTGTTTGATGGAATGTGCGGTTTGATCGAACGTTCCCAGATTCACAGGATCTGGTAGCTAAGATGCCATGTTAGGAGGCAGAGGGTAGTGAAATGACAGCGGTGCTGGGTCAAACACGCAGTGGTCCACTAACATCGGTAAGCGTGGGGAATACCAGAATGAAGATAGATGTGGGGCTCCAGTCGTTAGCGTGGGCAAAGATGCCGACGGGGCAGAGCAGCAGCAGGAGGTTGATCCAGGAGCCAAAGATGAGATTTTTAAGGGCAATGAAGTCGCTTTTGGGGGCCCAGAACAGCGCTGTTTTCTGTGGGCCGCTCATGCTCTGTGCATGTTCGACAACCTTGCGTAGAGCGACACCAGTGCCCAGCATAAAGCTGCGCTCAAAGAAGGACCGCTCTGCACCGAAACAAGACTGTTCAGTGCACAGATCTGTACAATGGTACCCTGGCTATTTCATGACATGCACGAGCTTACTGTGCATCGCTGAGCCCATGTTCGGCATTCCAGTTGTTTTGTAGGTCGGTCAGTAGGCATGATGCGATACAAATTGCCTTCTTAACCAGCACCGTCGTCACAAATCCAAACTACAGGTTTCGAGCCAATGAGTCACTCAAAGTTGAGCAACCGTCCAGCTTTGAATAAGAATTTGAACATAGCATTGTCCTAAGGGTGTCAGGACCGATTGGATGTAATCTCATACCTACAGACGACTGAGTGCCAGGTGCAGAGTCCGTGCTGCGGCGCGCCAGCAACGGGCCTGTCTCACCGCCTCCCTCTTCCAGCACGCGGGATGCAGCATCTTGCCAAGATCGGCTGTAGTCACTGCGAAGTGCCCGAGCTGCATTGTTTCGCTGCATGATGGCCAAACCTGCATGACATGCCCTGTGTCAGCTGGTGGTGTCCAGCTGCACCTCAAACTGAAGCTGGGTAGGTTGAAGGGGGATCAGGCGGATATTAAGGATTCGATTACGAAGACGATTGAGGTGCGGCATTGGTGGAGCACTGAAAGCATGAGGTCTCCATGAGATCTGTCGAGAGCCGGGTGGCGGAAGTGCCCATTGTTAGTGATGGGCAAGGAGACCTGACATAAGCCACCAGAAACAAATCGTGCAATATTCGCAGCAGCGATGCAGTTGTGCCGGCGACCTGTCTCAGCTTTAAACCAATGCGTGTCATCTCGGACGGGACGTCCGGATGTCCCCACAAAGTTGCAACTAGAGCATAGTTGGATCAAGACGCCTAAGCATGAGAACGTGACACCGATCAAATCATCGCAGGATCAGGCATGCCTGTTGTGCGCGGGTGAATCAGGGGCACACTTTTTCGACTCGCCTGTGTGCGCGTGTCGGTGCAGAAGAACCGGTTTCGAATAGAGTGCCTGCAACATGTGACCTGCAAGATATTGACCAATCTTTCGCCGCTTCGTCCCCTTCACGCGATTTCTATTGGTCAAGGCGGGCCTAATGGGCTTTGCAGTGTCTAGTAGGCTCGATTAAACGCGACTTCAGTTGAACACAAGCAACGATGCATCGCGATGTCAGGTTCCGGTTTCACACATAACGCACGCTGAATATTGAATATCGTGCTACACTCCTGCGGCAGCATTCAAACTGACAAATTCAGGTTTGAGGTGAGCGTCTGTTGTCCACCAAGTGTAGCATCTTCGGCCAGCTGCACAGTAACTTTGCCCTGGCACCAATGCGGTAGTGTACACACCCAATGGCCTTTGCACATTTAGAAGATGATCAGCGTATAAATTTAAAAGATAGTCTCGTGAGGACATGCTTCGGATTGTTGCAACCGTGCTGACTGTTGTCATCGCAACCTTCGTGGGGTTTGTGATCGTCTTGGACTCGGCCGTGCCGGAGCCTAGTTTTTTGCATGCTCGCGTGGACGGTGCGGAACATCACTTCGTGCATGCTTGCATTCTGACTGATCGCACGATAGGGAGGATTTTCGCGTAGCAACGCGCATCTACGTTACATGTGAGGTGCCTCGAAGGAAGACCCATCTGGAGTCCGCAGCACGACGACATTCTCGACGCCTGTTGCATAAATGCGTCCTGTACAGCAATAAATTTGCCTGGGCGATTTTTCCCCCGACCGCAAGCACTACTGAACCAGCGTTTCCTGTCGTTCTGATGTAAACCATTCGTGGCTGAGTCACGCCCCGGATACTAAGCATGGCGCGTGGTCCCTACGAATTGCCCTCGAGCCCACGTACATACCCTAAGCAAACGACATCTGTCGACACATCGCCGTATGATTGTGCCTGGTTCAAGCTCGAACTACTTACTCTACCGGGGCCAGGATGCGCCTTCCTCACGAGCCAAGAATGCACGCAGTCAGCAGGAGAATGGATTGATCTCCCCACCTGAGGACGTAGCCATAAGCAATTAACACATGCTGCTCCACATGCAGTTGTCGTCCAGGATCCTGATGCGGCAATCACCCACCTGAGGGAATTCCTCCGATTTCCCACTGTGTCTCACTCACAGGCAGAGGATCATGTCACAGACCCAGAGACATTCACAAAGGCGCGGAGGTACCTGGAAGAAACATACTCGAGTCTCTTGCAAGCACCAGGAATGCAGTATCAGGTCGTTGCCAGGCATTCGATGCTTCTGGAGTGGCGGGGCACAGACCCCAACCTTCAGCCTATGATGCTCTATGGTCACTACGATGTTGTGCCAGTAGGGAATGGCAAGGAGGTCTGGAAATTCGATCCTTTCTCTGCACAGTTACATCACGGGTGAGCTCACACCAGCGACACACCATCCCAAGAGCAGGTGTCACCTATGCCCAGAGGTGCTTGGCGCGGTCGAACACATTCTCTCGCTAATAGCGAATGTGTGAACTTGCGGAAATTTTGCTCCCCAAAGATTACTTGATACACCGCAAAACGTTGCTTCAGGTGCGTGATGACACGTGCAGCACGCCTGAATACAACACTCAAGAGCAGCAGACTTTACCCTGCCAGGGCATCATCAAGAAGTTCTGCTTACCAGTACACTCTCAGTATGTGCATGCCACGCTCCAGTAGCCCTGGCGCAGCCATTCAGCATATTCCGCATGCGCAAGGTGACATTCCCCCACACCGTCGAGGGCCATAAACATCTCTTCCGCACCAGGCAGGAGTGCACGCCATCGCACGAACCGTCACGCTGGCAGCAGCGGGCGATGCGTTTGCCGGAGCGCGCATCCAGCCAGGCACATACACCGCCTGCTCCTGTGAAGCACGCAGCGTGCCTTGAGGGCAAGCATCATCTGCAGGATGGTGTGGGCCCGAGGGGCCATCGATATGAAGTCGCCGCTCATAGCCATGCTGGAGGCCCTGTCGCAGCTCGCCCGCACAGGGTTTCGCCCCGCGCGCACGGTGCTGCTGGGCATCGGCCATGACGAGGAGACGGGGGGGGTGCTGGGAGCGGGAGCCATCGCTGCAATTCTGCAGCGTCGCGGCGTGCGGCTCGGGCTGCTATGGGATGAAGGCACTCCCATACTCGTGGACGGCTTGCCCGGGCTCCTGCCTCAGCCGATCGCGATGATCAGCACGGCTGAGAAGGTACCAAACCTAATTCACAGTGAGAGACTACCCTGCCTGCTATCGTGGGTCGGACGGTGTTCTGCGACCATGATGCCCAGTTTCTTTCTCTTCTCGCAGCCATCAGCTGTAGGCAGGATGTATGCAGTAACGCATACACGTTGTGCAAGCGCTCGTCGTTTCGGGCCAGAGCAGGAAGTGCCGCCTGCAGGGAAGTGCCGCATTCAAAGTGCATGTCAGCACACAGAGCAGCCATTCAGCGATGCCCCCCACAGACGGCTCCCACTCGGGTCGCATTCTGGCCGACTTCCTGCGCTCGGTGGATGTCAACCAGCCACCGATCAAGATGCAGCCGCCCGTGTCCGACATGCTACGCGCGATCGCGCCACACACGCCGCGGGGCCTCCGCGGCTTTCTGTACCATGCTAACATCTGGTGCGTTCTGCTGTGCTCATGCATGCGCCTCACTGCCCTGCTGATACGTTGATATCATTCGTTACCTCAAGTAGAGCGGGACAGTGATTCTGGCGATGCACCAGTCGTACCATCAAGACTGTCAGCGCACACCAGCCTCAGTGCAGCCTGCACTCGCACGTGCAAAAGGCAGAGCCTGCATGGCATGTGGCCCACATGCTGTGGCAGATTCGCAGTGCCCTGTGCAGCATATACGGCCAGATTGTGCAACACATAGAACGCCAGTCGTGCCGCTGGCATCTTCTGAGCGCAACATCTGATCTGCGTGGGTACGGGCGTTTTGGTGCTGATGAGTGCCTGGTGAGGAAGCAGTGGCGAAGTTGATGGTTGGACACCATAGGTCTGTACCTGATGACGCATGGACCGGGTCACGACTGGTGCGAACCAGTATCGAGCAATCATGTGGGGGGATACCCAGCACTGTATTCCTTACGTGGGTTGCACCACACCACCTCAGGCCTCGCATTTCCTGTTTCCGCTGTGGCCAGTCGCCTTTCGACGAAAGGCAGGCCGAAGGTCTCCGTTTTCCAGAAACCCGGGTGACAGTGCATGGGGGTGAGCTTGAAGCCGCACCCCGGTTGACGGGGACACACATGGCAGGCAAAGGGCCTTCAACTTCAATGCTGTCCTGTGCTGTGCAATGGCTACGCATGGTGTGCAGGCCAATCAACAGGATGCTGGGTCATCTGTGGGCTGCAATCGGCCGTGAGACCAATGCACAGGTTCGCACAACGGTCGTCCCGACACATGTCACAATGGGCGTTTCGCACAACGTTGTTGCCTCAACGGCGAGCATCCGGCTGGATGTGCGGCTGCTGCAGGGGGACGGTGATGAGGCCACGTTCCTGCGACATGTGCAGCGCATGGCGGCCAGTGCGAGACGCGACCACAGATCAGTGCTGATCATCGAGCGAGACATGAGTGGCCTGGTTCCGATGGAGCTGCCAAGCAATGTGCGCCACGCTACAGCCTGAGTGCTTGTGTTGGATGTTGCGCTGTGTGTTGTGTGTGCAAGAGCCACTGTGAGTATATCATGTGGTGGATTCGTCGGATTCGAAGATGCATGACAGTGTGGTAGAAATGGATTTCGCTAAGAGCTGCGCCATGGGGCAATCAGTGTGTATGAGTTACGAAGCGTGTGGAGGCTGTTATCAGCAACACTGCAGTTTGGCATCAATGGCGGGTGGTATGAAGGTTTCAGAGCCACGTGGGCCGTGGTGGGAGCTTCTGGTGCAAGCCATTCAGGAGACTGCAACTTCAGAGTGGACTCCTGGTTTGCCAGAAGACGGCCACATGCCAGTTGTTCCTGGGATGCTGACTGGTGGCACCGACTCGAAGCATCTCGGCCCGCTGGCAGACTCTGTGTTCCGTTTTTTGCCGATTCCTATGGACCGTTCCAAAGGAGACCTTAAGCTCGTGCATGGAATTGATGAGCGCCTGCCCACAGCCTCATTCATCTCAGCAATGCGAGTGTACTTGCACGCAATTACTCTCATGGCCAGTCGTGCACCAGCAGGTTGAGCACAGTATGATGGCAGCCAGCCAAGGATGTGCTGGCATATGTCTGTACGAACCAGGAACCACATTCAAGATGAATCCATGTATATACAGCGTGTATACTCAGATCTCCGGTCGTTGACGGAGGGATTTCCACAAGACGTGATGTAATGCTATGTCTCAGGTGATTTCACGCCAGGCACTCTTGTTTTGTCTGCAATGTCAACCATGATGGTTCAGACGTCGTCGCAAAATGTTGTAACGCATTGGAATGCTGAAAGTTGCACGCTTTACTGCTTGTTGGTATGATTACATCACTCTTGCCATGACCAGCAAATCTCAAACGACCCCATAAGCAGGCGGGGTCTGAAGCTCAAGCAGTGCCATGTTGCTGATCACGCCTTGGAGACAGCGTTGTAAACAGCTGCAAAGTCATCATCGCCATGCCCTTTTTCCTTTGCGGCCTTGAATTCTTCGTTTGCTGCTGCTGCCACAGGCATCGACTGATCCAGTTGGTCCCTAAAGCCCATTTGTTGGGCTTGAGGCAGGTAGACACACGTCAGAACCCACACAGCGCGGGGAAACGGCAGAGACCGAACTTCTGTGGCAAAACCAGACAACAAAAGCAATGTGGGGTTACGAGCGAAACATTGGAGGATCTGTGCACAATTCCATGAGCCTAACCAAGCATCTCATGGCTGATCACAGAGCCAATGCCTGGCAGAAGTGGTGGCAGTTGCTACAGAACTTCACCCTGGCCAGGAAAGGACACGAGAACCGCACCCGAGCTGCAGAGCAAGGCGCATGTCCTTTTGCTGATGCTTCAGTGGGAAAGCAGGTGGAAATGCACGCTTCTGCATCGATGGTCCTTTGAGTGCAAACATGGGATTATTCATGGCTCCCAAGCTGAGAATCTCCAGCAGAGCATCCTGCTGCAGTCCTGCCTTGTCTGCAAGAGACATGCCCTCCGCAAATGCACCTGCACATCCAAGTGGAGGCACGTTGTTGGCCCTGTCCGGTGAAAAGAGCTCTCCTGGCCTTGCTTCATGGCGATACGCTGCGTGTCAGGCAGCGTCCTGTTTTCTTAACAGGTTCACCTCCTTTGAGTGGCACAAGGAGATGACTGATACAACGCCAGCGTTCTTGGCAACTTCCAAGTCATGGTCGTCCTGTCCAAGGCATGGTCACACAAGGGATGAAGCATACACATCATGCTTCCCATGACCATGTTGACAACCAGCTTCATTCGTGCACCCGCTCCAACCTCTCCAAGGAAGAAGTGTGCTTTACCCATGAGATCCAGCGCAGGCACAGCCTCCTTGTATAAAGCCTCGTCTCCAGCAGCCAAGAATATCAATGTCCCATCGATTGCTGGCTTCTTACTGCCAGACACTGGTGCCTGAAGCAATGGGGCTGACTGTTTCAAACAAACAGCATACCCAAACGTCTTAATTCACAATTTGCAATTTGATTCGTATACTCGGGGGATGAGTCATGGGCAAGTTTGGGGGACCATGAAACAAACGCCTCTTCAGGTATGGATATGCAGGTGGACATCTGCATCATTGCTGTACACCCGGATATCACGAAGTTTTTCCTGCCCCTCACTGACAGTTGGCATGAAAAATTCACAGTGAAGTTATGAGTGGTAGAACTCATGCAGGCAACACTGGGACTTGGTTCCCGACCAGGCTGCTTGTTTTCATGTCACCTCAGCATTAGTAAATTCACATTATGAAAGCAGAACCTCAGAATGCTGGACACCAAGTCAAGCCTGTCATAGATTGCATGTGACATTTTTTGGCACCCTCACACTGTCTGTTAAAGCTTGTTGCACAAGGACAACGCAGCACTGCCGTGAGAGGCCATGACGTGCAAATGAACTCTTCATGGACAGAGAAGCGCGTAAGATGGTAGAATTGCACATCCTGCACACAATCAGATCCATACGTGGCGCCAGTGTCTACAAGTGTGGTGCCAGGCTTTCAACCAAGCCTGGCTAAGCTGCTGCAGTTAATCAACTAGACAGATGACAAATAACTGCACATTCACTTCGTTGCAAAGTCAGGCACATGCTCTAAATTCGTAAAATGGCCTGATTTTCTCTGCTCATTACATGCCTCAGAAGCTGTGCTCGGGACATGCATGGGTGTCCAGGATTCATTTCGCCCAAGCATACATGGAAAATGTTAGCTCACCTCCAAGAACCGTCCTCCTGCATCAGTGATGAGCTCGTTGACTTTCTGAGATGTTTGTTCGTCAACGGTGGAGACATCCACGTAGCTCTTTCCACTGCACATTGCAGATGCTATGCCGTTCTCTCCCTCCACCACAGCTAAGGCGGCCGCAGGATCTGCCAACATGCCATAGGTGATGCTGCAACTGTTTATCACCTCAGCGGGGGTCGATGCTACCTTGGCACCCTTCTCTTTTAATCCGTCGCACTGCATGTACTCACATGTACTCACATGTCGAGTGACCAGCATGTTTAGCCTATGACATGCGGAAGCTGAGATCTGACTGGCCTGATCTCAACGAGACTCACACGTCACTGGTGCAGATATCTGCTGCTTGATGAGGTGATGGTCGATCGCGGCGAGGTTGTGTCAAGGTGACGAGCTGATTGGTGGAGGCCTGACTATCATAAAAGCTGGCCGACGTGATCAGGAAAAGTGCCCATCAAGACATTAGATTGTCGAATATTGCAAGCAAGAAACCGAAATCCACCTTGGATTGTGTCCTATTCCAGACTGTGACGGATGCGAATTTGCCAGAGGCCAACAAGTTCTGAGCCATCGGCTCTCCCATGATACCTAAACCAACGAATCCCACGTTCATTTTTTCTGCAGCGCCACAGATACTTTCACAACGTGACACTGGACGTGTTCTTTGATAGAGATGGGACGAGGGTGTCACGGGCTTTGTGCCCACCGGCTTATACGTGATGTACATACGAAGAAGCGTAAGCAGGTCCAAACGAGTGCGAATATTCACTTTGTAGTCAGCCATACATCGGCATCGCCGAATGTTGCGATGGGTCACGATCCACTCCGCGGGGACGTAGTGGCAGTCGCGGGAGCTCGCCACGATTCGAATTCTGTGTTCACGTGACTGCTAATCCCAGAGTCTCTGACCAAGTGAGCTTTGCAGTCGCCAAGGCCCCTGACCTGCTTCATTGACCACGGAACTCACAGCTTACCATGCCCAGCATACCAAACAGAGGTCAGGTACAAGCAAGCCCTTGTTTACACCACGAGATTCACCACTGCTGCAGCAGCAGCAGCAGGGTCCTACAACCAGAAACGCTACATACACTCAGCAACCACGCAGGTACCACATCGCCGTTACCATAGTGCCACGCCATAACACCTTCGAGCCTACCCCGCAGCCCCTGCCACTTTGTTGGCAAGGTCTATGGTGAAGTTCAGGTGGGCGCGCAGCTGGCGGGCAGCTGCAAACTGCATGTCTCGTGGCACACCCACCCTGTCTCGGAGGTATCCGAGACTCGCCTCCACCACCTCTGCGTGCTTTGCTTGGTCTCCTCCAAGCCAGTCGCCATCCCCGAACGCCTCGAGTGCAGAGTCTGTGCCATGCAGCAGCGCATGAGCAGTGCACGCAAGCGCCGCCTCCACAGGCTCCTTGTAGGAGAGGTCCGGCTTTGCATGTGGATCTGCGAGTGGTGCAGAGAAGTGCTTCCCTGGTGATCCAACAGCGCGCAGGGCGAATTTGGCGACCGCGCTGTGGTTGGACACCAGCTTGGCAGCCGCCTCCACTCGGTACTTTTCGGCCTGCAACCCCACCAGCAGCACATTGCCTGAGACAATGCCAGCAGAACTGTAACAGTGTCAGTATCACTCTCGAGCACCCAGTCATCTCTGCGGATTCAAATGCGTCGCTCATGTGATTTAAGAGCGACCATACCACGCCATCCTCAGTGACATTCGTCCGTGGCTCCAACGAGTCAGCGGTGATTGGAGCCAGAGGCAGCGTCCAGCTCTTCCTGTCTGTACCGTTGATGGCGCAGGCGATGTCCTCAGTGTCTGGCGCTGGCCAGCACGTGCCGTATCTGCATCAGCACCACCATTGTGTGAATTTGAACATAAGATACGGGACCTAACATACCTTAATGAAGGCATGCCATGGCAGTGGAGTCTGATGATGGACAACTATCAGAGGACTGTCTGCGAATAAATGTTGCATGCCAGCGTGCAACCTATCACTCAATGGCAAGCACCAGCACAGGCATCATGGTGTGCGTCGTCTGGGCGCATGCATCTGAGCGGCAGTGGGGAGGGCCAACTGTGGTGGAATGTCGTAGCAGTGGGTGTAGTGGTCTGACTGTGTTGCGCTGTACGTGCTCCGAGCCTCCAGTGCCTCGAACCACCTGCACAAGCATCGCCAGCATGAGCGCATGCACACACAGCAAGCAAATGAAAAGGCATGTGGAGGATCATTGGCCGTCAGCGCGGATCTCCCGGCCGCTGTCCTGGCTTGTCTCGCAGAATGTCCTTAACACCGCAAACAGTTTGCCCCCGGCTTCACTGGTGATCGCAGCAGCGACAGCACCCAGAATATCCCGCCGCCACTGTATGCATACACCAGTGCCAGCTCACAAAAGCATGTGCTTGTAGCGTGTGACCATAACAAACCATTTACACCTCAGGCCACAGCAGCCACCGTGACTTTGCATTGCCACGGCATCAAACAAAGGCACGCCCACATCACTAGCAAGCCCACTTCCAGTTCATCACTGCTACTGGCACCTGAACAAGCCCCACCACAGACCTCGAGCACTGGCTTGATGGTCATGCTATGAAAGTAAAAGGCAAACATGGCTCACATGGCTTCAGTGGCACCTGCAGCGGCACACCTGTCGATGTTCTCCCATCCTCCATTGCGCAGCTTAAAGCCCTTCCAGAAGAGCAGGCTCGCGTTCTGTCGCTCCAGGAACGGTGCGCACACAATGTCCACCATGCTAAGCTCTGAGCCAAGGAAGAACGGGCCTCCTCCACCAATCTGCGCCAGCGCCGAGTCGACCGAGTCCATTGCCTTGCAGAACGCAGCCCGCGCATGCTGCTCGCCCCCCTCGTCCAGCGGCCGGAACAGCCACCGGCACCACAGCGCAAACACGTCCCGCTCCAGCTGCAGCAGCGCCCCCGCAGCCTCCCGCAGCCGGCCCTCTGCTGGAAGCATACCCACCTCCGTGAACTCCTGCACATCTCAATCTCATGCAATACACCTTTTTCTGCCTCCACTTGCTGCCGGTCTATGGATCAGACTGGCATTACACGGCAACGCCTCAGCGGCCATGTGTCTATAGAACTTGCCTGCGGTTGTCCATGCAGGCTACCTATGGGACACCAGATACTTGTGATTGCGGATGCTGTGTGCTTGGACGCTGGCTGTATGAGCGATGGTGAGTACGGGCTCGCTGCTGAGTCCAGGCAGGCGACCCTTTGCACTGAGGAGCCACGGCGCAATGGTGGTTACGGGGAGTGTGAGTTGACAATGGGCTACACCACGATAAGATTAGATTTCCCCATGAACGTGCACGTGGCGGCTCACGATACACGCGGGTGAAACATGCAGAGCGCGCCGGCAGTGAACACGGTAGAGTGCCACACCGGGGTGCCACTCAGGCGGGCAGCTGTTGAACGCACTGCTGCAGCCCCTGCAGATAGCAGTGGCTGCAGAGGTGATGCAGGAGGCAGCATTGGGCGCTTGGGGAATGTCTGCACAGCAGGCCCAACTACAGCTGCTGCAACTCCACTGTAAAAAAAAAAATTATCACGCGACACTCAGCACAGATGTATCACTCATGCAAAGTTCAGGTGTGCATGCTGCTGAGGTTACTGTGCAAAACTTGGGGCTGTTGTGGACCGTTGCGGTAGTTGTATATTCTTACCTGTTCCTGGCACCTCATGCACGAGGCGCTTGTGGACGGTTCCAGGCAGGTGCAGTTCACAGGAGTCGGCACGGAACACATGGGTCGAGTACAGGTAAGCCCAATCCGACACTGGTGAAACTATTACCGCTGCTTTATGACTCTCGGTCAGTTGAGGGTAGTGTACCTTTTCTAGTAGCATCATTATGTCCATAGACTCGGTGTAGACGCGGCCGTCCAACTCGATGACTGGCAGTAAGCCACTTGGCACTTTTTGCAGGAAGGACCCAGGCTTATCGCCGTAGGATCGCATGTTGATCTTCTCCATCGTATACGGAATGCGTTTTTCCTCTAGCAGCCACCAGATCTGCATGTGGGGATACATGGACGGTGCACTGCCTAATGCGCGCGAGATGGATGAAATGGGATTTGCACACTACAGGGAACCAAGACAGGAATGTAGGACGCCGTTGTGCATCACGGAAACAAGTTCGGTAACAGCTCTTTCCAGATGCTGTTGTGCTGGACTGACGGCCCGCAGATACGAGACTTGACAGCAATGGCGTGAAGTGACAGGTACAAACCGTTGCTTCCATGATCACTGAGCTGAGCCCGTGTGGTGCTCATATACCGAAGCTGACAAGTACACGCTTCGGCAACAGCGCATTTAAGTCGGACCTTACGTTGATGGCATGGTGGGGAGGGTTTATGGACAGAGAAGGTATCATGTTGGGGAGGGTTGCGCTGTTGAAGCTGTAACAGTCCACAGTCTGACGATCATACATACAGCAGGATGCACACCCTTTGGCAGTACGGGCACCATGCAGCATGGTCACGGTACAGGTGCACTCGCACATCTGCGTCTGACTTGCCAAACAAACGCTTGTGTACGTTTGGATTTGTGGGGCCATTGGCAGGGTCAGCAACGTCTTCAATGCCTGCAGGACACAGTAGTTGCGCGAAGCAGAGGCCGTTTTTTTATGGTCCGGACGCCCTGATGCGTGTGTTATATTGTGGACAACAAAAAAGGTTACGTGGGGAATCGTAGCGGCAGAAAATTTATGTGACACTTTCTTTGTGGAGGGGGATAGCGGGGTCCGCTCACCTGTTGCCTGTTTGGCTTCCTCCACTTGTGCTTGCAAGGTTGGCCAATCCATAGTCTTCGCTTGCACAATTGGTCTACAGCGGCCACGATGAACTGGCAATAATGTTGCGCGAGTTAGACTATAACCGGGGAGTCGGCTGCGCTGCATCATGCTCTGGCCAAGATATCAGGCTAACCACCGACTGTGTTCGTCGGAGTTCTCCAAGCAGCACAGCGGAATTTGCCTATGGTACGACAATAAATACAAAGTTGCTAATCGCAAGGTTTACACAATGCCGTTGGAGCAAGTGGTGTGAACTGAGCGACGCAGCGACTGAGCCTTGAACGCTCTCTTCTCCAGTACACGCGTCGGCTAGATACCGCGAATACCTCAGCGTATGAATCTTGGCGGCACCAAGCGCTGTGACCATGCAGTGGCAAACAAATGGTGCTGTGTGTCATATTTCCACGGCTCGCTCTGATTGCTGTCCTAACGCAGTTCGCCGTCATGCATGCGGCAACAGGAGTATGTGTGATTACATCGCCGTATCCATAAGGTCATTGACACCTCCGGCAACTGGGACCGATTGAACCCTCAAAGGCACACGCTGGCGCAAACCATGGTCACGACCAAGGTGTGCGACCACACGAGCCATTTCTCCCAAACCAGCCACGCCGGCCAAGGGACAACCAATCCCCGCGACCAGTGTCGGGAGTGCAGGCCCTTGCTTCAATTATGAGAAGTGTCCAGGTGGACACGCTACAATCTTGCCAATATGCATTAGAATGGGTACAAGAACACGCATATAAGGCATCGGGTATGACGCCAGATCCAAACGGGCATCGGCCACAGCACCCCTACTGGTACCGGTACGGGTGGACAAGTGCGAGACAGGAGCAGGGGGGGTACCAAGGGCGGCAGTATGGAGGGGCGCCATGCAGGCGATTTCTTCTTTCTTTGTTTTGCAGAACGTGAGGGCAGATCGCTCGAGGGCAGACTCCTCAGGCAGACACAGCCCGCATAACACCGCCCGAAGAGGTCAACGAGTGCAGGCAACACAGGACACCTCCAGCAAGAACGCTGCAACTAGACCCAAGCACTGGTGCTTTGCAAGGCTCGGGGTTCAGGCATGGTGAGCATATGATGCCATCAAGTGTGTGGCCGGTCTCCGGCAATGGCCTGTGCGGGGCGACCTGTCTGCATCACGACGTCCTGCGGGCCACAGCCGCGATCGATGCAGCCACTGTGCGAAGCTCCTTCCTCGGTGGACTCCAAAACGAGGATGTTGCGGCTGCTTGCTCTGTCCCGTTCGTACTGAACCCTGTGCATGTGTTGGGCCAGGATACGCTGAGTCACGCCAGGCGACTCTGCACCCACTTTGCGGCTGGCTTTCTCATCGGTACGGCGGCCTGCGCAGCGCTCGCGTATGCTATTGCCCCAATTTGGCTGTTGCTACACACGCCTTGGCTTGCCGGACTGGCCCCACGTGCATGCGTCGATGATAGACTCCCCTGTTCCGTCTGGTTCCGGGTGGAAGGACCCCGTTGTGTCTGATGATCTATTTGGTCTGCCCCTATGCATACGGGTGCTGTGGCCGATGCTCACTTGGGTCTGGTGTACATTTGATGCCCGGTGTATTGTGAATTCTTCTTAGTTTTTGGGCGCCCCAGGGCAACGGCGGGGTCGAGAAGGAACGGGACCAGACATGCCGAGGCGACTGCCCGCCAGGATAGGGTCAGACGGAAAAGTATGAGGTAAATGTGGTGATTAAGTTTCACATTTACATGTAGCACTGCGTGTGCCTGGGCGGACCCGGCACAAGCCATGGAAAGGTCCTTGCGCGGGAGGCCAACGACCGAGCCGCCATTAGAACATGAAACACAGGGACACGCGAAGAGCTAGTGTTCGGAATGCGGTAACCAACGCAGTTTGTGAGGACTTTTAAATGGACCACGATCAATGTCGGCAGATGTTTCAGCGAGTAGAATCACCGTCCTTTAGACACAGTCATTTGAATTGCATACCCTGGCCCTTGCCCTGCGATAGAGCCAACGCAATCCCTGGAGTCAGGCTATCCAAAGAAGCTCAACATGATATCGATAGCGATAGTATTAATCTGAGATAGAGGGCCACATAGAACGGGTTGCCAAGTCAGGACCTTCGTCCAGTTTGCCCGTGCATCGCTCCAACACACCAAAGTATCCCTCAAATCTCAACCAGAACCGGTTCTAGAGGTCCTAAGTTTCTGTGCCCGTTTTGGGCGTTCCGATCCGCCGGTGCCCTGCCTCCATGCACTAGCTAGCCAGAGCGCTCTGAAACCATTTCAGCCTCGATGCCGCAGCCTATGGTAGAGTAGGCAGCAGGAACGCGGCACAGCCACACACATTCACTCTCTGCCAGACATGGCAGGCCCAGACCACTGCATCATCTTACCCCGCAAGCCTGGCACCGTGGTACATATACAATGCAACACACTCCCCACACCGCCATGTGTGCTCGGTCGTATCACACCTAAGCCTACTCACCCCCACAACTGTACGAGGGCCTACTTGGACGCAGGGGAGAGTCCTCAGCTACTCTTACACCTCATGCCGACACAGACAGACAGCAAAGCACCAACAATCTGACTTCAGCAGGTGCCCAGGGGTTGCCTGGGTGTTGTAGACAAAGCTTAAGCCTACGGCCTGGTGCAACTCAGCTGCAGCAAGCATGGCAGATGACAGACCAGCCGAGCTGCAGGTTCCATGCTACGAGAGTAATTGCCAGTGTGCACAAGGACTGATGGCCTGTGACCAGTCATGGCCTTGCTGGAGTTGAGAACGTTCTTGTTCTCGTGCACAACGACTCACCATCCGGGTCAGGTTCAGCATTGACTATATGCAATTGCATGCATGGCATAATTGCATGAAGGAGGCATAGTGACACGCAGGACTTCTTGAGGTTTGTCGGCTATTGCAGACCTGTTGTGAACCATTGCGGGTTGTGAATACGTGCAGCGCGGCCTGCATGTGTGGGCAGCTTGTCTAGGCTCCACCATCTAAAATCGGGGTCGGTTTGAAGCTGCTTGTTTTGATCCGCACCAGAATCAAGGAGAAATCGGGCGTCACGCCACACCCGGGCGGATACAGGCCGCAGCACCCCTACTGGTAGGGGCGGATCAGTGCAGGACAGGACCAATTTTGCGCCCAGATCTGAAACCTGCGTACCACCCACAAGAGAGCACACTGCATGAGCACAGGCCATCTGGTCACAGAACGTCTAGAGCTTCCAGCGTACACTGAACAGGGGTTCGGTGTGCCCAGCAAAGAGGCTGTGACCGAAGAGATTATGTCTACCCCACCGGAATGGATGGACATCATGGAGGCCATGTCATAGAGATGCATGTGCAGCCCATCAGATGGATGTCCCTCCCTAACCCGGGGTCCCAACGGCAAGGGCATGCATGCTGTGACGCAACAGCGTCTGGATGCACAGACCACATTAAGGGCATCTGCCAGTTGACAGAGAGTCCCAGGAGGTGGTTTCTGTTGGATATAATTACATCGGCATGGAGCTGATGCAAGCTTGGTATCGAGTGTGCCAGGAAACACGCATGGAGTCTTTGCATGCCCGGACGGGGGCCCGGGACCTGCTCGATATCCACATGGTTAGGACCTCCTTGCACAAACCCCTGATGTCTGTACATGTATGTGCGCGTATCCGAAAAGAGCCAGTCTCAGGGTAGCTAGCGCAGGTTTTTCCACATGCTACCATGTTTACAGCTGGGTCGGCTACCAGAACCATCCACGTTGACCGGGATGCTCCTGGTGTGCTTTGGCGCCAAGAACAGGTAGCGTCAAAGCAGAACCGGCATAGTAGACAGAATCCCAGGCCCGATATATTTTTTTTTCAATGGCAGACAACAAGTGTAGTGGGCTGCTGCTCTACTACATGAAACACGGCAAGTGATCACATGAAGAGCACAGATTCGTATTCGACAGCACCGCCATGCTGTATCAGCACGAATATATACTGGACTGGCCCTGACACGAGTCGATGTTGTGAGTTGCCAGGTGATTGGGATAAGGGTGGCTTAATGCACATGCGGGATTGTTTGCATGCCAAGCATAGTATAGTTCCATGCTCCACGGGAGCACACAAGTGGTATACTCAGGTGAGCGCTACGTCGGGATCAGACATATGCGCGTGTAACAGAGCTGACTATTGATGCCCCAGGATTGTGCTAGGTGGAATTTTCAGGTTCAAAGCGGGCACAGCAAAAGCTGCACACAGCTCATGCGTTCCACTTGCCACAAGCTACTGCACTATACGACGCGCGGCGCACATAATCCTGTTTGGATGTAGCGGCTACGTGCCACGCTTCTGTTCTTGCAGGCCTGTAGCAGTGCTGTGTGTGACCCGTGCGATGTATCACTGTTCACGAGATGTGCGGCGCACACGCCTTTACCACAGCTCAACAGCCATTTCATGCCCTTGAACAGCTGAGGCAGCTTTGTGGCCTGCAGTTGTCGTACATCAGGTTTTATTCGCGAGCATAGACGGCACGGGCTCACATCACCGCAGCCTGATGCGGTAGCTTGATTTGAAACGTAAATGTATCACGTATCATCCCGTCCATGCAGTCGCGTGTGGGCCGACCGGCAAGCCACCGCAACTAAGGGAATCGCCCATCCGCATATCAGGAATCTGCCATCTGCACCTCGGCTGCCGCCGCACCCAGGCTCCTGTGTTCATACAAGACGTGCATGACACTCTTGATGAGTTTTGCATCGAACCGACGTTTGCGTTGCTGATAGGCGCATACCTGAATGGGATAACGAATTCGTAGATGTGAGATTTTGGCCGCAACCAGGTTTCCTCTGTCAGTAATGACAGAGTACGGTGTACATGCATGGAGACGAGCAACCTGTGCAGCCCGGCAGCAAAACCCCGCAAGCCCGATGTACTTCTCGATAGCCGAAAGAGATGCTGAGTTAAAGTGAGGTCGTCTGACCCGCGTTCGCTTTGCGGGTGGCAAGAGGAGGTGTTTGGGTGATTGCTGACCGGCAACAAAGTCGCCTGTACGATTGCTCTTGCTTCATATGCTGCAGTAATGATGACGTCGCAGGCAGCAGGCCTGAATGCTTTGGGCTCAAGCCCGCGCTGGTGCGTCTGTCGTTAGATCTAGTCTTCGTTGCCGTAGCTAGATGAATCCATCGACCGACGACATGGCGGCCTACAGGAATCTACTCAGCGACAGAATCGAGCGCAGTTTGGAAGATGTGTTGAGTGACGTCCCGTCGCTGGTGCCGCCCAGGGCACAAACAGCACCTCCTCCTCAGGTGCGGTCGCGCTGGCCGAAATCGCACCCCCCCAGTCGATACTGCGGAAATTTAAATTTATGTGGGTATATTGGTCATGGTTATCTCGGGAAATAACGTCGCTATCTGCGTTCCGAATCGCCAGCTTTGTCAGTTAGTCATCCAACACGTTGCTTGGCGCTGGCTCCGTGTCGAGGTTCGAGACGCAGGGCTCATGCAGGGAGCGCTTTTAGAAGATCTCTTCGATAATGGAAATGATGTTCGGCTCGATCTTGCCTATCCTGAGTTTTACAGGGAGCATCAGGGCGTGAATACCCAGCTTCCTTCGCCGCTGGACACGACGACGCTATTTAGCAACATTGCGCGACAATGGCTTGACGAAAAAGCCAGGACATCGTCTCGCCAAGATATTAATGCCGGCCAGAACGTGCAGCAGCTGTTTCACGCCCTACAAGGTGTGGTCCGTCTCCCCCTCACCTGAAGCGTGCACGCGGACTTCGCTGTTCACAGTTTGCATTTTGCAGGACTTCAAGAGGCTCGTTCAAAAGCACAAACTCCGGCCGCACCCCACGATGTCCAGAATTCCCTTGCGGACGGTGAGCGTCCGTCGACTGATCGATCAGGTTGCTTTGTCCTCGACTCTTACTAGAGCACATAATGTGTCTCAGGCCTGGTCGAACTCGCAGCTCGATGATCAGCACAATTATCATGTCAACAAGCGTGTTTTCTGTGTGCAGGGCTGGCTCAGATGCGCATTGTCAATCTTGAAGCTGCTGCATCACTTTCCCGCAATGGAACCCCCCCCCCAAACCTGGCCCAGTACACTGCCTCACCGGGCCCGTACCGATCACAGCTTTCCCCTGCACCTCACTCAGGCAGGCAGTCCCCTATGCCTCAGGCCGATCCAAGATTTTATGCCCAGGATGTCCATGACGTGCATGTATCTGACCCGCCCCCACCCACCTCGTATCTTCACGGAACTACGCAGGGGCCCTCATCCGCTCTTCCGCCATATCCTTCATCATTCCCTCCATCAAACCACATTGGTGATATGAACCCTCGCCTCCGCGCAGACCTGCACGGTGGCCCGACCCTCCCTGCCCACGCAAACTTGTCTCAATTGGGTTACCCTACCGGTGGTCCCCGGCCAGCCCCCCCGGGAGCACCCCCGCTCCCTGGACCCCCACCAGGAGCCCCCTCTTCTTTCCAGAATACATTCAATGCAGCCTACTACGCGGCGTGCCTGGCGCAGCAGACTTCTGCTACTCCTCCACAGGGTCCACCTGGTCCCCCGGTTGTGATGGATCCAGCCGGACACATGCTCCCCATGCGGGATGTGCCCTATGGTACGCATACCAATGATCCATCCCTGCCCCCTGAAGTGGTTCTGCAAGACAGGCAGCCGGGGTTCATGATGCCTCAGGCGCCTGGTGCAGCACCCTTACCACTGCATCCGCCTTACATGGAGCCTCGGCCTACCGGCGCTGTTGGAATGGGAGGCCACGGCCCTGGACGTCCGCAATTCCCTAGCATGGGCATGGGCCCAAACCTGCCACCCCCCCACATAGATGAAATGGGTCAGGGTGGCCGCGGTGGTGGCCGCGGTGGTGGCGGAGGCGGTCTGCCGCGGGACCGCAAGCCAGCCCGCCGCGACTCCGGCCGTCGCGACCGCCCGGTGTTTGATGCCGGGGCGCAGATGGACCTCACGCTGCCAGAGCTGTCCGGCCGGGTGTGCTGCTCCTGCTGCCGGCCGTCGTCCTCCTGCTCAGTTCAGTTCATAACGGCCATACTAATCCGTGCGTTTGCTAGTGCTAGCACGACCTGATTGTTGGCTGTGGGAACCTCACATACACGTGCAAGTGTGACGGCCGCATGTGAGGTGCAGATACTGGAGATGGCCAAAGAGCAGCATGGCTGCCGGTACCTGCAGCGCCTGTTGGGTGCCGCGGCGCCCTCAGAAGTGCAGCTGCTGCTTGATGAGGTGCTGCCCCACATCGGCACCCTCATGGTCGACCCCTTCGGCAACTACCTTGTGCAGAAGGTGCTTGACGTTTGCACGGCTCCGCAGCGACTCGCAGTGCTAGAGCGCGCCTGCGCTGCGCCAGGCGGCCTGCCGGAGATCACCCGCAACACGCATGGCACCCGTGCCGCGCAGAAGCTGGTCGAGTCGGTGCGGCGTTTCTGCTGCAGTCGAGGTTCTAGCCGCGCCACGGCGTCCGTTGGATACGCTCCATATGGCAGCCTTGTTTATTGCACACTTGCCACACTGCTGCAGATTGTGCATGTGTCATACGGGTTATATGCTGTGTCCATGTGGCAGTAGCCTGATGTTGCATGGTCCGCATGCCACATCAGCCGCCGTAGCTCCGCTGTGAACTTGTTTGCCCCCGCACAGCTAGTGCAAGCAGGCAGCGCTGACAAGAGGAAACTGCAGAGGGATGATGCTGGTCGTGTGTGCAGATCGAGACCCCCGAGGAGGCGTCGATGTTCATTGCGCAGCTTCGGCCGCAGTGCCTGCGGCTGATCCTGGACGGCAACAGCAACCACGTGGTGCAGCGGTGCCTGCAGAAGTTTGATGCGGAGCACACGGTCGACATCATGGACACGGTGGTCGCACACTGCCACGACGTCGCACGTCACCGCCACGGCTGCTGTGTGCTTCAACGCTGTATGGACTACGCTGGGCCGGAGCGCAAGCGTGACCTCGTGCTGCGCGTCTCCCAGCACGGCCTCGACCTCAGCCAGAACGCGTTTGGCAACTACGTCGTGCAGGTGCGTGCCCTGTGCCTGACTCTCAGTCCCTTCCGTGCCTGCATTAATCCCCTCCATATGCTGTCGGTTACGCGATTACGTGTCCACTTTCGTATACTGCAGCTCCTGGCCGTCACACCTGTCAAGGTGTCGGTCTTTCAATTCTGGTGGGATGGGGTGGAGGTGCATGCTGGCAGGGTGCTGGTTTGGTTGCAGGCAGGCGGACGTGTCACAGCAGTCTGCGTTTGTGTGCAGTACATTCTGGACACAGGCATGGTGGACGCCTGCGATAGCATCCTCAAGCAGCTGCAAGGGCGCTTTGCGTACCTCAGCTGCCAGAAGTTCGCGTCGAACGTGGTGGAGAAGGCGCTCAAGCTGACGACGGTCGGCATGGAGCACTGGCGTGCGATCATTGTGCAAGAGCTGATCGACGCGCCGGACCACGCCGACCTGCTGAAAGACCAGTTTGGTAACTATGTGCTGCAGAGCGCGCTGCGGGTAACAAGCGGCGACCTCCACGGCCGCCTGGTGCAGGCGATCAAGCCCCACATGGCGTGCCTCAAGTCCCTACAGCATGGCAAGCGCATCCTCCAGCAACTGCAGGGTGCAGTGTGAGCGTTGGGCGCGGCAGGGCTACCGGTGCGCGTCCACTGGACGTTGGGGCTGCATCAGTGGCGCAGGTTGCGCCCTGGTGCAGTCGGTCAGCCGATCTGGTGCGCGGCGTGAGTGGACTGTGACATGCTTGTTTCCAGTGCGCGCTTTTCTGGTAAGGTATCGATGTGCTCGTTTGTCAAGTACATCGCCCACGTATACAAGTAGATGCCTGTTGGCTTTGATGAAATAGGAGTTGGTGATAGGGAAGTGTTCATATTTGGTGTATATATACACGTTCTTGGAGATTGTTGGCAGTGTGGTACTTTGCGAGTGTGCAGCTGTTCCACATTTTCTTGCACGTCAGGCTGTGTTATGGCCGGGCTTGACAGAGTGCCCCTGTGACTCCTGGAGGGCTTTGAAGAATGCAAACGGACCGGTTTGTGTTTCACCACTCGTGCATGCATGGCATTGATGCGTACGAATCTTTGGCTGTCAGGCCAGTGTGAGGCTGTGGTGGTGCCTTGCAGAGTACTGGGGTTGGGAGTAGCAGGCGCCCCTTTGCATAGAGTTTGGCTTTGCATTTGCACCACCACAATCTGTATTCCCTGTGAACTAGAGGTAGACATCTGACACTGGTTGTGGCAGTGCCCACCAGCAGCACATTGCCGGCTGTACAGTGTTGTTGAATATCGCGTGCAATGTCGCGATGTACTCCCAGTGTGCGGTATGACCAAATGTAAGGACGAATTCGTGTGCTTCGTGCAGGTAGTTAGATGTTGATGAAATTTCCTGCCTGAAATCATGATACCAGTATTGCGTACAGTGCCAACCAGGTGAGTGGTTTAATTAATTCAGTGTTTTGTTCATTGCGATTCCTTCTCGACCTAGTGTTTTGCCTCGACATCATGAAATTGAAATTGTATTGGCAAATGTGTTATATATCATTTGCGGTCACACCAGACACTCCCTCATACCGTACAAGCGCAGTTTGGTAGTAATTTTGCTCCTGCGTGGTAACCTGCAACATTTTCTTGGCCCAATCACAGAGCATTTATGGTAAGACTCACACCTGGGGCCTGGTGCATGAAAATGGGCGCAGTAGTCGAAATCGGCATGTCCCAGAGATCGTAGGGACGGTTTGATCCTTGTTTCAGAGACAGCAGTCCGGGATGACATCACTGTAGAGACATATTGATATTCTCGGCGATTGATATTCTCGACTGAAATTGTCATAGCAAACGCTGCATTTGACCCACTGGGCATGGAAAGAAGCCACCAGTTGCACCGTACCTTCCAAACATCAGGTCCACATGACCTGCACACCCCTATGCTGCCAGGACAAAGCCACGCCGGAGCCAAAAAATAAGGTCTACTGAAAAGGTCCCCGCACTGCAAGTTCATGACTGCCCAGGGCAGCATATACACCACCAACGCGGCACCGGCATTCCAGAGGGATCAAATCCACTCGCCACCCGCAACCTTGCGCTTGTGCTCGTTCAACTGCAGCAAGCCCTCCGGCCCTTCCACGGCCGGCCGAGCGCTGTCCGGCGGGAAATCGCGAAGCCACACCCCGCGGTAGTCCTGCTGCGGCCGGGCGATGCGGCCGTCGGGGTCACGCAGGCTCTCCCGCCAGTGCGCGAGGTAGCCGGCGATGCGCGGCACGGCAAAGAGCACGGTGAAGAAGGAAGGATCAAAGCCCATCGCGCGGTACACGAGGCCCGAGAAGAAGTCGACATTCGGGTAGAGCTTGCGTGACACAAAGTAGTCATCGGCACGCGCAGCTTCTAAAAGCTTCACCGCGAGATCGATCAGCGGATCCTTACCCGTCACCGCAAACACCTGCACACTGTCCGCTCATTCACGCTCCTACCAGGCGGCACAATGACCGCCGCCCGCCGCCCATCTTCGGAAACGGGCATCTTCTCGCGTCCAAGTACATTCCACTGCAGCTCGCAGGGCAACGGCATGGTGGGGGTCACGGAGGTGCATGCATACAACACGGTCAGGGTAGAACTTTGGCAGGGCAGCGCACGTCAGTGGCAATCTGCTGGATGAGCTTGGCGCGCGGATCAAAGTTCTTGTACACTCGGTGACCAAACCCAAACAGCTTCTCCTTTTTGTCCTTCACAGCCTCGAGGAAGGCCGGGATGTTGTCTGGCGTCTTCAGGCGGATGAGCATCTTGATGACCGCTTCGTTGGCTCCACCATGCAGCGGCCCATACAGCGCACCAATGCCTCCTGCAATCACCACACACCTGATGCGACACCACAGCACGCAGCCTGCGGCTCCTGGTCAGCGCCCCGATGCTACTCAGCAAGAGCTCCGCATTTGCCTGCATGTAGTTGATGGTACACGCATGGTGTCCATGCACGCGAGCGAAGGCACACCTGTGACGGACGTGTACACGTCGACAGCGGAGGACGCGAGGTGGCGGACGGCGGCAGTGGAGCAATTCATTTCGTGCTCAGCGTGCAGCGTGAAGAGTACGTCCAAAGCGCGCGCAAGCACCGGATGCGGTCGATAGCTTGTGCTGCCCATCGAGTCAAGCATGTAAAGGAAGTTTTCGGAGTACCCCAGCCGCTCGCTCGGCGGTGCCGGCCGCCTCCCAAGCCGCCTGCATTTGGTCGCCCCTGATGAGTCAGTGCGCCATGGGCGGCGTGCTCGACAGGGAAATGCTGCGCTTGTCGCAACGTCCATGAGCTACTGTGCGGGCAGTGGGAATGGCATCTATACTGATGCACAGGCCGTTTCCTCATGTAACCTGCCACTGTCTTGATGTTCCTGTCCGCCCCTACCAATTGGGTGCTGTGCGCCGGTGCCTGCGTCCGTTATACATGATGCCCGGTCTTTTCTTCTTGTTGTTTTTTTGGGGGTGCTGTGATTCACAGTGCGCGCACACAGCCACACCTCACACACCTTCAGAGCAGTGCTGCACCTGTAGTAAGCAAATGCTGCGATGGTGGGCACAGCACCGAGGAGCCTGACAATCTGGGCGTCTTGCACGGCCTGGCTGTTGTAGATACTCTGGCCTGAGAGGGCAGGGTTCTGCTCAGGATGGAGGGATCCCAATGCTGTGACGCCTGTCATTACAACTGACATGGGGTGAGCATTGTCGGGGAGGGCTTCCATGGCGTTTATGACGGCCTGAGGGAGCCTCGACTCCCGCATCACTGACTCGTGCCACTTCTGCGCCTGAGCTTTGCTGGGGAGCTCGCCATACAGCAGGCAGTGCGCCACGTCCAAGAAATTTGACTTCAGCGCAATCTGCATCGCGGCTGGCGCTTCATAATCCATGACGATGGTGGACAGATCTCTGTCGCTTGTGCTCGTGCAGGCCAAGGCAAAGTAGTGTGAGGGATGATCTACATGTCGCCATGCCAGTATTTGCTGTTGACAGGATAGTCACCCAGAGGGCAAGATAGCAGGCCATAAACTAATAAAACCCGACAAGAAGCTCCAGCTCTGACCTGTTCAATGGGATACCCTCGGTACCGCAGGATGCCTTTTGCGCCATCGATGAAGCATATTTTTGATACCACTGCAGCTGTGTTGATGTATCCAGGGTCGTACATACGAAGGCCGACTCCGTCACCCCCTGCTTTAATTTTTCCTAGGTCGGTGCCTCTGATGGTTCCTCCTTCGCTGACCGGGATCTATACACTGAAAAAGCTTAGGGCAAGTCAACGATCCCTGTTAGGGACTTCTGCAGCAACAACATACCTCATACGCCTTCCCAGTTCGTGCATCGGTGACGTGAAGAGTGCCAGAACCACCGCCTGGGGCTGGACGGCCCGCGTCAGCTCGGCAGTCTTGCCGCACTAGCATGGCCTGCAAAGAAGGAAAAGCTCACGAGCGTATTTGACATGCATCAAGTACCAGCAGCGGGGGGGAAAGGCCCAAAGTTAACGCTGCTGTGAGCTGCAGGAAAGACTAAGGAACGTGAGCACGTTGTGCACTGTCGATACCTGATCGAGTCCGCTCGACAGTATCTCCACATGAGGGCACGGAGACATCTTGATGCAAGGCACAGCGCGGCTAAAAGTGGCCTACAACGATCGGGACGGACCAAGAGACAATTTAAGTAAGATACTTCTCAACTCGTGCAGAGCGCGCTTTTGTTCAAGGCTTCGGCCGATCTGCGGCGCTCATATGTTTGAATGCAGTATTGTGTTGCTAGATGTTGCTACACATTGTATGACGAGAAATTAGCTTTGTCAGTTGCGGTTGTGAGCGCCCCAGTGTAAAGCTCTGACGGAACGGGACGCCTGCTCGAAGCCCCGTCACCTTGCCGTGTCAGCATATGGACTAAATGCATGCACGTCCACGTTTACTTGCACTGCTGTTGCCCTGTTGCGGTGATGACCAGTTTTCCAAGGTCACTGGCGACACGGTAAGCCTAGACAGTGTGTGTGTTTGACCACCCCAGCTTCTTGTTGCCTTGAGCCTCAACCAGGGTACTTGGCCAGTATGGAATTTGGCAGGGCCCGGGTCGCGCGCCCACAGTGGCCGCCATACTCTACACCTGGCACACAGTCTATGATACTTTTCTGTCAGGGAAGTATACCATATGAATGTAGCGCTCATTCACCAGCTTTTAATACACTGGCAGATTAGTCACAGACATCACACGAGTGTACCAAGGACTCTACAACTCTAATTTGGAGGACCATGGAAACTTAGCTCTAGCGGGAGGCGTAAAGCTTTAGCTACACGTGTCAGACAGACATGCTCCGAAAGCAAATTGCATCCGGTGAGTCAACCCTTGCAGTTCGGCTTCAATTTTGCGCATGAGTGCACCTCATGACTGATGCGTCGCGACTCGGATCAGATGCGATATGCAAAGACCGCAACTTGGTTGGATGCCCACTCTGTGGATGCCCACCAACCGCCAGGCGGGCATCCGCAGAATTGTCAGTCATAGTGCCAAATCATCATGATGGTCAGGATGTCTCCGGCCCTACCGGTAGGGGTGCTGCGGCGAGTGCCCGTTTGGGTCTGGCGTGATGCCCGATTCCCCATTTTATTGTATTTTTTTTTGTAGGATGTATTGAGGATACGCTTTAGTTCTGTCAGGGTAAACCAGACTCCCGTTTCGAGATGTAGAGATCCCTCACAGTGGATATCGGCAATGGTGCCATCTCGAGTGTTTCAGTTGCTTCTTTGTTGTAATTTAGGTGAGGTACATATGTTCAAACTTAGTTCTATGGCCATGGCATCACAAGTCTGCACCTATAGCTAGAACCGTGGAGACGTGTCAACTACTGTGCAGCATTAATTTAACACCGCGGCCGATGCGCGCATGGGTTTGGCGTGATTCCCAAGTTGGTCGTGTGCCTTGCTTGTCTAACAGTGTCAGGCTCTAAATGACTAGGTGCTTGACGTATCCTTCTCGGGGGCAAGGCAAAAAGTCACACAGTATGCTTGCATTGTCCTCATCTGTGTCGATGCATGGACAGCTATGCATGCGCGCCATGGCAATGGCCACGCGGCGGCGGATGGTCTTTAGTGAACAGATGTTATCATGTTCAGGCTCCCATTTGAGTATCCTCGTGTTGTGGTCAGGTCAACAACACGAAGCGGTCCGGGCCGGAATACATATGGGCCCCGGCCAGCCGCAGCACCAGCTGCAGGGCAGCTCAGCACATGCCATGCATGCATGTGTGAACCTCACACTGGTGATGAGTGGATCGATGCTAAAATGCAGTGCAGAATGCGTACTTCATGAGTTGGTTTCCAGCAACTCCAGCAATGCAAGTGGGCGAAAGACGTTCTTCCGCACCACAGGCGGGGCCATGCGCACCTGGGTAGGCGGGAGGCAATGCCGACTTGGGTTTCTAGGTGTTGTGGTATGCGCAGAATAGACCCCAGCAGCGGATCTATACAGTGCAGTCCAGCGTTGTGCAACATGAATGCCAGGGAGGTACCAGCCACAGCAACACAAGAGGACAATCTACGTCCTTGCACTCGGCATGAGCTGTGATTACATGCTGCAGTGAGACCCACACAGATGTACATTCTGGTTTTGTTCTCATCAGCTGAAGCGGGTTGGGAAGGGCCTCCAGGCAGCGTGATGGCTTGGAAACTCCCAGAACCTCCAGATGTCACGAGTATCAGTGTGGATTCAGCTGAATCCGAGATGCTATTGTTGATTTGCTTTGACAGATCGCCCACACACGATGTATACACTCGCCATGGCGGCTCACACAAGCCTTAAGGCGGCTCTCACACACTCTGTTGTTTAAAGGGTTGAAGCCGCCATGGTGCTTTCCATCTCTCTGAAACACTGAACACCCCGCAGGTCATTGACAGTCTTCTTGAAAATGGTTTAGTGCAGTCATGGACGGTGTGATGAGTAGATCCTCCCACCTGGAGCGGATGATAAGTGGCCACAGGTGAAATGACCTAGTCGGACCTAGTCGGAAGCGGGAAACCCACTGACCCGTGTGCATCACCCATGGAGAACAGCAGATGCCTCGCTGCGCGAGGCAGCAGCATACACATGCATGTGATGTACAATATAGTCATCGTGAGCATGGTTGGCCTTCTACTGAGGTTGGGGGCCCCGTGACTGGTGTGCATGCATGTCGGCCATGTGCTACATCAGGCAAACCAGGCATTGCATGCTGTATAGACAAGTTCCGATCCTCCGTTGTCCCCTTCCAGCCTCCTTAGCATCAGGAAGACCTGCTTCGTCAACAGTGGTGAAATTGCACCAACAGTCACTTCTCAGTGGTGTCTTGGATCAGCACCGTGTGCGTAAAAAACGAGCGACGTCTGCAAGGTACAGCTGGGTCGCATACAAGAATCGATCTCTCGGAGAATCTCTCATAACTCGTGGATTTGGGGAGGATGGGTACAGCTTTGAACTCGGACGAGGAGGCACAGTTCACCGCGGTGCTGCACTTAGATCGCTCTTGAATGTGTCGTCAAATCGGCGGGGGCAGTGCACCTGCAGGCATAAGTTGCAAATTGCTTGCTGGGTTGTACTGGGAACGGAAGGTCCTTGCGGTTTTGTAGCACTCGATACGTAGGCCTGACGGTCAGCATGGAGATGTAGGCATTCAAAGCCGCAGATCGCCGAAAAACTGGAACCATCACATTCAAGGCACTCCGAGATATTTTAGAAACGATAGCCAAAATTCCGTTGACAAATGAGAAGTTCTACTGTATCACAGCAGATGCTGATGTCGAGTCAACAGGCCTTCTTGACTTCCAGGAGTACTGCAAATGCTGCTTGGAGTTTGTCAAAATGCGCAAGCACACAGGAAAACGGGTAACAAAGGAAGTGGCGGAGACGCTTGCAAAAAGCGGTGCAAATCCAGGGAAGTTGGATGCTGCCCTGGAGGACTTTGACATGCACTTCAGTGTTTCCAAAAAGATGGCCAGGTGCAAGGTAGCTGTTCCAGAGGGGCAGGAAAGTCTGACATCAGATCAACTTATAGCCGTGTTGCGAAAGACTAGAGACGATGAATGAGCTGGCCTATGGGAAATATATGTTCCATCACCTTGGAAAGAGCTACAGGAGATGCATAATTGCGACGAAACCCTCGAGGTGGTGCCACATACAATTGGACTGCCTTTGTTCCTAAGCTCGCTTGATGCTCAATGTTGGCAGCTGTTTGTGTGTCGCCTGATCCCAGGTCGCAGAGAAAGAATCGATTTGGTCAATACTCATCTTCAACAAGCCACATGCTGTAAAGTTTCGCTTCGCCACTTGTGCAGTTGCTTTCCAGTCACCGTCTTCCCAATGCTGTAGCGTCAAATTTTGGTTGGCAGCCTGGCGTAGCATGCTCCGGATCCGTTCATCAGCCTCATGGAACTGGAGTTGTGCCTGATCCAGCAGCTCTGCGCTGGTCAAGCCTGCAAGCAGGCCCATCTTGGTTAGGTTTCATGCCACTTGGGGACATTCACTAAAACTTTGTGCAAATGGTAGAATTGACGAGCTCAGGTTCTAGGTATCGTAACCATGTAGTGTAAACACTGCCTGTTGCACATTCAAGCCACCAGATCGCACCTGATGCATCTGTCTCAGCATCCATCACTTCATACGGCACATAAATGCGAGTTGCTGTGAAAACTGCGAAGCAGTGGAATCTCTGCTGATATCTCAGCTCATCACTTCCGAATGTTGGATCAGGGTGCTTAACCACACCGGTCTTAGCTACAGCTGCGCATAGCTGCATGTATGCCGTGCATAGCACTCGCATAGCCTCTGCAGCCGCAATGTAATGGCGCTCAACACAGATCCGTTGGTACTCGCCTGCATGTCAGGGCCGGGTCACTGCATCACCACGTGAACCAAACGTTGCCATCAACGCTGCTGCATGGCGGCTGCTACGCACCCGGGGTTATCTCGGGCCTGTGGTTTGCGGCTTTGTTCTTGCCTTTCTTAGGTGGAGGCTTCAACTCCTTGGGACGGCAACCTGCCATCCGTTGCAGGGACACACTCTGAAGCTCCAGAACCCTTTTGCAGTAGCTGAACACAACGATGAACTCGGAGGGTGAGTAAAGCTCGAGCTCAAACCCAAGCAGGAGATATTGCAACATTCCAGCACTTGCCAGATGGCATATCCACATCTGCAGCACATGCCCCAGCACTCTCAGGGGTCGTGCTTCTAGGTGGTCCCTTGAAACAGAACACAGTGGACATCTGGAACAACATTGTGCCACTTAAACTTGGCTCAGGCGATCATCTGCGGCTGTGGCTCCGCCTAATGTCAATGTACTTGGGAGCTGCAATGATATTGTGCCGTCTCTGCGAGTGGAGTTGTCAAGGGCACAGTACTAATCCTGTGCGTGAATCTCAACTGAAATCAGGATGCCGGCGATGCAGCCAAATTTGGCGCCGCACATGCCTGTGCATGGCGGATAACCTGTCAAGGATCGTGGAGAACCTGTAATGGATCAACAGGAAACATACTGAGCACGGTCCATCGTCATTTGCCTGCAAGTCCCACTGCGATTTCTTTGAATGCAAATGGTTCCTCATCTCTTCACTGGCATCTGCATTCCGTGCATGTGCAACCATTCTGCTCCAATCTTGGAAATTAGCCTCCAACCGCCGCCTCATGCGAGCACGATTATTGCAGATGGACTGTAGGAAATTAGACACAGCGATGGACACTTGATCAAGGAACAGCTTGAATGTGGGTGCCTGCATGAACGCTCTGTGTCCGGATGACAGCGTGCACCACCCCAGGATCGCACACCATCATAGCATTGCACGCAACTTCCTACTGGAAGGTAGACAGTGCTCCATGCTCAATACATATTTTCACTACAAGGATATGCATCAATACACAAGAAAGCAATGCACGCGGACAATTACAGTCTCTGCGCCCACCGCTTGAACAGTCACACCATCTGGGTGGTGGGCCCACTCGGGGCGACAGCCATCATGAGCTGTGTGACAGGTGGGCAAGCATGCAGAGCTCGTGCCTGGGAAGTGAGAGAAAACGGTAGATGCAGCTGCTGCACAAACCTCCGCGGAGTCGGCGTCCAGTCGGGCATCTCATCCTCATCATGCACCATAGGCGGCAGGATGAGAGTGGAGAGGGCTCCACGCATGACGGCAAGCTCGCAGGAGACCACCACGTGCTCAGCGAGCAGCATCACAGCCCGGAAGTCCGTCAGATTGCGCAGGTTGCAGGCCTCAAGCAGGCAGTCAACCGAGGCACGGATGGTGCTCCGGGCGGACTCGCTGCTGATGGGCTGTACGGACGGCGTTGGAGCATTCATGTACACAAGATACAGGTCTGGATATATGCAGGGCGCGTCTGTGCCCGCAATGGCAGCTTGGGTGGACCTGATGGCTTCTAGGGCGGCCTTAGCCTGGTACAGCTGCGCACGGGCCTTGTCTAGTGACTTGGGAGATGCCTGGATAAATAAATTTAGCGCCTGCAGAGCTAGAAGTTAGTGAGGGCGGTGACATGCTGCTTGGCTGTGGCTGCAGTGGAGCCTGTTTCAGTGGTTTATGGCTTGGCTCAGCAGACTGAGGTGCACATCGGGGCAGCAGATAGTGGTTGGCAAGCAGTGGCCTTGCTGTGATGATCCTGATACTGACAGTGGCAGGGTTGGGGTGGGCGGTTTGACATGGTATTATCGCAAGTCGTGTCCACGATAGCATGAGCAGACAGCAGACAGCAGACAGCAGACAGCAGGTGGCATACGCAGTAAATGGAGTGCAGAAACTCCAGACGGCATGAAACCGCGCGAGCAGACTTATCCGTTTCCCGTTGCAGAGCCTCGGCTGCAGCTGCAAATGTTGGGACTGATGTGTTGATCAATGGCTTGTCAGTGACCGGGTCAAGAAACCCTGCGACCGGGGTGTCCTCATCCTGCATTCATCACCATTCGTAGAGACACTCAACCATCTACTGGATCTGGAACATGGCCGCACGGTGAGCAGGGTTGACTGTCTGCGAATGCGCAACGCACTGAGATGACTCCGCTGAGATGGAAAATGTCTCTTGTGAGGTCAATCAAGCCTTGAACAACATCCACTATTGCACGCAGGACTGTCTTCTCAGCTGGAATTTTGTCCATGGCCGCCAGGTGCAGTGATGTATAGAGAGTCAGGTATGGATGGTGACCTTTCCACCACTGTACAAGCTTGATCAACAGCACGTCAAGCAGTGCAGCTTGCTCAGCAAATGTTAGATCCAGATTCAGCAGACCTTGTTCGACCAAAACATCTTTTTGCATGTCATGCTGCAGCGGTGGATCCATCCTGGGGTCACCGATTTCAGCTGCAGATACTGCTTCATGCAGGTTAAAGTTTTGCACGGACACCATCTCTCCCATTCTCAGACTCTCGACGCCTTTATGAAGGGCCGACTTTATGTCGACCCAGACATCGTCCTTTTGACCCATGGTCTGATTTCTCAAGTTGTCGTCAGAAGACCATAGCGTTCGAGGGCTGATATAGACACGATGGCGAACACATTGACTGCTGCAGCAGCGCAGTACGCCGGGGTACCTTACGACAGGCTTTGTTGCAAACTGAGAAGTAGGTAAGGCTTGAATCATGGTGATGCCAGCTCTTTTCGGCTCCCAGGGGGAAGGGCTGTGTACGCAACGGTGATTCCCGCTTGTAGACACACCAACCAGCGTGTACATTCAGCTTCATGCCGCACAGGCATGCTGACACAGCCATGGTATCTTGAGCGACACTTGGTGCGTGGGATGTGAGCATGGCAATGTATCGTTAGTACATCGCTGCCATGTGTTTACGACCTACAGTAACCATGCAAGCAAGTCTTGTCCAGACTTTCCGATCACATAGAGGCACGTAGTCCCGAAGCCCCAGGACATGGATTTACAATTGTCCCGTAGATCTTGGCTGTACGCTGTGGCGCTGGCTGTCTTTGATCTTGACACTGGCCAGAAAACCGAGGCATGTGTCCCAGAGGGCCAATTGTCCCGCCAGGAGCTACAGGGTATAGCGTACGGCGCATTCCCGGTAAGAAGACCACCGATGCAGCTCGTTCTTACAGCCGTTTCAGCAAGACATCATCTGTGGTGTGCGAGTGCAGGAGGCACGGGCATACACCAGCGAAGCCAAAAACGGCGTTTGTGACAGGTGCGACCCGAATCCATCCATCCATGCAGGCGATGAAGCCTGGAAACGCGCACAAGCAACAGCGCACAAGGAAGATCGCAACTCACGCACCGCCGCGTTGCAGCTCATACATGTTCAGAATACGCCGTACTTCGTCGCACTGTTCGGAAACAGGCCCCCAGTATCTTTACTGGTGCGTCAGTCCCTCCCAATTTGCATGAGCCACAGCTCCAACCGGCGGGCCGCCTGTTCCATTTGAAAGCCGGGCATGCAAAGTCAGCATACCATGAGCAACACAGGTTTGTGGTCATGCATGTCACCCAGCTGCTCACTGGACCATCAACATGCCACCATGCAATACACCATCAGTCCAGTGCCGCGTGTTTGGACACATCCACGCGCACCCAATCCATCACCGCATCCTCCAAGCAAGCTGTCCTCAGTCGGCGCAGCTGCCATGCAGCTTCGTCTGCGCCCGACAATGCCGGGACGACCGCCTCCACCGTGGTGCTGACCAGCGCTCTGTCGTTATCGTCTCAGAGTACCCCTACACCAGCATTCTCAGCCCCTTGATCGCCATTCTTGGGCCCGCCCTCTTCCCGTCCTTCCGAAGTGCAGCTGCCGAGGTCATGCATGCGTGCAACCTCCTGTGGCCGCCTCCCGTCCCCGGCAAGCTAGCCCACCTCACCATCGGCCCACACCGCGTAATCGGCCTCGTGCCCCTCGACGAATGCGTCCCAGACGCTGCCTCCTTCCCGCCTCTGCCGGCTGCAGCCACAGAACCCGGGGCCTTGCCGGCTCCCTCGTGCCTCCCGATGTGCGGTGCATTCTGCGAACCCCTCGAGAACCTCGAGCTGCTCCTGATCCACAGCAAACACCTGTGGAAGCTCTGGGAGGTCATGCTGATGGCGCACCCAGTCATGGTGTTCTCCTGCAGCGCCGAGCACTGCAGTGCTGCCGTCTGCGCCCTCGTGTCGCTCATCTCGCCTCTGCCGTACAGTGAAGACTACCGGCCCCTGCTGAGCATACACGACCCCGCCGCGCAGCTGCTGTCAGTGCGGCCCCCTCTCTGTGTCCCTGTGCGCTTCGAAGTTGCATGTGTCAGAGCCTGAAATCACCGCACTAAGCATTCTGTCGCCTGACGCCTGTGTGTTCTCCCTATCCTCCCTACTCCCGGCCGCTTCGGAACTCATGGATCCGCAATGGCTGCCAGGAGAGCCCCTGCCGCGTCCTTTCGAGTCCTGTCGAGCAGGGAACCGTCTGCGCCAAGCCTTTCAGCTGGAGTTCCACCATGGGTGCTGTACAACACGCAGCGTGCTTGGAAACGCATGTCGTGCGGGCTACGTGGCAGCCACTGAGCCAGTTTTTTTCACGCAGGCTCAGAGCCACATGGCCATGACCATGATCCTCTGTGCTCTGATGTACTGTACGCCATGGCCAGACAGCTTGGCATCAGGGCATCGGGATTACCTGGTGATAATTTGCGGCAGCTAGCCACATGGGTCATCCAATCACACGCCAGCACCCCGAACATCGTCAATGCCATGCCTTACAGAGCTTTGACCAGCGACTGCGTGCTGCAGGAGCGGGAGAAGGGGAAGCAGAGTCAGGCGCCTCCGACCGTACTGGGGGTAACCAATCCGTATTTTCTGCGGGCGTTTGAGCACTGCCCCAATGTCATGACCATCATGCACGAGCCATCCGCACTGACGCCCGTTTCAGATGCTGAAGAAGCACAGCAGCTTAGTAACGTGCAGCCTGGCATGCTGTCCACCCTGTTTTCTGCCAGCGGATCTTTCCACCCGGCCTTGCTCGCTGGCAAGCTGGACAGTCTGACCATGCAACGGGGGCTGCTGTGCACCGGGCAAGACCGTGCTGTCATCCAAAGGATCAAGGCTGCCATGGAGTCGCCCTCTACCAATACTGTGGTAGCGGCATGTCACGCACTGCGGAATCACTTTCATCACCTCACAGCATCATTCCTTCTGCCATTCTTTGACTTTCTAGACAGGCCCTGCCCGTGGGTCGCCAATCGCAAGGTATGAGACAGAAATCACGCCGGGCTAGTCAAGCACATGCCTGAGACATCACCAGTGTCGAAGATTGAACAACCACGCATCCAGGTTGACCATTGTGTGCAACCTAGAATGGTTTGTGCAGGTCGAAAACATAGCAGGATCTATACAGAATTCGGAAGGGTTCAGCATCAAGGGGTTTCAAGACTTCCTTGATAGGTATCCAATACCAGACCAAGTGGTCAGCATAGCTGGGAACAAGAGGAAGGCACAGTCACTGTATTACGCTTTTATGGACAGCGTCAACTTCCAGTCCTGGGTGACACGCATAACCTTAGAATAAGCGCAACTACTATCACATATTTACAGTGTCGTTCAGCATGATCTTGGCACAACATGCATGATAGTTTCCGAGTTTCATTGACACTGCGGTGCTTGGCTCAGTGGGTCACAGTGTTATGTTGAATACCGCTGTCACTATGCGACAGATCAGCACATGCAGGCTTGATAATATACCCAGGCTGAAGATCTGTTTTGCCGTCACATCGTGCTCATGTAAGAGTAGAAAATTGCGTTGCATGGTGTCATTGCCAGGGGCCTGCCCCACATCTCTCCATCAAATGTGTGTTTGCATGTCACCATCAACTGTGTTCATGTCACAAGTGTGCTGCAGAACCACGTTCATATGGCATCACTCGCTCACGGTACTGCTAAGTCTTCTTTTTGCTGTCAGCGCTACCACTATCACTGTCACTGTCGCTGGAGCTGCTACTACTCGAACTGTCACTGCTACTACTGCTGGAGCTTGAGGAGCTGGAGGATGACTGATTCCCTTCCTTCCCGTTGCCTTTCTCCCCGTCACCTGGAGCAATTGAGGCTGCAGCAGCATCGGTGTCTTTGGCAGGTTCACTCTCTTTGCCTGCCTGCTCTGTTTGGACTGGCGGTGCACCAGTCGTCTGCATGGGCGGGGTAGGTGCTGCTGACACAGCGACAGGTGGTGAAGCTGCTGCAGCTGATGCTGGCACAGCTGCTGCAGATTTTGCTGCGCTTGCAGTAGGTTCACTCACATCAGTGGTAGGTGGCTCCACTTTCTTACCCATGGGCTCAACCGCTTTGATAGTGGCTGTACGATGTGCTGCATCATCATCATCGTCATCAACTTCACTGTTGAGAACTTCATCGAGCTCTGCGCTGAAGTTGCTTTTGGCGCTAACAAGCTTCGCTGGCGGAGCATACGCTACCTGAGGTGCGGCGGGCTCCTTTGTTTTGGTCAGGAACTGAGGCTTCTTGCTGGTGTCAGCTCGGGGAGGAGCAGTGGCACCAAAAGAGAACATTGCTGCAGCTGAACTATTGCCAGCCAGACTTGACTTTGGCACAGACGGAGTAGCAGCAGCAGTGGGAGGCTGTATAGGCGTGGTAGCTGGTGATACTTTCTTTGTAATGGGTTCAGCACTCGGCTTTGCTGATTGCGGGGGCACCGAGGACGCTGTGGCAGGCTTCGGTGAGGCGGGTCTAGAAACTGATTTGACAGCTGTTGACTTCTTGACTTGTTTTGCTTTTGGGGCCGTCGCTTCGTTTTGTGTGGCAAGTTTACGCTTGTGCGCGCTGGATGGTTTGTTGGCTGAAGGCTTGCCTACGCCCTCCCGATCAGCAGCCTTGGGTCGCTTATGCAAGCGCTGTACCTCCACATCTGCCGCTTGGGTTCTTTTTCGCGGCTTTCCTTCCTTCTCCGGGGTTGGCTTCCGTTCACCAACCTCCGTGGGCACTTCTTGTCCCCGTCGGTGTCTGCAAATCCATGCTGACATGAATACCCAGCGAATCACCAAAATCAACAGTTTTCAGTCAGTGTTACCACGATGTTGAAGAGGTCCGAGATCATTTGTGGAACACGCACGATAACCCAGTGACGCTCGCGGCCAACCGTTCCATACGGAGCGACTTGCCGTCAAAAAACAGGACCATGTCCACATCTTGTTGGGCATCTTTGTATTCGCCGTTGGCGAAGGTATGGACTTCTCCGGCACGAACACTGGGCAGCTGTGTATACACCTGCGCCCTGGCGTGTCTGGCATGTAGCACACAATCTCATACACATTTAGGAGCAAGGTTCAGGCATGTGTTCGTCCTATCTGATGCATTGTGCGCACCTTTACCGGATTATGCGTGCCTTTAGACTGTGAACTATCTTGCAGCGCATGCTCAAGCGTCAAGATGCCAGTCGTCGCACGAGAAACCGTGTTCGGACGAAATGTATACCGCAAACTCACATACTCATTAGCAGTCTTTTCTGCATCGGATGTCAACGTTGAACCAAGAGTTATGGGATATGCCTGTCCGTACTCGGGAGCGTCCTGCATTGTGCTGTGAGCAGGCAGTTCTAACTCACTTTCAGCAGTCTCGGTGTAAGAAGATGTTGTTCGCTATACAAACGTGACATCTGTAGCAGTCGAATCAGGCTACATAATAGTGCACTGGTGTCACCATGCGCCACGGCGCATCACGAACGTTGTGTATTCTAGATAACGGGGTGACGATGCCCAAGCAGGAACCTGTGGCGCGTAGCCTGAATCTTTGTGAAGCAAATGCGTTGTTGATATCTACTTCTGCGCATGAATGTGGCTGTCTCTCAAAGGGAAGGTCGCACGGGAGCATCAGGTTCCATGCACAGCTGTAGGTCCCAGATTGTGTTGGGGGCAATGCAAGCGACCGTCATCCGAGGCCATTTGCTGCCCCGCGCGCAGGAAGCCTCCTGCACCAGTTAGGACGCGAGGTCAGGACGGCCTTGATATATAGCTCCACGGCTATTGCTCCACACTCGGGCGTTGCCTGAGCCACAAGCACGTCAACTCCATAGCTGCTACCAAATGAAATCATGCCGTCAGATGTGCCTGAATGAACGGATTTGGACAATAGTTTCCACCCAACTGCTGGGTGGGATGTTCTGATGTGACGTAGAGTTGCATGGTGATATGGAACTTCGCAAACATGGCACCAACTGCAGGGGGGCTTCGAACATGTTTGTTCTACTATAGTTATGATGTAGCTTCTGGTTCTAGCGACCCAACACAAAGCTTTTCGTTGCTACTGTCATGTGGCTCATTGAAGCACACACACATAGACTCACCTCGGCCTCCCTGGAATACACACAAACACTACCACTGCCTACTCATCAGGGAGAGCTGTGCACACATTCCCACAACACATCAGTACCTGTGTCTCAGAAGGCAATATGATCTCAGAAGGCAATATGATCTGCACCGCACACGTGCTGTGTGGCATGTCCACCGACTACCTCCGCTGGACAATGGCCTTCGAGGTCACCATACTCGATGAATACAGTGTCCATGTCTTCCAATGAATGGCTAACATCTTTGTTGGAGTGCTGGTAACAGCATCAGCTGGTGAAAGGTGCTCCTGGAATATGTATCGTCACCCAGCTGGACTTCCGTCGGCACGGTGTTGTCCAACCAAAAAGCTGCTTGTGATCTACCTGATGCATGGCTCATCTGCTGAAGCATGAGGGACCATGGCATACACTGTGAAAACTAACCGTCTGGATTGTCCGATCGGTGAACTATCCATGCAACTCATTTGTCTAAACCTCAATCTGAATCGTCGAGAACAGCCTGCCTTTCCCACAAACATGGCCTAATCAGTCCTGACACTTCAGCTGGCTGACATTTGTCCCAAGAATGCAATTTTGTTACGCGCGAGTCATGGGAGACATCCTGGGCAGGGGCATTGATTCCCAAGAACCTCCTGGTCTTGGATTGACCTGCACATGCCTCAGAAAAGCAGGAAATGCACTTGCCTCTACATAATCCCCGTTTGGCGACTGCTGGACTGACATCATAGCCATCTACAGGCGGCGATGGCTTGAAGCGCGAGCTACAGTGAGGAAAGGTATCTGAGTGATCCGTGAGCAAGTCGGTTCCACAAATACTACCAAAACACAAGTCGTTATGATCCAGATCAATTGCGCTGCTGATGCTTAGAGAGATAGATTGGCTGAAGTCAGACGCTTGAGGGTAGCGGTTTGTCAAGCTCAGGCATGGTGAACTGCAATTCCAAACTTGATGGCGCGACAGGTTTGGTGGCGATTGCCTGTGCGTTTCCTTGCGGGTGGAACTTGTCTGTAACTGGCCCCAGCTGTGTGAGCCATTCGTCGGTGTAGCTATTGATCGAGGCCCATGCACTGGTGGCTGACTTTGATGCCCAAACGATGGCCTGCATGCTGTAAGTTGAACCTGTGCAGGAGGAAATGTTGGTAGATTCGAGGGGCGTAGATGATGAGAAACTTTGAGGGGCGCAGCATGATCACGTGGATCAGATTCAGTTCCAGGCTTGCACAGACGCTCACAACCAGAGTCGGGGAGTGCTTGCAGCCATGCAGTAACTGCAGACGAGCTCTTGCCATTGCTTAAGCAGCGAGTACAGCAGCAGCGCCAAGTGATGACGTCTGAACCTGTTGGTAACAGAACCTAGGTTGCACATGATGGGAACACAACGCACCACGAGCTTCAGGGTTGATAGAGCCAAGTGAGTTGATATCAGCATTACCTAGTGTCTTAAAACACAACAAGGTGACGATGCTGGGAACCTTTGAGTTGGGTTCGTCATGCCTCCCTTTCTGCGGTTTGATGGATCGGGGAGCACAACGGACATTCGCATCCGCGTCAGGGCCTCGACGTCCAGCTGGCACGCAAAACTTCAAAATTGGTGGCATCACTGCCTCTTCCATGCTGGACTGTCGTCACAGAACACGATCAGAGGCGGTGTAATGTAGACAGGTGGCGCTGATCGTCTTCTGCGTATGCATGCATTTAGACCAAAGACCATCGATCTCAGCCGCTTGGTCGTGTTTGTCTGCTTCAGAGGCACGACCAAGGAGCGAGTTGCCCAGCCACGTTCCGCATAACGGGGGAGTGGGAGGGGAGTGTACGCAGCCAACGCAGGTTGAAACACACATGTCGCCACTGGTTGAACATGCAAGCGCCAATTACGAAGTGCGGAATCCAAAGAAGACGGCATCGGCGGTACCCCCTAAGCTCATTTTGGGAACCATTCGCAGAATGTGTCAAAATCTCACTGTATTTTGTGCCAGCATGCTCTCAAGTGCAATCATTCAGAACAACACTCTGATGATACATCAATTCCACAACACGGTCTAAAATACAACTTGTGGTCAACAGGTTCGTGCTGTGAATTCGAAAATTTTCTCACCGGAGACGGAACATGCAAACATTTACACCGCACATCCTGATCACATGGACTCCGAGTCCCAGTTAACTACATGATGATGAGTAAACCAATCAAACAGACGGACATCCTACAAAGCTCTCAAATTGTCCATGAATCAACACGGCCCCCCTCTAGACTGTAAAGTGACCGATCTACCCCAGTCAACGGTCGCTGCGATTTCGCAGCGTGGACGACAATATGATCGCGATCTTGACTACCTTCTATACAGCTGGCAGCTCGTGTGTGTGGCGCACATGATCCAGGACAGCTTTCAGACCGAAACGCTGGTAAGCTTCCAAAGCTAGAACAAACCCTTTCCCATAAATTTCAGAAGGATGGGTACGGATCTGGTGTCCGACGTACGACGCCAACCGGGCTTGAATCTCATCTCCCTGCATTGTGCATCCTCCTTCAGACAAATCACTGGCAGCACCATGCGTCTAGCTATAGCCTTATCATGCACAGAAAACACGTGACCAAGGAATTCTTCCAAAAGTACAGGGAACAAGGATGAGCTGACTGGCATACACTCACACAAGTGTTGATTGGCACTAGCGATGCCAACTGAGAGATCAGATCTGGACTGAGTATTACAGCATCCACCGTCATTTCATGTACGACCCGGCAACAGAGCTCCAACACAACTGCAACATGTTGTCGATGCAGTTCAGCACGCACCACGGCAGCTCATCATGCTCAATAGGGCATGCAAGCCAGCGTGGAGCGCACCTCGATGTTCTGAGCCTCAAGCCACAGGTAAGACATCAGCTGGCAAAGGCCCTCCTCCGCCTGCTCGGTCATCTTCCGAATCCCATGCATTCGAAGCCACGCATGCATGACCTCGTGCGCGATCACTGCCCCCGTCACCACCGCCGGCAGCCCGGCGAGAACGAGGATCGCAACAACATACGTGTTTTTGTCATGCCGCAGTGGCACCAGTTCCGATGATGATGTCAGAGCCCCGCTGGCCCCCCGGGTGATCCTACCAGTCCGCACGGACGTGACGTGCTCGATCAAGCACAGCCCGCGCGTGTGTGTGGCCGGCCCGCCGACCCCGCCCGACCGGCCCTCCCTATCACACGCCTCATTCAGCCCCGTGTGCTCCACGAGCATCAGCGGCGGCTTTTCTGGCAGCGACATGCCATGCTGCTCAGCGTAGAACCGCAGCACACCCTCGTACACCGGCTGAGCAGCCGTCGTGTCTGCCACAAACGAGGAGAGGCACTCCAGGCAGAGGGAGCGGCCGTCCCCCAACGCCACAATGTCCTCTGACTCGGGCCGCCGCAGCCGCGCGCAGCCGGTACATGACACAGAGCCATCATGCTCGTGCCCTGGACAGTATCGCTCCTTCCAGAATCGATTCTTCATGAACTCAACTCGGCCCGCCTGCACCGCCACGTCGCTCAGTGCCAGCCCATAACGAAGCAGGTCTATCTGTTCACAAGCGGATTGCTTCTCGTGCGTGACTTGTGGCAAAGGACCAAGGACGGTGACTCATCTGGCAGATGAATCGGGCGGCGTACCACGCTGGCAATCCGCGTGTGACAGCAATCGCAGCTGAGGCCATACTTCCTTTTGAAGCAGCCTTCGTGGTAGATGTTTCCGGCTTTGTCAGGCATGTATGAGCTGCTGATCGCTTTCCCACATGCCTTGCACTGGACACACTCTGGATGGTAGAGCTTGCCATCCCGCTCAATGACTGTCAGAGCTGGCGGGTCCCAGGATAAACCACCAAACGTCACAAACGGGCTGTTGCACGCAGCGCAGCGCTGTGTCCGGCCTGAATCCGTGCGTGCCATGAAGCGCTGGCCTTGAGCACGGCTATGATTCTGCAAGCATGGAATACTGTGACGAGTCAACACATATAGACGAGTCTAACACATATACAACAAAAGTTATTCCACCATATAATGTTGTATGTGGCATGGTACAAACGGGCAAATTTGTGCTGCATGTGCCATGTCGCCATACGGGGAGCCGTTGGTGGAATATTCCCGCACTGAGCAGTGTGCCAGCTGAAGATGCGCACCACTATGTCCTGCTGGTGAGAAGGTGAGTTGTGGCGCATCTGCGGCGGACTTGCACTGGGTTGTGGTGCAGAGGCAGCAGCGGGCACAGCAGGGGGTGCACTGGGGCGGAAGGCCTGTGTTGGTGGCGCAGGTGGCCAGGATGCAGGACTGGGTCCAGGCTGCGGACTTGGACATCTAGAGTTTGACAGAGACGTAGAGTCACACATCGAGACCGCTAGGGCCAGGTCTAGCATGTTCTGTTCCTCTGCCTCAGTTGCAGGAGCCTTGTGTCTGTGTGCTGGCGGTTCCACACTCGCCTGCAAGAAGCCCGTCACGACTTCACGTACATGGGCGAAACCAAGACTGATGAAAAGATGGATGCCAAGCGACTGGTCGGCCTGTGTGGTCCGCTGAGAACCGTGCGAGGGTTCTGGTGACCTCGCCTTTTCGCAACGGAGTGTGAAAACAATTACGTCAGCGTGTATACTGAAACATGCCAGCCCGAGGAAGGATGCGCCAGTTTCAGCTGTTTGGGTGCAGTCGCATCGAGGTCCTTGTCAGCGAGGCGAGCCCCTGCTGCTCGCTTCGAGAACGGGCAATGCATGCCCAGCGCGAAGCACTCGCACCGATAGGCCATGCTCGCATAAACGGAACGTCACGTACGTGTTGCAACACAAGATCCACCTTGACATGGTTGGGCACCGAGCGTCACACTCATTTTCGCAGCAGACGAGCGGCCATGGCAGTATGCATCCCGCACCTCGCTGGGGGCCTGCATCCACTTGGCGGCACTGATCATCTTGATGAGTAGAGTAGCCTTGATTACTGACAGGCTGCCTACCGTCCCGGGAATTCAAGCATGCAATGAACCTTTTATGAAGGTTTACACGGCCTGTCTTCAGCAGAGCGCCAGAGGTCCCGCGACTTACAAGTTTAGCGGTTTGATGGTCAAGCAAACATTTGGATTGGTATACATGACCCACGTGCTCCAGTGGATCCGTTCCCGTGGAGCTCCACTTCAAGAGCTGAAGTCTGACGCGGTGTCGGAATTTGGCATGCGTGGTGTGGGTGCGATCATTTCCGCACATGCCGGTGCACCAACAAGAAACACTGCAAACGTCCATGAATACATGTATGTCGGCCCCACTCAACGTGCATAATCTTATATCTGTGTGATTTCGGGAACGTGTATCCTGTGAGGGCTGATCGCAAAGACGACGCATTGATAATATGTTGAAGGCAGCACTAGAAGGCGGCACAGCGCCGGACCGCAAGGTGGCCGCGGTCCAGACGAAGGCGCCACTAGACCTGTTACTTAATCCTGCATTTCCTTGTTTGAGGCATGCAAAAGGCGAGGTTATTGAGGCCCCTCAAGCGCCCGAAGACGGCACGTTCGAAGCTCCCGATCTTTCGCTGTTGCATCTTGCCGGAACGTCAGCCCCATTTGGAAGCATTCCAGCTGACAAGGTGAGATCCCGGTGTATTGGTTTGCTTTGGGGCTGTATGGGTATCTTCATGTACAGCTGCAGGAACCTCGCTTGCCTCATTGAGGGCGCTCGTGTCTGCGCGCCCGGCGAGAGGACGCGCCGAATTTTAATGCCATACAACTTCTCAACATCAATACTTTCTTTTCTTACACCACACTGGAACAAGCCGAAACTAAATTGCATCTGGACGGCATAGTCTGCCGCCCGCGCGACCGAACAGCAGACGATTGTGGCTCATGCATGTCATCCATGCCTGCTGCAGGCGGACTATGCGATTCACCCATCCAAGCGCCGTGGAGGCGAAGAGATTGTGAGCTCCAGCTTCATGGTGCGTTCAATCCCTTTTCATCGTCTGATACTGGATAGGGTGCCAGCTCAGCTGATCTGCCTGTGCTGTCAGGCTGCATCCCGATGCCTCCCTCGAATGTCACCAGGCAGCCCTTGTCAAGAACACCCCCCCCCCCCCCGTGCAATTCCTCGTTTCCTGTGACCTGCGGCGTGCGCATGCAGGGCCTTTCAAGTTTCCCCAAGTCCATCACCCGGAACACGAGCCTGATCGGAGGGGAGGTCATCGGTAGCATGCCGGATCCGCTGACCACAGAGCAACGGCTTTCCATTGCGAGAGCAACACCCATGTCACCTGCACTGAACCGCTTTGGTTCGATGGGCATGGTGTGCCTCTACAACTGCCGTCCCGCTGCTCCTCGGATCCAGCGTCTGCCCTGCATTGATCCCACTGCATACATCACCAGGCCGACAGCTCCCGCGGCGCGCTGCCAGCAGGCAGGGTCGGCTAACACAGCAACGGGGCAATTATTGCAGGAACACTTGGGCACACCGTCTCTGCAAGGCCACCGGCTGCGGCGGAGTGTCTTGCGGGGTGCGGTCGTCGTGTTCATCACGGCCGGCTATTCCGGCAAGAGGTTCATCTTTGAGCGCTGCAAGGAGCTTGGCGTGAAGGCTGTCATCGTCGATGGCCCGGACTCCTGGTCGCAGCAGCTTGTGGAGGACGGCCTCGCCGAGGACTTCGTTGGAGTTGACTTTGGCGATGCGGAGACCCTCTTTGACCGCCTCCTGGACACCTGCCGCCAGGTTTGCGCCTGCCCTTGTATAGTTTCCATGCTGTAGCGGTTTAGAATGCGGCCAACCCGTGGAAGAGCTGCTGTGCGGACGCATTGCAGACATGCAGTCGAGCACACTTGGGGGATGATGTTGAGGTGAATCTGCCCAATGGCCGGTGCTGCCGTCGTGCCCGCAGGCCGCCGCCGCCGCCGTGTGTGCTATGTGTGTGTTGATAGCACCGCCAGGCAGGCTCAGACACAGCTGCAGGTTACCTCAAGGGGCGGCATGCATGATGCAGCATGACGGGGCAGAGTCTGGCGCAGGTCAAGTCCAAGCAGGGAGACCTGGACGGCATCGTCACCTTCTGCGAGCTCGCGGTGCCACTCGCTGCACGCCTCAGCGAACACCTGGGCCTGCCGGGCAACTCTCCCGACGCTGTGGACACCGCCCGAAACAAGCACTCTGCGCGCGCATGCATGGAACGCGCGGGGCTGCCGACGCCGCGCAACTCCCTCATCAAGTCAGAGGCGGACCTGGCGGACGCGTCGGACCATGTCGGGTTCCCGGCGGTGATCAAGCCGATCAGCGGCGCGGCGAGCATCGGTGTGATCCGCGTGGACGGCCGCAAACAGCTGGAGAGGTCCTTCAAGCGGTGCGCGGCAGATGATGACATTGTGTGCTGGGAGCAGCGCGCTCCCCATTCGTGCGTTTGCGTGTTGATGCATGGTCAGCTGCAGCTCCTTTCTGCCCCACCTGCCGGCAGACCGAGATCAAGCCCTCGGGCCTCCGCCGCGAGTGTCCTTGCTGCAGGATGTAGCCGGCAGGTCTGCCTACAGAGCATGATCCGTTTGGCCTCACTGCCGTCTAGCTCACTCCTCGAGCTTCCTGCACACTGGTGCCAATCATGCCAGCATCCAGCCGAGCATTGCAGCCGTTTCCAGCGTGATGGTCCGAGTCTGACCGGGAGCTTGTGCAGGGTGATGCGTGACCTGAAGGGGGCGCGTGTGGTGGCTGGGGCGCTGGTGGAGGCCAGTGAGGATGAAGTGGGCACTGATGGCAACGCAGGAGGGTGGATGGATCTATCCATCATGATGGAGGAGTACCTGGACGGCCCCGAGGTGGATGTGGACCTCGTGTTCTCTCGGAAGCAGGCAGTCTATGGTGCTATCACAGATAACTGGCCGACAGTTGAGCCATACTTTAATGAGACCGGCTCCAACTGCCCTTCGCTGCTGCCACGTAATGAGCAGATGGAGCTGATGGAGCTGGGAATTCAAGCCGTGCAATGCATGGGCTTTGATGCTGGTGTGGTCCCATGCACCCTGGGCCCGGTTCTGGTCCAGTGGATTTCCTCCGTAAAATTATGTGCAGCAGCCATGCGCGGTGTGGGAGCTGTCAGGAAGGCGATGTCTCTACTCCCTGTGCCTGCTGGCTCGTGGCTGAGGATGGACGCTGTCGAGTGCTCCACAGCGGCGGTGGCCGTATTTTCGTGCCCCGGTCTGGCACAGAGTCTGTCTTGTACAAGCTCCTGTGGGGTCCCGACTGTGCTGCTGAGCTGAATGCCGGAATGTGTAGCGGATTAGTGTGCACATGTGAGCGATTTCCGCAACAGTCTGGGCGAGTGCAGGAGTGTTCCATGTGGAGCTGAAGTACACGAGCCGTGGTGCCAGGCTGATCGAGGTGAACGCCCGCATGGGGGGCGGGCCGGTCAGGAACACCAACCTGCTGGTGTGGGGTGTGGAGATGGTGGAGCAACAGCTGCTTGCATCTTGTGGCATCCCCTGCTGCCCAGGCGTGTCACCAGCGCCTCTGAGAGAGCTGGCAGAGCTCAGTGTCAACGCAAAGGTGCGATGCAGCCTGTGTTCGTCTGCCAGCATCATGTGTGGCAGGCCGACGTCCGCTTGGTTCTTTGCTCGTGTATGTGGCGTAGCCTGCCACCACAGCCTGTTACATGGTCTCAGTGGATGATGCGGTGGGGGCAATTGCCAATCCTCTGCAGAAGCTGCCATGCTTGTTTTCCTGATGTCATTGCACAGATCGTGCTGGACGGCCCACACACCGTCTCTGTCGGCAGGAGCCGCAGCACCGATGAATCGTGCCATGTATGTGCTGACTGCTTTTGGTTGAGGAACCTCGCGCGTGCCGTGTCCTTGCTCACACTGGTGGGCGTACTTGAGCTGACCTGGGGGACGGCCACGGCTGCTGCTCCTTGTATCCTTGGTTCTGCCTCGATTCAGTCGTGGAGAGTTTTGATGCATGGTCAATTATGACCCGGGATCAACAACTGCGCTGCCAAGCTGTGGGCCTCACGTAGCTGTGTGTGATGTAGCAAACCGGGATCATGGAGGACACGGAATTTGTGGCAGGCATCGAAGATATGGAGGGGGTGCTGTACGCTCGCGCCCTTGTGCCTGCGGGGGGGGCGTGTGTGAGTGTCGAGGACGGCCTGCCCACCTGGGTGGCAGAGCTGATGGTGGAGCGCTCTCCTGTGGAAGATGCCGTGGCGTACGTCAGAGACCTCGAGGAACTGATATTCTCAAAGATGAAGGTCACACCCAAGCCCGTATCTGCGCTGAGCTGACGTGGCGCACAGCAGTGAGGGATCAAGAGATGCGCGATGCCCCCCGTGTGTTTGCACACGAGGGGAAGCACAGCGCAGGTGTTGAGGAACTGCCAGGGCTGCAGGTCCTGCTGGTGCATGTCACCGTCATGGCAGCTGTTGGCCCGGCACTGACAGTGGTGTCTGCAATGTGTCTTCAGTCATACAAGCACCAGATCCTCCTCTGGTCCAGTTCTTACAGACAGACTCGTACACGTGCAGTTGAGCTTCTTTGCCTCATGAGGCCCCTGTGTCTTGGTTGCTGTGCCCGTGCAGTCCTACGCATTCCGATATGATGCCGTGTAATTTTTCCATGCATTGCACCGTGATCACAGCCGTGCAACGTGTACTTTAACCTTTAAAACTGTGAACATCGACACAACTGGGAGTTGCGAGAGTTGGTGGGACTGCCTGTAGCCACTGCAACCTGGGGCTGCCCAGCTGGTGCAGGCTCGTGCGTGGCAGCCACAGAGCCCGGTGGCGGGAGAACTATGGTGCCACACACCGCATTCAATATGTGCAATGATCATAGTAGTCATGAGGCTGGGCACATTCGTTTGTCGACAGCACATGATCAATAGATTCAGCACCTGGCGTGTGTCGGATTCTTATGCAGAAGCGATGAAACAAGTATTGTGCTTAGTGATTCAGCTGTGCCATGGCAATCACTCCCATTAGGCTCGAGCAAATACTAGAGGACAACAAGCGGATTGCGACCGTGACAAGCCTGTACTTTGCGGTTGCTGGCATCATCTAGGCTGTCAACTGATTGCGCCCGCGTAGTTCTCGGACACGGCCAGCATTGTCTGCATGGACGTCATCTCGCGATCTTTGAAACGCAGTATCTCTGGAGCTCTTGTAAACGCAGTGGCTGTACAGAATTTGGGTGCAATATGCTCGTATGAACAGCTCCTTCATGGAGCTGATGGCATGCGGACCACTCTCAGAAGCTCCTCCCGTTTTCCCCCTGCCAAGCGACATGGGCGCCGTATTGCATGTCTTACTGATCCCGGGACTCCTTACGTTCTTAGCATGTGGAGTTCTTGGCTCGATGGTGGCATCTTTGTCCCCCTGGCACCGTCTCATCCAGCCCCAGCTCTTGAGCATGTTCTTTCTGACAGTGGAGCGTCAATGGTGCGCAGACGACACCTCATACTGGGTACTGATTGTCGAGTGCTGCAACTGTGAAACTTCCCTTTATGTTCCGCATGCACTGCACCACGGAAAGTGTGTGATGCATATAGCTGGTTGTGGATCGCAAGCACCTGCCAAAGATTGAGACCCTCTGCAAGCGGCATGGAATCACTGTTCACGTCGTGGAAGACGTCGTCGATGTTTCGGACCTTTCTGCAGACCTCTCCCACGTGGATGCTGATCAGGTGCAGCATCGCTTAGAGGAAGACTATGATGCAGGCTCACTGCTCCTGTACACCAGCGGCACAACAGGGAAGCCCAAGGGTGTGTTACACACGCATAGGTGCGTACATCACAGTATGCTTCGCCACCATGCGTTTAACAAGCATGCCACGTGAGTTGGGCACGTGCTATCGGGTCACAAAACCCGGCATACCACCAGATACCAATGCATGCTGTCATCCTTAGCCATTCAAGCAGCAGCTGTGACTGAAGTGGGTGTAAATCACATCGTTCCATGCTCAAAGTGTGTAGCACGCCGTTCATATCCAGTTCATGACCAGAGCACGTGGCAGTCTCTGCATGCCATTATGGGAACAGATGAAGTTCAAACAACCGCATCACACCTTGTCGCTTGTGCCAATGCCAGCTCAGGCCCCCAGGACACAAGCACAGCAGGCATGATGGTGCAGTACCGTGGAAGTCACTCCATGATCACGTCCGTGACCAGCACCGCTGTGGTTCAGGAGCCTTGGGGCGCAGGTGGAGTCCCTGTCAGAGGCGTGGCGGTGGCGGAGCAGCGACCGTATCCTCCACACACTGCCCCTGCACCACATCCATGGCCTCGTGAACGCCCTCCTCTGTCCACACCATAACGGCGCTGCGGTCGAGTTCATGCCGTTCAAATCTCCCCGAGTATGGGCCAGGCTCGCCCAGCGCTCCGCTTCGGTGTTTATGGGCGTCCCCACAATGTACTCGCACATGCTGCGCACGTACGAGCAAGCAGCGCCAGAGCAGCGGGAGGAGTGGGCCTCAGCAGCTGCTGCCCTGCGGCTAGCTGTCTGTGGCTCAGCGGCCTGCCCGATGACTGTGATGCATGCATGGCAGGATCTGGCAGGGCAGGCGCGTTTACCGGCGCGGCCGCATACTCTGCAGCATGCTAGCTAGTGTCTTGCTTGCACCGCGGTCTATTGCACTGCCCTCTGGCCATAGGACTGGCCACAGAGCTGCATGCTGTGGCCGTGGCAGCATCACTTCTGAAGTGTGATCGTGCCAGTGTGCAAGCATGTCCAGTCATGCCTGCTGCACCTGTGCGCACGCGCAGCCACTGATTCTCTGGTGCTGCCACGTTCAGGCCATGCACGCATGCTCACTGTGAACAGTGCTTCAGCACGTGTTCGTTTCACAGACGCAGCGTGGCCCAGATCACAGGCTGACTGTTCATTGGTGTGTGCGGCACGGTGGCGGATTGCACAACTGGCTCACGCTTGGCATGCGCCTTGAGGGTTACACCATGTGAGATGAGCGCGCTCGTGCAGCCCCTGCTGGAGCGCTATGGTATGACGGAGATCGGGATGGCCCTGAGTAACCCATATGAAGGGCGGCGGGTGGCTGGCACGGTGGGACAGCCTCTGCCGACAGTGGACGTCCGAATTTCAGCCCTGTCACGCGCACCAGCGGAGGACACGTCCGATCAGCCGTCAGCAGCCGACCGATGTCTGCAGTGTGATGCTGAGGATGATGCTTCACGAGATGCGTCCGGGGAGCTGTGCGTGCGAGGGCCGTGCCTGTTCAAGGAGTACTGGCAGCGCCCTCAAGCCACTGCGGATGCGTTTGATGAGGATGGCTTCTTCCGAACAGGTGTGCAGAATGAGGCCAGCACCGTGCGTCAGTTGTGTGGGCACTTGAGCTGCTCACACGGCGAGCATGGATGTGTGCTCCAGGCCGCCAGTATTGAAACAAAGATGGAAACAGCAGCCCGGGCTTCACCACCAGCCTAGATACAGCCGGTGGATGAGCTCGGACACCGCTTGCAGGTGACACAGGTGACACAGTGGCGTATGATGGGGAGGAGTACTACCGGGTCCTGGGTCGTACTTCTGTAGACATCATAAAGTCTGGAGGTTTCAAGATCTCTGCGCTTGGGATTGAGAATGTGCTGCTTGAGCATCCACAAGTGCGGGGGACAGTGGTGCTGGGCATCCCGGACAGCATGTTTGGGGAGCGCATTGTGTGCGTGTGCGAGCTGGAGGAGGGCTCACAGCTCAACTTTCCAGAGCTTGTGTCGTGGGCGTCGGATCGACTGCCGCCATACGAACTACCCAGAGACATGCTGGTGCTGCCCCAGATTCCTCGAAATGCGATGGGCAAAGTGAACAAGGTGGAAGTTCGTGACTTGTTCTTGGCGGAAACCAGCCGTGGATTGTGACCTGGGGGATCCCATGGTCATGGCCTGTACACTTGCCCATCCATTTGTGAGTTCTGGGTTGTACTGCCTAGTGGCGTTGCTTGCCTGTAGATGTAATTTCATTAACTGGGTGCACGTTTAAAAGCCATATGGTCCGCCGTGACCGATCGTAGCTAGTTTGAAGCTTTGGCTTCACTCAGGCATGACAAATCCTGGGTTCTGGTGTGTAAGGGATTCAGTGGGCGCGAGCGCGTGACTAGGCCGGGCTGCCGGTGGGGCTATCACCCCCCCCATGCAGGGGGGGTCCGTGCGCATGCGGAGTGGGAAGCCTCTTTTATTGTGAATGAAGGAATCTCGAACTCCGTTTTGCCGCACGGCTGGAGTGTTGAAACGATACGTGCGACCTGATTCATCTTGGTTTTTGTTTCGGCAGGTACCAATACTGGTGCGGCCGGACGTGACGTCGCCACTGCGAAGTGCTGACCGTTCACTGCTAGCTGGTCAATATTCCGGGCATGGCAATGTTCAGATTAGCACTATGCACTGCGCTTGTGTGCTTGATTCAATCTGTCGTGGCTTTGTATTCGCCCGGGGGCCCGGTCGCTCTCTTGAATGAAGGCAATTTCGACTCCAGATTGAAGAATGGCGCGTGGATGGTGGAGTTTTATGCCCCATGGTAAAATCATCCACATCTTGTGTACTCATCTGCATTTGTTTCTGCATGTGATCGCCCGTGAGTATGTCGAGCGACGTCGCCATGCTCGCCCGTTGATCCCTCCGCTCCCGGCATCAACTTATGATATCTGCTCGCTAGGAGTAACACGAAACGTCCCAATGATAGTCGAAATCCTCAGTCAGACAGTTCAGGTGATGTTCAGGAGATGCGTTTGATACAGGTGTGGTCATTGCAAGAGTTTGGCTCCGGAGTGGTACGACACCCGCATCACCAAAATGCAGTGTGACCGTCGTCAACCTGCATGAAGTACCATCGCACATTGGCACATCTTCAAGTTCAACCATTTAATGTATTTTGTCTGGATTTCCTCCGCTAGGTCGTTGCACCATCGCGGCAGGGCTGATGTGCGTCTTGAAAATGAGCGATGGTCTCAGAGATTCGCGTTTCCAGGGAGAAGGCTGCCAAAGCGCTGTCAGGAATTGTAAACGTGGGAGCTGTTGATGCTGATTCAGACAAGTCGCTTGGAGGTATGCAAGTCATCGCATTTGTTGCAGGTTGCGCTTTGCATGTAGCTCAACATTACAACTGCAGATTTTGCTTGGGCGATCGCACATCCCCGAAGCTAGTCCATTCTTGTATAGCTCAGGAAGCTCAGGAAATAACAATTCTGCTGTGGTAAAATTGCGTGATTCCATGACGTACGCTTCCGCTGTAGGCAGATATGGTGTCCAAGGTTTCCCGACCATCAAATTCATGTACCATGATGGCTCTCAGATCAAGGCGGTGGACTACAAGGGCGGTCGAACAGCAGAAGACATCCTCAATTTTGCGATGGACAAGGCAAAGGCTCTGGCGCTGAAGCGCATTGGAAAGAAGGCCTCCTCATCTGGCGGTTCAACCGGAGGTGGCTCTAAGAACACTGGTGTGCGGCCCTGGAGTATCAGCCTGGCATTTCCGGCAATGCATATTCCACTGGGACTGCTCAGCTCGTACACAGGCAATATCGGAGTGCTGTACCTGTTTTGTCAAGGGCTGCCAATGATGGACATGATCACGCACGGCAAGGTCAGGGACAAGTGAGCAAGCCTTTCAACCTCGCTCAGAACCTCGCCCCAGATAGCCCTGCATGAGCTACGTACATAGGCTAGCAACAAGTTTGTGATCTTGTCAGCCAGCGTGCATCGTGAATGCAAAACTTCGTTTTTGCAGGTGGTGGATTTTACTCATCATCATCAGGAGTTGTGAATCTGAACGAGGCCAGCTTTCCAAGTGCTGTCATGGGCAGTGGCGATCTTTGGTTTGTGGAGTTCTATGCTCCATGGTACGTAATACAACAGCCCAGTGAACTTGCCGTCGAGCTGCACCACGTCTGCCACATGTCATGTCAGGCTGAACAGCACAGCTATACGCAGTTCACACCGCTATCTACCAGCACAACTGAGTGTTGGTAACAGCACTTGAATGATTCCCGCTTTTCCATTTGCAGGTGTGGTCATTGCAAGAACCTGAAGCCTGAATACATCGAGCTGGCCAAGTGCGAATGCCCTCCCGTGACATTGACTGCCTACTGATACCGAGTCAGCCGCTGTTACCGTATACAAGGTTGCAATGAAGAGTCTACTGCCCTGCTCCTCAATGTCGCACACATTGGGCGGTCGTTGCAAGCTGATGCACAGAGGCGCAGGCGCAGCTGATGTCGAGGCAGTCTGTGGATGGTGCTTGGCTGGATTAGCGTTTGAAACTGAAATGGCCTCAGAAACCCAATCAGCGGTTCATGCCTTCTCTGTGCACATTTTCAAGCTGTAGGTCAGAGTGGCATCGGCAAATGACTCGTGCTTGCAACAGACGTGTACCTGCAACATGGGTGTGCTTGCAGGCTTGTCGAGGGCAAGGTCAAGGTCGGTGCTGTAAACTGTGACGAGGAGAAGAACCTTTGCTCAGAGTTTGGGGTTCAAGGCTTCCCGACAGTGAAGTGGTTTGGCAAGAACAAGCAGTCACCAAGTGACTATCAGGGAGATCGCACCGCAGCAGGCCTGTCCGACTTTGCTCTCAAGCAATGGGCTAAGACTGCTCCACCGCCAGAGGTGTGACCAGCCTCCACAATGATTTGCACCAGCTGATTAGTGCGTCTAGATCTTCTGCTGAGGGCCAAACGAGGCAAAAGCAGTCAGGGTGGCCTTGGAGCCACTGATATATCGAAAGATGCATATGGTCGCTCTGAACTCAAGAATCTTGAGAGTTTTTGGATGCCGCAGGTTCACGAGCTCGTCACTCCAGCTGTATTCCGTGAGCACTGCACAGGGGACTCTGATGAGACGGCTAAGCAGCTGTGCTTCGTTGCATTCCTCCCCGACATCCTGGACACCAAGGCATCTGGCCGCAACGCCTACATCAAGGCACTGCGCAAGGTTGCTGAAAAGTACAAAGACAGGCCGTACAGCTACTTCTGGGCCGTGGGCGGGTCCCATCCTGAGCTCGAGCGCAACATGGACGTCGGCGGCTTTGGCTACCCTGCGATGGCGGCGCTCTCGCCAAAGCGCCAAGTGTATGCCCCAGATGCTTAGTGCCCCCCACTGCTGACATGCCCCATTGGAATCGTACACCAAACCACACTGCAGCCTGGAGGCAGAGTCTGTACATCATCGTGCTGGGTCTGGATCCCTGGGTGGATGCCAGACCCACAAGACATCATGGTCATGTGAGTTCTGGATTTGGATTGGGGCAGCCAGAGAATGGCAGACGGGGTGCCTGAGTGATGTGTGACTCACTGGTAGGATGTGATGTCTCAGCATGCTCCAGGTGTGGTTCGGCCTGTGACTCGCTCAGCGGTCAGTCACAACCCCCGTTTCTTGCAGATATGTGCCATACAAGGGGGCGCTCGACCCGGGGCAAATGCAAGAGTTCATCGATGGAATCCGGTCTGGGGCAGCGCGAGGCGTGCCACTGCTCGGCGACCTTGCCCAGCCAACATCCATTGCAGCTTGGGATGGCAAGGATGGGAAGGTCGAAGAAGTTGAGGAGTTCTCCCTCGACGACATCATGGGCGATGAGCTGTAGATTGTTCAGTGCACACGGTGTAGTCTACCTCGGCGTATGGCACAACCGTTTTGTATCTGCGTGGTCACACAATCGCAAGGTCCTTAGGGAGGCTGTTCAGAGCATGTGGACTTCCAGGACAGGCGGTTAGACAGGTTTCTGCATGATTATAGGCTCAACGGGTAGGTGACATGCGTTTCGCCTGTGCGTTACTGTTGCAACTTTTTCATGCAGCACGGACTGACACCCCTCATGCACTGCGATGTGCGCGACCTATCCTTTTGCTGGATCAACCATCACCGACACACAGCCCCACATTTTTAAATTGTGATCGATCTTCTGTTCATGCATGCTATCAATATGCAATACTTGCATGAAAGATCTCATGTGTTCGGGGTAGCATGCGTGCATGGCTCGTTCATCTGCAGTATTCGTGCCAAGGGATGCCTCGAGCACATTGCCAAACCGGAAATGGTCTGGGAGCGGGCGAGATGGCTTCAGAATGGGATGTCAGGAAGGACACAACAACGTTTTCACAGGAACTGCATCGCCCAAGGAGGCGCAAGAGGTGGTGAATATACAGGGCAAAGCCTGGCTGCTCCGGCCATGTGAAGGTCGACCGATACACATGCAGACTAGCATGAAGCGAGCAAGGACTGCCTCGCATGTAGCATTACCCCTCACATGCCAGGTCCGTGATACTGCTGACATCGTAGTCTGATTCCAGCCACCTGTCGGGTAACACCACCCGCTTGGTCGCCCCGTGCTTGCCGCCCTTGAGCCTCGGAACCCTATCACTCTCTTCCGCGGCCTGCTCACCCGCATCATACGAGCAGCTAAGCAGGGCCCGCTCCCACCCTGCCAGGTCATCGCACCGTATCAGGGCATGCTGCAGGTCCCTGGCGGAGCTGAAGCCATGGAGGTACAGAGGCACAAACTTCCGCATCTGCAGTGTGGCGCTGCGCTCGCTGCCCTCCCACGCTGCCACGCCGCGCACGTGTTCATGCATGTCTGCAACCGCCTGCCCGAGCGTTGCCCGGGGCGGCGGCGGTTCACCCCGCATCGCAGCTGCCACTTCGGCAAAGACCTGCACGGGCCCACAGTCATCCAGACTCGATGACACCAGCAGCATGCCCCTTGCGGTGCACAGGCACTTGTCAGGTCTGTACCACAGAGCTGGGGCGCTTTTTGGTATTTATGCACCGTATCATCTCTATCTCCCAGATGGGGGGGGCAACTACCAGCGCCTGCCACACCCGTGTCGGTAGCCTAGATATGGTGTAATCACCCAACCTGAGTGCCTGGTGCGGACTCGCAAGCCAGGGCCACCAGTACATCGTTCAGTCTACAGCAGAGTTCAGCGGTGCCAGGGGCTGTTGACACAGTCCAAGAGCAGACCGGATGGTCAACAGCAGTGGGCAAGAGGGAATCGGGAGCCATCAATTCCTGGACGGCGCCGACGGCTTCCTGACCAGCAGGAATCTGAGCTAGGGGCAACAGGAATATGGCAGCAGCGAGCTCTCCCAGGCAGCAATGGTGGGGAAGGGTGGAGGCAGGGCAGAGGGTGGGCGCACCCAGGGGCGGCCGAGGCACGCCCGGCCTATCATAATGCCCCGTGCATTGGTGGATGACAGCATGGCGAGAGCGTCGTCGGCGGTGAACACATCGCCATTGCCGATGAGGGGCACCGGCAGGGCTTCCGCAAGCGATGCGATCCCCCGCCAGTGCACGGGGGGCGCGTACAGCTGCTCCGCGTAGCGTGCGTGCAGCACAACCGCGGCTGCGCCCTCCGCCGCGGCGATCTTACCTGCCTCCTGGAATGACTCCTGCACGGGGAAAGCGCACGGGCCCTGTCAGGCTGTGGTGGTGAGATGCGATTGCCATGCATGTGGATGTTGGCAGGGTTGGTGCTACATGGGAATGGGGCAGGGCGGATACGGATAAGCGGGAGCACCAGCTGATGCGTGTGTGTCAACATGAGCATCAGCACGTCTGCTGTGGCTTGATTGGGATGAGGTCGGGTGGCACACCAAGTCTGGCGAGACGCCCATGCGCATCTTGACTGTGACCGGCACGCCGCCGGCGCCAGCGACTGCGGCTCGGACGAGCGATGCAAACAGTGCCGGCTTCAGAGGGATGGCGGCACCGCCGCCCCGGGAGGTGATCTTGCGAACAGGGCAGCCGAAGTTTATGTCCAGGTGGGAGACTCCATAGTCTGTTGCCAGGGCAGCGGCGGCCTGCTGCATGTCTCCGGGGTGGCTTGCATACAGCTGCGCAGAGCGCACACGCTCCTCTGCAGACACGTGGTTGGGGTGGTGGTTGCGCCAGGCAAGACGCCACAGACGCCTGGATGGTGTGAGCACATTGTGGCACAATGTGTGTAACCGATTGGCCAAGAAGCAGAGCGCGTTGAACACCGTGATAGCTACTGTGGGTGCTGCTAGGATGGAACCAGAATTTATATTATTGGACGAGTCAGACTTACCCGGTGCCCATCTTGCTAGCTGAAGTGCAGCGGGTGCGCGTTGCAACAGTGTTGAGGCAATGATCATCTCGCTCACACATAGTTCTGCGCCATATCGAGCACACAGCTCCCTGAACGGGGCGCTCGTGATGCCTGCCATTGGAGCTAGTAGCAGCGGAGTTTGTAGCTGCAGGCTGCCCAGCTGCAGTGGCCGTGCAACCGATACTGTCTGGGCGCCGGGAGCCATGGCGCACGCCCTGCCCAGCCAGGCGTATTGTGCGCTATGGGCCCCATGCACGCAGCGTACCCAATCACTTGGATGTCGCTGGGTCTGCGGTTGCAGCCTTGGGAACGTAGCTGCACAGCCTCTTCGCTGTTTCGCAGGATCGCTAAAACGATCAGCGATCAACGCCCTGTGGCACTGCGCCTGCAGCGCCATGCACAATCAGCTGAGGAACCAAATACGCATCCCTACGCTTCTGTATGAATGCTTCTGAACGTTGTTCTTCTGCGCTTGCGTCGCCGCACTCCTGGCTAGGCTAGGAATTGAGGCTCCTTCCGGCTTGGCTCAAACGACCTACGAATACCGTTGAAGATTGGTCAGTGTGTTCCAGTTAATTCACCGAAAGCTAGCTGCGTCGAAATAGCCGATGCGTTGTGGTGTTACTATATGCAAGCCTGCCTTGCGTCATTAGCTCTGGCTCCACACTTGACGTCGGCCTGGCGGGCACCGGCAGGTCAAAGGCATCAGGGTGACGTGAATTTCCCGGACGAAGTATCTGCTGTTAAAAAGCAGGGGGTGAGGTTGGATCCCGCTTGGGCAACGCATTTTGAATCAATCATGCCTGGCCAGCTCCGTCCCGCGTCCAATAACAACCGCTTCGATGGAAACGCCTACACCAGGCCTAGCGCCGGTGGCAATCTGCACACATGCAATCCTGCAACGTCCATCGTTGGATACAGGTCACGCAAGCAGATGGAACCAGGCCAGTTCCAAGTCCTCATTGTCTCGATTTCATGCCTGGGAGGCTTGCTCTTTGGGTATGATACCGGAGTTATCTCAGGAGCCATCCCATACATCGCTGATGAACTGCTCTCAGGATCAGCTACAGCACAAGCAAACGTCGTTGGGGTGCGCTGATGCTAGGGACTGCATTCATCTCTCCAGTACACAACAGTCACCCAGCGCGCTGTGCCAGTGCAGGCCATAGTCTCATCAGCCATCTGGGCCGCTGCCATTGGAGCGGTAGCTGGTGGCCGTATATCAGACCGCATCGGCAGGAGGGCATCGTTGGCCCTTGCAGATGTGCTCTTCACAGCCGGTTCTCTGGCCATGGCAGCAGCACCATCGGTGCTGGTCCTGATCCTGGGCCGATTGCTAGTGGGCCTTGGAATCGGGGTCGCGTCGGTGACGGTTCCAGTGTACATTGCAGAAGTGTCTGCAGCCCATCTGCGTGCGAGGGCGGTCACCGCGAACGTCCTTGCTATCACGGGTACGCTCAATGTGCACGACCCGTTCATGATGACCCCGCATCCATTGCTGACCATGACCGGTCGTTTGTCTCGTGAGGTGGACAGGTCATGTGCGAGCTATGCGGCACCTCTCGAGTTCGAACCAGATTTCAGCACACGCAATGCCTTGAAACCACACAGTGCTGCTGTTCGCAACATGGAATGTGCCGGCTGTGACCGCAATGTGCCTGCAGCTGCTATGGCACTCACACCAGTTGCAATATGCTGTATGCAGATGGTGCCAGTACAGCAGCCCACATGTACAGTTCCACGGCCAGCTGTTCTCCCGTCACACAGTCATTAAAGCAGACAATCGTGATGATGTAGAGGCCAACATCCCATCTGGATGCTTCCGACCTGTTGCAGTGTGCCACTTCCGTCGTGGCACTCTACCCGCGATCGCATGCCACTTGGCCCTTTGACTCTATCAATTTCATCACCAGCACATCAGTCAGATAGGGGGATGCCCTTCTGTTGTGGCCCTGGCTGGACTGGCCACTGTGCATGGAGTCTCGTGTACAGCAGCGTCATCGGTTCACTGGTGTGATTCTTTTCTCAGTGCTCGTGGGTGCAGGTGGCCAACTGCTGTCATATCTAGTCAACTACGGGCTGTCCCATGTGGCAGGGACATGGAGGTGGATGCTGGGCGTTGCTGCACTGCCAGCAGCGATGCAGCTAGTTGGTCTGCTGATCGTGCCCGAGTCGCCACGGTGGCTGTTGCAAAAGGTATGGCTCACAGTGGGCTGCACCGAGCAGCGCTGCCTTACAAAATTGCCACTGCACGTGCTGCCTAGCTCTGATGGCTTGACCCATCAAATGCTGTCCTGCATGCCATGTGCGATTTTGGGCGGGTGTCCCAGCCTCCGGCTACATGGATCGCCGAAATCCACATTTACCCGTGATGTGTGGTCCCACCTGGTCTTCAGCGCACTGGCATCTCAGTTGACACTGATTGTGGCGGCCAGAGGCGTGCCTCGGTCCTCATGCGTGTCCACGTGCAGCGCCGCGTCACGGAGGCAAACGCCGTCGTCCGAATGCTCTTTCATGCATCTGAAGTAGACCAAGTGAAGGCATCCATGGATGAAGAGGTGTCCGAGCAGGCCACGCAGCAGCACAGCAGTGTCCTTGCTGTGTTCAGGCGGCGTACTGCCCGTGAACAACTGCATGTCGGCGTGACTCTGCAGGTGCCACTCCTGTTCCCCACACTGCTGTTCACCGTGGCGCCCGTTCTTGTAACTGTCAGTGCAGGCTACCGAAACATCCGCCGAGATGAATCCCTGCCCTTTGTGATGAGCAGCGGTGCATGCCAGCTGAAGCAGCAGGTTATCTGACTCATCTGCTGGTCAGATGGTGCAGATGGGCCTGTGTTTAGGAGTGCTACCAGACAGGCAGCGTCATCTTTGGATGTGAACTTCTGAATTCTTTCTGCACCTCTGCTGGCAGTCATTCTGTCATCTGCTGTCATGTGTTTGTGTTGTGCAGATTCTGCAACAGCTCTGTGGCATCAATACTGTGATGTACTTCACGCCCGTTATTCTGCAAATGGCGGGCTTCCAGAACAAGCAACAAGCTCTTCTACTGTCTTGCCTGCCAGCTGCGGTAAACACCGCGGGCACTATAGTCGGTACGAACCTGTGCTGCTGTATGTGACCTGTCTTGGCCCGCTACGTGCAGAACACGAGCCTGGTCCGAACATGCACCAGGAATGGGATACACCTACAGGTGCCATATCTGCAGTGCCTGAACCAAGCTTTGTACTACTTGTGATCATCTGTTGGCAGCTTGCAGGAATGCAACTTGTGGAGCGAATGGGACGCCGGCGCCTGCTGTTGGCGAGCCTGGTCGGTGTCGTCTTCAGCTTACTGGCACTGAGTCTCCCGTTCGCGGCATCAGGAAACTCCAGTGTGGTGCCAGTGCCACCACAAGAAAGTGAGCACACATGCAGCAAGACCCATGTCACGACCTGCACGGGCTGCTTGAACGCGTGGTGCACGTTCTGCACAGGCTCGGATGGTCAAGATGGACACGAGGGCTGGTGCATTGATTCCCAATTCGAGGAAACTTGCCAACAGCATGGCATGGTTACATATCGTGAAGCGTGTCCAAATGCTTATAGCGGTGTTCTGCTGGGGTGCCTGATGGTTTACCTCCTAGCGTTCTCAGTGGGCATGGGCCCACTTCCTTGGGTGATCAATGCCGAGATCTACCCGGTCGACATCAGAGGTCTTGCATCGGGCGCGGCCGGAACGGCTAATTGGATATCTAACGCCATCGTCAGCCAGCTGTTTCTGTTTCTGACTCAATCTGTGTCCGCGTCGGGCACGTTCGTCCTGTTTGCTGTGATTGCAGCTGGTGGAGTCATATGGTCTCACATTTTCGTTCCTGAGACGAAAGGCCTGAGCCTTGCGGAAATTCAAGCGCTATTTGAACGCCGAGCATCCCGATCTCAACGGCGTGATCACGTCCGCGAGCTGGAAGGAGGAGACAGGATCCCCCTTGTCCCATCATCGCACGAAGCAAGTGAGCTTGTGCTTGCTTGTGCGTGACCCTCCTTGGCGCTACTGGGCCTTTGTTCCATTCTCCGGGTAACACGGAGCAAGTGAGCTCTAGATGCTGTAGATGCATTACAACCGCTTGGATGTCGCATGTCGTTGCACGTCAGCATCTTTTTCCAGCAGTCAGTGACTGGAGCAAATCTGATATGTACTTGCTGTACTCAATCGTGCGGGGCATCGCGAAATTCAATACGTGGAAGCTCCATTCGTATCCACGTGCTTGGCAGGTGTTTGTGTATTGCTTCAAATCGTCAAAGGTCGACTTTTCACTGAACATCGCGCACCGGACACCTGTGCCACTTGACGCATTATTCTGTGCACGAGCACTGATCCTGCGGCCAGCTCCTTACGTTCATCAAGTTGCAGAATTGTAAAAATCGCGAACAGTTATATGACTTCATGGCTATGGACTCGATCTTTACAGCCAGCTTCTTGGACACCGTTAGGCAGGAGGTACTGCATCGACTAGCCGGGGCTGTACATAGGTAACCAGGAGAAGTTTTTGGAAAGCATGAGTGCTGACAGTGCAGGATTCAGGGTTTCTGTTTCATACTGTAGGCGCAGCTGAGCTGTGAACTGTACGGACGTAGGCCCCGGCTCCTCCTCCCACGTCGCTTTGCGGAGACAGACGCGATGACGCTCGCGAAGTCCCTGGAGCAATACTCTGTAACTGAGCTTGATGACTTACTCAAGGTGCGTGGGGCGTGCCGACTACTGGGCTGCAACGTGGGTGTTGCTAATTTGTTGTACAACATAGCACGCGTAGAGCAAGAACACCTTCTGCATGCTCACATTCTACGAAGGCTCATGCTGATACATCAGTGACTTCTTGTGGAGCTGTTTGCTGCTGCTCCTCCGAATCATGTTCGTACATGCTCGGGCAAGCCTTCCTGCGAAGTTCTGCTCAGTAAGTGGACAACACGGATTGGACTCAGGGGATCAGCGATGTCCACATACTCCATGTCATGACCTTACATGAAGGTGTACAAAAATCTTTCATGTTGCTGTTGCGGTCCGTGGCTGTCCTGGGATGCATACAGTGCAAAAGTGAGGTGTATGCGCCTTGAGGAGCTTGATGCGGGTTCATGCTCACAAATCCAGGCATAATTCGTAGACTCTGGATGCATGATGAACTATATTCTTGTTTCATCCCTGGTACTCACCCGCGTTATGCTGAAACTCGTGGCTATGCAATGGTGCAATGAAGCTTTGTTTCCCGTTTCACACATGCATCGGGTTATCAATGAAAAGTCAGGCTGAAGCACGCATTGTAGCCTGGGCAGGCGGACGTTCTAATTTGCACACACCGTGATCAGGGCATTCTTGTTGGCCATGAGCAGCAGTGTTTTCGTGTCTGCCACAGCCGCCGGTGCACATGACGCACCTATCTAATAAGAACGTATTATACCAGGCTGTACCGCTCGGGCATGCAATGTTTAGTTTGGTGTGGCACTGTAGTCAGACCTGTTCTGGTTTTCTGCACTCTTACTGCACAGTGTTTGCCCCACACTGGCACATGCATCAGGCTGCCGTTGTACCAATGAATACACCTCCCCGTCATAGCACAATCTAAATTACTTGTCCGGACGTTTGCACTTGGTCAGAAAACGAAACTCATTGTCATGTGATCTTGGGATAACACATTTCTTTTGTATGGCGTGCGGGTGAATATTAACTTCATACGCTTATGTTCACTGACTTGGATCTAACAACGATCACCCCGGCATATGTGCGCCATGCAAGAAACTCAGCCTCTGATATTCAGCGATATCTCTCACTCAGCGCAGGGGCACTGTCTGGAGAGGCGACCGAACAGCGATCACAACCACAGCTGCAGTATATCAATGTACATGTGCTCAACGCCTGTGCAGTTAGTGGGCGTCAGGCAGCACGTTCTATCCCGGGCACACATTGACGGATTTCGGTTGGTCAGGCTGAGCAACGCACAAGTGACAGGGCTGCCGTTTACCCCTATGGAAAGATGGAAACTTCAACTCATCCGAACATCGGATACAGTTTTTAAGGTATTCACAAGAGGTCAGCGCAGCAGTGGAGCTTGTCCCATTCATCACATGTGTGCCATGCTTCGGCACACGTTTGGGTGCGAATGCTCTGCCACTGATTCATGTAGGCTCACTGAGCATGCACACTGTTCAGGTTTTGTGCCGCTTCCGTGCAGGTACCCCAGCCTAGCTGTGGATGAAATAAAGCAGGTGTTGCTTACACATACTGATGCTGGGATCAGGGGTGACAGGCAGGTCACGTTTGATCAGTGGGCACAGTTATTTGAGTGGATCAGCAGTAGGCTGGACCTGTCAACCCCCGAGAAGCTGCACCGGCGCATGGGAGCATACATCAACGTCAAACTGGAAGATGCTGGACGCACTCCCTTACAGGTAATTTTCTGGTGTGTGATTGGGAAAGAATGTGAAAGAATTTCAGTCGCGCGCCTGATTTTGCGTCCCCTTTCTTTCGAGTCAAACTTCTACTCAAGAACTCCATGGGGTCGTTTCATTAGTCTGAGGCATGGTTGCGTGTGCGAGATACCATGTGAACGAAGCATGTCTATTACAGTTGCACTTTGAAGAGTAGCAAAGAGTGCTGACAGCCGCAAGTTGCAGACACACAACCAGTGACTGTGAAGGACTGCTTGTAACATGAGATGCCCGCAGGGTTGTCATGCTGTGCATGTGAACCTGGATTTGCACCGCAGGCCAGATCATCAGGACGATTGTTTCAACCTACAGGTTCCTGTCAACCTTCACCAGCTGATGTACCCATTTGCACGCCACAGCAGCGGCCATACATCCTTCCAGATCACCTTGTTGCTGATCATGACAGGCTGTCAGCTGGGCAGTGTGTGCAGGCCAAGCATTACAGCGGGGACGAGATGCCTTGCATGCCACTTCACCGGCCATCGACCGCAGGACCCTCGTGCATGCACATGCCTGAACTCTTTCGCGACACCCTGCACGGGGATGACGGCTTGGCCTCCCCTACATCCGCCCTACAGGAGGAAACTGCCCAGAATTCAGGCAGCCCGGTGACCACAACAACGCAGGCAAGGGCACGTGGGAGTCCTCACGGCGTGCGAGCACTGCAGTCTTCAAGCAGGGGGGCATCCCTGGACTTGCAGGGGCAGCCCACGCCACTGCGAAACGGTGCCCGTGGTATACCTGTATCAGCTGCCTGGATATCTGTTGCCACACTTGAACCGGAGCCCCACCGCCAGACCAGTGGTAGTCCACCACCACTGATCATCGCAGCTCGGCCCCCATCCTTGCATGCTCCACCTGTTATTCGCCCGGTGCCATCTAGACTCCAAGATCGACTACAGGGTCCGACAGAGCCTGTGACAGGCTCACAGCTAAGGTCGCGGTCACCTCCAAGGCGGCGGTTGACTCCCACCCCATCTGAAGGAACCGCTGAACGCGACCGTGAACCAGTGGAGGGTTTTGGTTGGCGCAGTGGTTCAGAGCAGGTGCAGGCACGGCTGCCAGCGCTGTTGTCGTGGATGCAGGCAGGGGGGCCTGGTGTGAATGGCCGCGGCAGCAGAGGCCGGATGCAAGCATTCGTAGCGCGCAATCAAGATAATGCCACGTCAGGACAAATTATGTCACATTCTCAGTGAAGTGGGTTCTATCTGCATAATCATACACATTTCAAGCCATAACTGCTGAACCGTAGCACTTATGGTGAATGAAAAGCACCAAAGCGTGCAGTTCCATGAGACACATGTACAGCGCATAGCAGTGTAATCTCAGCACAAGTACAGGGTGGATAGCATCGACATGGATCAGATATTCACATACAATCAAGCAATGAACCAGGAGCAATTTCCACAGGACACAGCTGAAATGCATATCACAGGCTAATGTGGATCATGCCAAATAGATGCCAGCATGAGCAATGCCTCTAGGCGAAAACGTCATTGTTTCGTCTGACTTGCACGGCAGTATTGCACAACCTGTCTAAGGAATGCCTCAGTTGAACAATGGACTGCACCAAACCATGCCTTCAACTTGCTAATTGGCAAATAAGCCAAAGTAGAACGGGCTCTCAAGAATGCCTAACTTTGATCGGTCCTTTCTTGCTACTGATGCACAGGAAAGATATATGAAATGCCACTAAATTATGAAAATGTCAGATGTCAACCCCTGTAATCTACTCTACCCACTTGGACAGCATAAATTGTACAGAAAGTATGAGTAAGAAGAACAAGATACTTCAATACGCATCCATGTCTATGCACAAAGACCATCTTGTGTGCGTGGCTCGTCTGCCACGGACATCGCTGCAATTCCTTGAGCTGCCTTGCTCTTGGCATTCTTTATCACGGCGGCCAGCATGCTTTCCATGCCTTCAACCCGAGTGTCCTTAGGTGGCAGAGAACCCAAGACCTGCTTTCATGACAGGCTTAGACGGGTTCCAAATGTTCTGCAATGGTGATTATTCAGATCATACCTGCTTTGCAACCTTGTGACACGAGTCCGGGGTTTTTGGACAATCGTCATCACGACCCAACTGTGGCTCCAATGGTGCACCACCACCACCAGCCGCTTCAGAATCATACAAAGCTGCGCTGAAGCATGGTGTTGAGCTTCTTGGCCCAGACCAAGCTAGCATGTTTGTATGCAAACAAATGTAGCCACTCTCTGGGTCCGCTATGGCACTAGCAGGATACTCTGCACTTGTGATTGATGATAGCGGAGACCTGGCAATGGAAGAGTGCCCTCTGTACAGAGCACCCCTCGTTGGGGTTCCTTTGCCCTCTACTAAGTCTGGAGTATTCTCTTGATTAGCTCTACATCTGCATGCCCACGCGAACGATCGGGTCGGAAGTTAAATCAGGAGCCCGCATGTGTGAAACACAGTTGAAAAAGGTAACGTGTCAGACCTGGCAGATCGATCCCGAGCAGCTTTGGCTACAAGCTCACCAATGCTGCCAACTGGATCTCGCCGAGCACCAAAGTTTACGCTGGGACGAGACCGAACTGTAGAGTGGCGCAAGGGCGACCTGGAGCTGCGATCTATTCCACCAGGAGCAGGTAGTGCAGAAGGTTTGCCAGGGGACCAAATACTGCGCAGGCTTGTGACTTGTGATTCCAAGTCTGCCCAACTGCCATCTTCTTTCAAGCAAGTCGCACCCAGTTTTGGGGTAGATTGATCCAGGGGTTCAGCCGCACCGAAAAACTGCGACAGCGCGCAATGAAGCTCCTTAGCAGCGGCTTCCTGCGACTTTTGCTCAATCTCGTACTCCTCGCAGCGCCGTTTGGCCTGTAGCAGGACATTCCTGACCGTTGTTAATGCGCTTGACCCGCACCGTCAAAGGCATATTACGCGCCTGATTCGAAAACAAGCCATTGTTCAATATCTGTATGGTGCCTTTCACGCTATCTGGCCTTGTAATCGGGGTTCAGCAGCGTATGCATCAAAGTGAAAAAGCCCATGAGTTGATGGTCTCCGATCACATTACTGGCGCGAACCTGCTCAAGCTCCTGCTGAACAGCAACAAATTGCTTCGCAATATCGTCCTTTTCAGCCACAAGCTGCGAGTACATGTGCTCCAGTTGTTTGTAGGATGGGCGGGGAAACTGTTCCGAAGGCACCATACTGTTCGACAAGGACGGAACAGTCAGAGCGCGGAAATCAAAGTAATGTATCCTTCAGCAAAAGAGCACGAATATGTGCTCGGCATAAAAATGATGAGGTCTCCACCAGCCAGATGGCGTGGTGTTTCGGCAAGGGCGCTCAACAGCGCAGAAGTCAAGAGCAATGCTGTACTGTCTGCAGCCTTGCGGCCTCCTGTAAACTTAATTAAAGTGCTATTCACGCAGTACGACCACTCATGTGTGGGATAAATTGAAGCTGAGAAAAAGAAAAAGCTGACGGTAAGGCTTGTTGTTGCGATGCAGCGCTCAGGCTACATACACACCTGTTAAGAGACACGGCTATGCGTGACGATTGCCAGAATCTATACCTGGGCGTCAGTTTTATACTGCATACGAAGGCCGACGATGGATGCAGCAGGGCGCGACGAATTCAGCGTTTGGCATCCATTGTTCACAACGACGCGACGTCATGCACATCTTCAGGCACAAATCATGCACGCGGGAACAAACCGTCCTGTGCCGCGGTCGAAACCACACACTCATTCTGAAAAGTTTATTTTCGATGGACACATTCGGTCTGGCTCGTCACGTATTCAGCAATACGATGTCGCTATACCCGCACAGGTATCTGGACAGATCAGCTCCCGGAACAGCTGGATGGCAAATCCGAAGGCGGCAATGTATCCAATTCGTCCCTGGTAGCAAGCTGGTGTTACCGCCCCGGGTCAGTGCTCAGCGAGACGTGCAATCCTCGGATAACATTCAAGCCCTGAAGGAGTGGTCCATCACCATTTCGGCAATACTGGACGGGAGGCAACAGGTCTGAAGCTGAGAGGAACTTTCCCATGGCATATGGGTCGGCGTAGTGAAATACTCACACTGCAAAAAGCTATCAACCAGGACTGTTTAAACATTGGGACAGCACACTTGACCGGCTGAATGCTTCACACTATCCCTGAGCATGAAGTGCAGGTGCTTTTACGGAGAGGAGGCATCCGGGAAGGGGCATTCAAATGTGGTTTGGAACCATTTGTTCTGTTCCCCACAGGCTACCACACTGACCCTGACCTCTGCAAGCCCGGAGCAGCAATTCCATATCATGAAAATCTTGCTTGGGACCCAAAATATGCTGACAGGATACCAATCCTCGGAATGGCTCAAGTGTGTCTCGAGTGCTCCCATTTCATTGCACGATCTGTATGATGCTTGGAACCTGGGGTCCTGAACCTCATGATTTGTGTCCTTTCATGCAGGTGAAAGATCAGTTCACGACCATGAATCCAGATGTGTTTCACATGCTTCAGGACTTGCACATCTGGACAGAGAGCTTCAACACGAAGAGACTAGATAGGCGTACATGTCAGCCAATCACAGCCATACGGCTCCAGGCTTGGAGATTTGCTGAACCCGTGATCTTGCCTCAAGCAGACAGCCATTGGGGATGCTTTTCTTGGTGTGCGTGTCTACCAAGGTGAAGCAGTATATCCCTGACGCAGCTTGTTTAATCATGCATTTCCTCACTCAGCATCATGTGCAGTGAACCTGGAATCAGATATTTTTGGCGATGCGTTGAGAACTGCTCAACTAGTACAGCCTGTTGAATTGCGCTCAACTGCAGCATGCACATTTGAAGAAGCCAAATCAGCGTGTTCATAGCGTTGAAACATATCGGACAAGATACTGAAGGTGTGTGTCATCTGCATCAAATGAACCCTATGCATTACCTTGGTTTACAGCATAAGTCATCGTGGGCCATTCAACTCTCTCCCTAATTCACAGCACTTTGATTGCTTCATGTGCGCAGGATATCAGCCGCATGCACTGGCATCTCATGCAGCGGCCCGCCAGCAACCTTTTCCAGTGCTCTAAATGCCGCCATCTGTCCTGCCACGACGAAGTGGATCACTGCCAATGGTACTGAACCGCTCTCATCAGGGGTGCCCAAAATAGCTGCCATTCTGCGCTGATGCTGATCTCGTGATGCTGGCAGGTCGTAGTTTACCAGCAGCTGTGCTCCCAGCGGTAGAACATGCTGCACAACAGCGTGGTATGACACAGCTGATTAAGTTACAGCGTGGGACTATTTTTCACACCATGCAAGCTTCAGATAGACCAGCGCTTCTTGTGTGCAAGAGCAGCAGACCGCTCTTTCAGCACAGCCATGGGCAGTGAATGATCACTGATTGGACGGCAACAAACTGTGGTACACAAGCTGCGCAGTCAAATTTGCAATTCACAAAGTCCAGCACTACTGGCAGACAAGGCGGGGGGGGGGGGGGGGGGGGGGGGT
>JAUMHO010000012.1:108535-155461 GCA_032360965.1 Ulva armoricana
ACAGATTACACTGATTCGCGTGCTGTCATCGTGTTAAACGTATTGCTTGCAACCACCATCTGTTCAGACAGTATCGCTGCTGACAAGGGCAGCTGCTGAAATACTGCGCAGAGATCCCAGTTTCTAAGTTCCTCGCTCCTGTCACTTCCTATGCATCGTTGCTTATGAAAGCGTTGAAAAAGGGGATAATCTACGTCAGTTCCTGAAATATTACAGTCGCACGACATTTCCGCAGGGCATGGGCGTGCAAGTTGAACCTGTAGGTAATGTCGTTGCACACGAGTCGACGTCGAAACACACGCTGCCTCCGCCGCGCCTGCTGCCGCCACCGCCGCCAATCCCTCCGCGACTGCTCCAGCAGCTACCATCGCCGCTGCCACGGTGCTCTCCCAAGCCGCCACCACGGCCGTTGTGGCCCCCGTAGCCACGGGCCCCCACCCCCCCCCACCGCAGACTACGCCGTCAGGGCCTCATAGCCACTCTCCCCCCCCTGTCATTCCTGGTGCCCTCGCGCACGTAGGCCTCCATCGCAACGGCGCAGCTTTTGCCGCGCTCACGACGTGACCCCGAGCGTGGTGACCTGCTTGCGCTGCTACCAGGGTTCTCGTTGTGGCAGATGTGCGTGCAACACACCTGCTTGCATCCTCTGCTGCCGTAGCTGCAGCATCGGACATAGGAGCATAGGCCAAGGTGAAGGACTCGCTCAAGCGTGACATAGTAAGGACCAGCGAAGACTCATTCCAGTTCGTACTGCTGACCCCTGACATCCACAGCCTTGAGGATCCCCTGGCCTTTGCCCTCTTGAACGAGATCGCGGAGTGCGCGGCTGGGGCGAGAGCTGTCACGAAGACGATCTTCCTAGAGGATGCCATGCATGACCTGTCCACCAGCCTCCGTCACGGATTCACCAGACAGGTTTGCAATTCGGCGCTGTTGCGGGCACGTCTGGACGAACGGCCGGGCTGCCGCTTCTTGGCGATAACCTTAATGCAGTCGCCGGCTGTGTGCTGTGACATTACAACGGCAGTCACGTACGCACGGCTACTCCCCCCGTTGCCCTCTCCCCCCCAAATTCCCTGTCGGCTACTCCACAGCACAAGGCTCAGGCGAGGTGTGTCCTAACCCACATTATACGCGACCGTTGGCAGTGGTGTTGGCATGTAGGTGGCTGCGGTCCTGCATCGTTCAAAATCCGCGCTACATGGAGCTGCTGCAGTAGGGTTTTGTGTATCCTTGTTTGTGATCTGGAGGCTCAAGCGATATTAATGTGTGCCCATAATGAGTGGAATTGTGGGGTGATGTGTTTTCGTGCGGCTGTTGTGCTAGTGTGTTTAGTCCTTACGTTGCCGCTGTTGCTGCCGGCAGGGATGCCAGGCTTTGTTCCAGTCCCCGTGTGAAATGGGTCGACCCGTTCAGCCGCCGATGGCTTCATGAGCACAGTGTCAGCAGGTCAACGTACACAATAGCCACAACTCTTGGACACTGTTGTGACTGTTTGGCGCCTGGCACACTCACGAGCCGCTCCCCAACATGGAGGGGGCACCGTCGTACCAATCATTTTCGGTAGCGACATGTTTCTCATGTTGCCACCAGAAGCAGATAGACTAGTAGGGATACTCTGGCCCAGGGCATCTTTGATCCGTTGCAGTTTTCTTTCATTTTGTCCGATGACTACTCCCTGGCATCCCCCAACATTATGTTGGCACCCCTGTGGACGCGATCAGAAGGTGTGCCTGTACACCATGTCTACTAGAAGGTGCTGGTGATGTAGTGCTGTGGCGGCTTTCTTGATCGGCGTGTCCGACATGACGTGAGCTGGACAATCCCTGTCGGACTCAGCCATTTGAGGGCTTGCTTGCTTGCTGGTGTTGCTGTTTGGTAAACATGGCCGCTTGACATGGAGGCTTTGTTGGAATTCCACTGCTGTTCGGGGCAGCAACGTAACACCTCCGGCCCCAGTCTTGCATATTTACTTTACCTGGCCTTCCAAAGCGAACAAATCCGCATTCAAGTGATCAATTCTCAGGGTTGTGCCCCAACCAATGGTTGCGAAAACAGTACACTTGCACCTGCTGACCTACCAGCGATGGTGTCGTGGGCGTTCCCCGTCTGCGTGCCGTGTGATGTCGACCAAATGTAAATGCATGTTTACATGCCTGTGGATAGCTATTCTGGGGCTGTCAGCGGTGTTGAAATACGGTCGCAAATGTAATGTTTTATCCGCCTGGCCTTGAATCTTCCAATAACAAAAACGTATTACCAAACACTTTTTAAGAACATGGGGTATCATGCCAAACCCAACCGTGCATCGGCCACAGCACCCCTACGCATAGGGGCGGTTCAAACAGAAGCGTCTGACACAGTACGGCCCACCACAGAATGCTCCCACCCGAAACCACACGGCACAGGTGAGCCTGACATCCACGCATGGACCTGGGACCAGTTCGGCAGTCGTAGGGCGCACGTAATGTTAATGCGTGATCGAATGCGCTGGCGGGGCCAGGACCTGCATGCTCCCTGACACGTGACACCTCTTGTGTGACTGCGTCATAGAATGTCGGCTGTTTTATTTGGGTGCCCTTTCAGTCTCTTGTGCGCATGCATGCAGCCTTGATTGACAGCGCACTGGGGATGCTAGATTCATTGGAAGCACACGATGTGAGATCAATTTTCCTGGCCAGCCATTAGATTGGAAGCAGGTGTAAAGTATGTGGTCATTTCACCGACCGTGATGCGCGTCTATGGGCTGTTTGAATTGCTCAGGAAGTACTGGCCCAGCAGTTGGTCGGCTACGCGTTCGTAAATCTTGTTCCGTTCGTTGCTCTCACGATCCACGGCGCTAGCATGCTGTGTTCGACTCAGCTATCTAGAATGGCCAATTGGTCCGGTCTACGTGCCCACGGGTTGTGTCCAGCTGTTCAAACGGCCAACAGGCGGTGCGTGGTCAGGAAGTCCGTGCCCAATGCACACAATGCAATGGTGCACGCAAAGCTGATGCGGGACGTCCTGCAGGCAAACATATTACGAAACGATACAACTGCGATCGGGTGGACTCTGCAGGGGGTCACGAGCCCCCGCTGCGCGGACAGCGTCCAGCGCTGCACCGCAAGCTGCGACCAAAGAACCTGAGGCCACAGTCCAGCTGTCTTTATACGACACGATGGACAGGAAGCAGCGGGTTTTCACAAGTCGAGAACCTGGCGTCGTATCTATGTATGTATGCGGGGTGACGGTTTACGATTACTCGCATGTTGGCCATGCCCGGGTGTATGTCGCGTTCGATGTGCTGTACCGATTGCTTCGTAGCCTGGGATATGACGTCAAGTACGTCCGCAATTTCACGGACATTGATGATAAAATCATTGCACGGGCAGCGGAGAATGGTGAGGAACCTCTCGCCCTCAGCGCAAGGTTTGTTGAGGAGTTTCACACTGACGTGGCGACTCTGGGGTGTCTGCCACCAGCAGTGGAACCCAAAGCCACGGAGTACATCGCTGACATGGTTTCCAACATTGAGACCATAATCAACAATGGTTATGCATATGCTGTTGAAGGTGGTGATGTCTTCTTCGATGTTCAAGCCCTTGATGGCTATGGCAAGCTCTCCCGGCACGACATTACCAACAGCAAAGCAGGCGTGCTTCCAATCCAGCATGCCTTGAACCCATCATGACTCCGGTGGTGCGTAGCTCGTGCTGCCGATTCCCCAATGGCATGACAGTATTGTGCTGTTGTGATTGGTGCTGCCCTGTGACAACATCAGCTCACCATGCTCTGTGCAGGCGGCGGTAATAGAGTCGCTGCAGATGCACGGAAGAAACACCCAGCAGACTTTGCATTATGGAAAAGTGCAAAAGCGGGGGAGCCGTCCTGGCCGAGCCCATGGGGCGAAGGTCGGCCTGGGTGGCATATTGAATGCTCCGCAATGATCAACAAGATCATGGGCCAGGTCATAGATATTCATGGAGGTGGGCAGGATCTGGTGCGAGCTCAATGAGAATTTTGAACCGCATTCCATGTCAGCCGAGGAGACGCCTCAGCCCATCAGCCCAGGCACTCCTGGGTTGAGCAGTGCATCGAAGTATCATGACGCAGCAGCCATGTATGTTTGGTGAGCAGATGCGATGTCTTGTGTCTACCATTTTCGTCTTGCAGATGTTCCCGCATCATGAGAATGAGATAGCACAGAGCCGCGCAACTTGCTGCGGTGGTGACCACCCTGAAGGCCATGATCGCTTGGCACGATTTTGGCTGCACAATGGCTTTGTGAAAATTAATGAGGAAAAGATGTGCGATCCAAACCCTCAACTGGCCACTCCCTTGTACGTCAGATATCATCAGGGCACTTGGAGCACTGTACTCCATGCTGTACTCCATGCAGTCCTAGCCCATCATTACCGCACGTGGTGCTCCGCCCATGGGAGCAGGGAATTTGTGACCTGAGACCTGCACGTTGTATCATGCTGTGGCATCCCATCTTTTTGGTGCCTTCTCAGGTTTGCAGAGCGCAAGTGGATGTGCAGGTCAAAGTCACTGGGGAACTTCTTTACAATCCGTGATGTTCTGAAGGAGTACCATGGCATGGCCATGCGCTGGTTCCTGATCGGCACGCAGTACCGCCAGCCAATCAGCTACTCCCGGGCAGCCCTGGACGAGGCATCAGCACGCCTCTACTATGTGTATGATACCTTGCGTGCTGTCATAGCCATGGTCAAAGAAGCAGGTGCTGACCCTGACCCATCATCACGCACCCCCTCACCGTGCACAGCGAACTGTATGCACTGTCTGATAGTGGAGAATGTTTCGCCCGGCAGTAATGGTGTCATGCGGCTCTTACAGCTATCTGACTGGATGATATTCGAATAGATCAGCATGGAGCCCTTCCCAACACTGGCGGTGTCACGGTTGTTTGGTCCATGTAGGGGAAGAGCAGCTGCTGGACACTGCCAGGGAAGAGCTCTTTCAGGGACGTGAAGCTGAAGCGGCAAAGGCAGTCCGTACAGCATTGCTAGACGATCTGAACACACCCACTGCCATTGCAGCGCTTTCAGAGCCATTGAAGGTCATGAACGAGCTCCTGGTCGTGCGCAAAAAGAATAAGGTGAGCACTAATTGGTCATGTTGGATAGTCATGGGGCACGAGAACATCCGTTCCCCTTGGCTGTATCATTGCAGGTGCGCAGGCCATCACAACCGCCTGATTCGCTACGCTTGCACTGATGCAGAGTTTGGCCCTGAATGAGAGTGAGATGTGTTGTCTCGGTTTGCATGGAATATCCACATGCCAAACCCGCCAAAAATATTGTTTTCAGGACATTTGCTTTGACGTAATTGTGCGTTGGTTGACATGCAGGTAGAGGATAGATTACCAAAGATGGCAGCTCTCGCTGCTTTGCTGCAGTATGCACTGGAGCATTTTGGCATAGATGCTGCAGATCCAGAGATGCAGATTGAACAGCTACGGGCGCTGGCACTCGTACGGGCAGACCTGACAGAACATGTAATACAGGAGGCTATAGTGGCTCGTGCAGACGCTCGGAAAGCGAAAGACTTTGAGAGGGCTGATGCGATTCGAGATGAATTCTCGAAGAAGGGGGTCAGTTTTCAGGATCTTCCTGGAGGTACAACATGGCGGCCCATTCTGCAAGATTGAACGCTGTGTGCGCATAGAGAAATGTCATAACAAAGCAGCCTGTTGAGTTTGATATTCAACAAAAGCCTGTTGCACGTTTTCAAGATGGTGGGGGAAGAGGCAAACACAAGCTGTGTTCGTTCTAGTTTGACCAGTAACTGAGCTACACCACGTACACTACAGCAAGGCACAACACCTGCGTACATCCAATAATGTACACCATTGCACTATTCCATTGCATGCGGTTACGGGACCTGCAGACAGTGTGTGGATGCACTCTGTGTTGCACAAGATGCCTTGCCAGGTAATCAGACATACTGTTACCATATACTGTAAGCAAATTATCTGTGGTATAAGAACACAGTACATGCTTGTGGCCTGTAATGGAACAAGCACCTACATGATGTGACTTTGCCACAAGCACGCGCTCATTGCCAGGCAGAGTCAGAACAGCATATATAGGTGAGTGCAATGATTCCATAGCCCACCCATTTAGCACCAAGCATCATTTCCGATGGCAACTGGGGTGTGGTGGATGCTCTCGTGGCTGTGGTTGGGGGCTGCCGTCACTGACCCAAGCACCGCCATCATCATCGTGTATCAGGCCAGCCGAACTTTGCTGCAGCAAGGTAAAGGGGCAAGATCTCTGGCTACCGTAGCTGCGTAATGGGGTGTTGATGGTTCGTGAGTCTAGATTCCCAATGCTCGTTGTTGGCTCTTTGCCCATGTCTCCGCCCAAATCAGTGGTGTAGTTGTCGGCATCACCCGCATCCTTCTGTTTTGGACTCAGGGTAACGGAAGCATCATCTATGCCGGCAGCTGCAAGTGCTTCTGGATCTCCTGCATTAAGACAACAGCTTCCCGGGAGGGGATTATATTGTACAGGTGCATCCTGTGGCTGCTGCTTTGTACCTAGGTAACTTGCGCACCTGATTCATGTTGCTGCGGACCAGTTGCTCGTATCAGAAGAGAGCGGGGAGAATCAGGACCGCGTTCATGATAACTGGGCCCACACTGTTTATGGGGTTTTCCTGCTGCTCCTAGATTACCTGCATCAGCATCGCGGCGCTGTTGCAGTTGGCCTATCTATTTAACCTTGTCCATGACTCATGGGTTCATGCCAAGCACGTCCAGTCCACCACACCCTGTCCCACCACATGGCTTCCTTGACCCGGACCAGGCTGTACCGGGCTGAATGGATCCAGGCTAAATTGCACGTAGTATGAAGCTCTTCTGAAGGCGTTTGAGACAAGAGGTCCTCACCAACAGCATAACCTGATCTTCCAAGAGGCACCCTGTTCTTGCCAGGGCTGAGCCATGCTGGGCGAGGATCGTGACAAGCCGAGCCAAAATTCCCACGCTTACGTGCTGGGCTTCTGCTCCTACTATGTGAACAACCATGTTTTCCAGGACTCTGCAGACCCGTGTAGATGTGCTCAGAGGCAGGCTTTTGGGAGTCCTGCTGCAACAGCTGCTGCTGCTGCCTCAGCCACAGAGCTTGCGCTGATAGATCTGGCTGAGCACCATCGTCATTCCTATACAAAGTCTCCTGTAAACGCTCATGAACACCTCCCCCTTGTTTCGCTACCTTATGCAATGACGGGCTTGACGTTGGTTCTCGCGCCAAATTCCCCACGTCCGGAACCATGGTAGTTTTCACATCAAAATTTTCATGCGTGTGTATCAACCCCAAACTCTGCCGCAGTGCAACGCAAGCCTGTCTTGGCTTACAGCCTTGGATTTGGACGCCTGCTGTAGCATCCGCATGGGCAGCGTTCTTACCTGCATACTTTGTGCTTTATCACCTATTCCAGGGCGACTGGTGCTTTCAGCGCAGTCACCTCAATGATGCAGCACTGGCACAGCCCTGCAGATGCACATTCCCAGCACACAGCATGGACTTGAGCAATCTTGCTATACGAAGACCTCATGCTCGAAGATTGTAAGGACCGCACCTGGCCTGGGGACAGAGTCATGGACGCATACTTGTTCACCACGCCCATGGCCAGGCGATGAAGGACGTGAATGAATGTCCTGCATGACCATTGAACGATGGCGTTTCCACAAACCCATAAACCAAAACACCAATGAAGAAGCCTTGCTGATAGTCCTACAGTCAGCCTTCAAGAATATCCGGCACTGTAGTGCGGAGCCTTTGACTGTCTGGTGTGTGACAAAACCCCAGGTACATGAAGAGCAAACCAAATTATCTAAGGCCACGCTTGTGGAGTCCATCCTATGAGAACGCGCTTTGGAATGGTCCATCCCATCGCTCTTGCAATCACCAAGCTCCGCATCATTATTGTCCTTTGCTGCATGGGCATGTGATTGCGACGCCAGCTGCAGCTCAAGCTCATGTACTTGCTGGGCATGCTGACTCTTCAAACGTGAAATAGCTGCCACGTACGACCGCTTCAAATCATCTGCAAGCAGTCCCAAAGAATTGGAGGAACCAACTCGGTTGACGCTGCTGACCCTCGTCAAGGGCCGCTGTTGCGTACCACACACACTGTCAAATGAAGAGGCACATGCCTGCATGTAGTGTCACACTGCTTGTACATCCAGGCAAGCTGGTGCTGCGATTGCACAGCGCAGCTTTCAGGTTGTTCAATGCCCGCAAGCCTTGTGTTTCTGCAGCACGTTCACGAACTTCATCAACTCTACTGAGTGGAATCTGCCGTGTGGATGTCCTACTCTGCATTGGCTGCCTATCATCGCCTCCAGACGTGCCCTCTGCTGGGAGAGGGCTACTACTCAACTTGCGGTTGTAAAGGATAGATCCATGACATGCCCCACCTGGTCCCAAGCCTTGTGCATCAGCCAGCAGATCCAGTTCAGCCTCTGTGATATGCAGCTGTTCTTGCAGATGGTCCCTGTCTTTTTGCAGTGCTGCTGCTCCAGCTTGCAAAGCAGCATGTGTTTGCTGTAGCTCTTTAAGCTGGAATTGAAGTTGATCACGATCTTGATGAGCCTCTGCCAGCAGCCTGAGCCCACCCGTTCAATGCCTCAATCTACCTGACAAACACATGTAACAGGCAAGTTCACACATAGCTGCATGAACAAACATGACAGCATGCCCAGACACTGTAGTAGAGACAACGGGACACACAGCTCTATGCGTTGGGATGCTTGTGCCTCACAAATACTTTGCTGAGAGTCGACTGAGAAGAGAGACACGAGGCTGCTGTACTGCAGTGACTGTGGAAGGCCTTGAGCAGCCTCGAGTAGTTGACGATGCCTGCAGGCCAACTGTTCAAACTCATCTGGACCTGCACATGCATGAAGTTGGCTACAGCTAGGTTATGAGCATTCAGGCAGGACAAGTTTTAATCAGATAAAACAACACCACGGTTAGCACACCAGATAGACAGCAAGATCCATTCAGGAGGGATGCGAATGCCTGAAGCAATTGCTCTGCACTAGCACTCCATTCCTGTGCTGTTGAAGCTCCTGCATCTATGGCTGCATGGGCTGCCTGCAGCTGCGCATCCAGTGCCCCGCACAGCCGCATCTGCTGCCGTATCTTGGCTTCGGTCAGCTCTCCTTTGGTTTGGGTCAACTGTTCCATCACATTGCAGGTCACATGCTGAGCTGTCATAATTTCTACCGCCATCTGCAATCCTGAATGTGGTTGTGGCAAGACTGTGAATACTATGCACAGGTACCACGTTTTAGTCAGGACGTAGCTACAAGTGCCAGCAGTGCTTGATTACCTGATGCATGCAGAGAACAGCCTTACTCTGATTTTCAGATATTGCCGACACCACTGGTCTAGTAAGAGCACCAGCAAGTGCAGCATGTACGCCTGTGCACGCGTTAGGCTTCCAATCTGTGCCCTGGACGTGGCACATGTGTTACGTTTCAGCAAGATACTAAGTATCTCGCATACCAGGTATGTGAGATGGTATGTGAGATGTGCAACCGCAAGGACTCACCTGCACATGGTCATTTATATGTGTGACCCGAGTTGCTTGTGTTTGGGCATGACCGAATGCCCTGTATACACTGAGTGTGTCATGCCGTCACTTTTTCATGCCCAGGCAGCGGAAGCAGACAGCGCACGTCAAATTTAGAGCGGTGACACGAACCTTGGCATGTCGCAGGAATCACTGTACCTGCCCTTTAGAGAAAGTAACTTTGCTCCAAAGCGGTGCCAAAAGTCCTCTTCCTGCGCACGGCCAGCCAGTGACGAAGACACCAGTGCACGATGTCAACATGCAATACCCGGAACAGAATAAAACCTGTGCATAACAGCTCATGGTTTGGATATGGTTGCTTCGAGGCAGTTGTTAATCGGTGTCTGATGAAAGGTTCCGACCAAGCAGACCGGTCCGGACATAACCGCAAGCTTGACGCGACGTTGCAGCGCACGCAGAAGCCCAACGAGTAAAGACCCAACGTGTATGCGACACAGTAAGTGCATGTGAGCCAGCACAGCGGTATGCAGCAGTGCGCCCCCCCGCATTCGCTTGCATTCCTGAGGGCATTTCTAACCAGCCGCGATGTGTCAAGTTCAACTCCGAGCAACATCTGTCGCGCTCCTCACATCATGACCAATGATCTATTTGTAGTGGCTGTGATATGTCTGCGCGTCTCGTTTGGTATGCGTTTGCTGCATGATTGTGGGACTGCAATTGGTACAGTCACCTCCCGCACAGTCGCGTAACGTCGAGCCACAGGCAAGTCTAGACTGTACGATTTCTGTTTGCACGGTAGAGCTGTAGCCGCATCGCCGCATGTCCGATACCGCGGCAGGCCGTCAAGCGTCTCCATGCGGTTGACCACGCGGCGGCCGCATGCCATGCGGTCAGCGGTCGTTCTTGCAACACCTTTCGCAGCCAACGCAATTAACAGCGCTCCCACGCACAACCTTCCCACGCACAACACTTTCTATATATACATGAAATTCAGCCATGCAGTGCAGTTTCTTCCTCTGCAGTGGGAATCCCACTGGGATTTAGCTCCGCCACTGCAGCGCGTGCTCAGTGAGTGTTGCACGCCACAGCTCGTCGAGTTTGCAAACCGCTGTCACTCAGTCTTGCTCACAGTGCATGCTGACTCACACTAGTTCCAATGCTGTTCGGTGATTTCTTGTGAATTGAAGGCAGTGCGCAGTATCAGCTCAGATATGTGTACTAATGTTTGTGGCACAATCATATGAGACTGTACTAGTACTAGTGGGGAATGCTGTCCCGTGTCCAATGGCCAAAGCCAGACAAAAATGCGCCTTGCCCGTCCTTGATGACATAAGGACTATTCTCAGCGCACCAAATCTTGAACTCCTTGAACGGTGTGGACTGCTGGTGTATATCATGCAGATCAGACTTGTGACAGTACCTGAATGACAGCATCAGCAATCATAATTGTTGTAGGCGCAGGGCTATCTTGGTGATCACCGAATCAATTTATCGAGAATGCAAACCTTTCATATACAAAAAAAGTGCTATCTTTGCCTTCTACTTCGAGTAGCTCGTAGCTGAGTGTAGATGGCTCGCTTTCCATTACATGCTGAGCAAGCTCTGCCCATCGTCCCAACCATTCTTTCCTGAGTTCTGGCACCAGTTCTATGGTGATGGCCAGCACGAATGGCTTCTGCACGGCAATGGTTGCAGTTGGAACCGAATTTTCGTGTGGATTTCGATCTGCTCCATGCTGTGCACGTGTTGGAAACGTCCGGGCGGTGGCGAGACGGAGGCCACTGGCACCGATCATGCTCATACATGCTTAGCACCTGAAATGACTCAGTATATAACATACCGGACATTGGGAGGTCGTTCCAATTTGTGCAGGCGGTGCCTGGCCCTGGCGAGCATCGCAAAGTTCACTGGATCGACACGCAGGCACTATGTACAAGCTGGTCAACGCTCCTGCGAGAGTGGCTGCACAATACACCAACAAATCCGTTAAGATTGTGACATTTGGGAACGGCCGCGTCATGCTGCTCCCAGGGATGGGATGAACTGCTGTCTCTACCGGACAGAGGATTCGCTTGGCACTTGAGCTCCTACTGCATCCCACAATCCTTTACAGCTTGGGTTGATTTGTGACATCACGACTAAACGGCTTCAAGATGTAGTAATTACCGTCGATGCTGTTATGTTCTTGGGGACACACGTTTTCATTTGTCGCGTCCGACGCACAGTGTCTACAAGGAAATGATGTGGCTCAAGCTTGAGTCTAATCTCCACAGTCATCAACGCAGTGTTTCTACACACACTAGGCACACACACTGGCACAACAAGCCTTGTTAGAGAATCATCCCTTCCCTTAGTTTACTGCGACCACGTCGTGACAGCACAAGTGTCCATGTGCGTCGTGTACATACATCCGTTGACTAGGCAATCGGGATCGCAACATCGATTTTGACCCTAGTATTATCGGTCTTTGTCCAGCGAAGCACAGGTTATAGCTTTATTGGTGACACAGGTTCGTTTAAGATTCAATCAGTGTGAGCTGTGCCTGGACATCTTCCAGTCCTTGGTGCAAGCGAGCGGCGAAAACTGCAACAAGGGCCATCCGGGAATAATGCGGGACTTATCGTTCCCAATAGGATCAATTTTTGGCATTCCGTTGAGGATTCACTGTATGCAATCTTCTGTAGCTGGCCTTGTACCTGCGTTACGTCAGTGCGCTACGCACTCTGGCATCACCTTCCGCGATGCGGCCTAAAAGGCAGGCACTCACTTACTTGGTTAACTGCAGATCTTCTACCTTTGCTGCTTATCGTGCAATGCGCCTTCTACACAGTGAATGCTAGCTCAGATCAGGGGCATGCATTGGCGTTCGCATTTCTTGCATACGGTCCCATCCTCTTCTTTACAGTGCTGATCCATGAGTTTGGCCACTCGCTAGCTGCAAGGTCCGTGGGAGGACATGCCCATGCCATACTGTTATGGCCACTGGGTGGTCTGGCATACTGTCATCATGATGCGGGACCCAAGGCGGATCTGTGGGTGACGTTTGCTGGGCCCCTGACTCACGTACCCCAAGTAGGTTTCTGGGTACTGATGGCCTGGCTGATCGACATGGGTAATGGTATCCATGCACAGGGAGACAATTTCAAATCGTCAGATTTTTGGGCCTCTGTTGTTTGGCATGCTGTTTGGGTACGAGAGTCAACACTTGTGAGTGGAGCGACAGTTGTACTGTGAGCTCAGGCCCTAACTCTTGTCTGCATGTGCAGCTCAATGTGACCGTGATGATCTTCAACCTCTGTGTACCTGCATATCCACTTGATGGAGGTAGGATCCTGGCCGACACCATGCTGATAGCTGGAATTCCGACCAACACCGCTGCCAAAATAGTGGTCGCCGTGGCGACGGTTATTGGTGTTGCCATGTGTCTTGTCGGGATATTCACGAGACGCTTAGGGACTCTGGCTGTATTTATTGGCATTTTCATCCTCTGGTGTACGTATGAGCTGTGGAGAGAGCTGGAAGCAGACCGCATCGAGCAGCACCCTTTGTTCAAGAAGGGGTCCACACAGGAAGGCACAACCATGTACAGCGTTGAGACAGTGCAACCACAACCTCGCGGCCCAGCTCGAGTTTAGGTATACATAGAATCCGAGCAATCTATATTGCGGGTGGGCTACATGCTGACGTGCTCAAAAACTTGCAGAAACGATTGTGTGTAGAACTGAAGTTCAAACTGGAACATTATTTCTGGCGTCAGTGAACATACGGCGGTTGGTCGATGGCTAGTGCAACATTGTGGATTCATGAATGTAATTTACATGCCACACAAGGGTTGACTGCCAGAGCTCGAGAGTTCTGAGAGCATGAGTCTACAAATGTTGCACATGCAGTAAACCTGAGTGACAGTGCCTAGCGTTTGCCCTTCCGCTTCCCTTTGACATTACGGGGGGGTGCTCTGGGACCACTTGGTTGTTTCGCTCGTGCATCTAAATCCTCCACAGTGATATGCGATTTGTCCAAGGATTGATCCACTGCTCCCATGCCCTGCATGGTGTACCCTTTGTAACCTTTGTAAAGCACCCAATCATGCTTCAGAACCATGTGTGGACGCAACCAGCACACATGATGTGCAACACCCTGAAGCCGAGTCTCATGCATACCTGTGCGCCCTTTGAAATGGGTTGATTTCCTTTTCGCTTGCGGCGCTTTTTGTTCGCAGCTCGCTCATGCCAAGGTAGCCAGCGTTCAGGATCAGGTGGTGGTCCAGGATTATCTGGATCAAAATTCTTTGGATACCGTGGCTTCCGTTTGCGCTTACGTTGAGGCCGGCTACTTTGGCCATTTGCAGCCCCAGAGCCCCTGCAAGTGGACAGGTGAATGTCTAAACATATGTACATGCATCTCCAATGCCCACGCTGTATCAGCTTCCTCCATGTCTCAACTCGCTGTATATTTCAACCACGTTCACACCATTCATACTGCCTAGGCAAATGTCACCGTAACAGGCAAGCCCGCGTACAAAGGGCGTTCACGGCCATGGCTGCCATGGCACGTGGCTGTGCAAAGCAGGCCACAGCAGCGTCTGAAAGACATACCTAACGTATGGCCCGAGGAGTACAGATGTACCCTTTGAGAGGATGCTGGATATCTCGAGCTCTTCTGCCTCCTTCACATTGACTGTCTGGCGGGACTGGCTTGGGGCGAAGCCAGCTGCAAATTCAGCAGCGGCTTCTGGGTTGACAGCCGCCAGCATCCTTGCCAATCGTGCACGCCTAGCAGCGCTGCCGTACAATGAGCCTCCTTCCTGCAACAGCAACGTGTGTTCCGTTCACGTGATTAGGTGTCCTAGGGCTGTGAAACGTTTTCAAGCCGAGGTATACTAGTGCGCAAACGCGGCCACGGTGACACAAGCACGCGCTATCAGCTATAAGAATGCTCAGTGGGCCTCCATCAGACTGCAGAGGACGATTTGCAGCGATGTCCAAAGAGTACCACCATACACATGTAATCGTTTGGCCTGGCTTCACAGCGAATGCAATATTCATAACGCAGCATGCATATGTTTGCAAGAGTGGCAAGAACGGCGTTTGGTGGACAACAAACTTTCGGCAAACACTGAGGCAACTATCGGGAGTTAATCGCAGCTGGGAGCTGCAGACCTTCAAGGTATTCAGACTCCGCAGGGCTCCCTTGGAGTCACCTGTGCGCAGACATAGTGCAGCTTGCTGTTCATAGCATGCCCCCAGGGCCTCTGTGCCCTTTGAGCTGGCTGCTTGGCTGGTCCACCAGTCAATTGCAGCCTGCAGCTCATGTCCTGAATCCTGAGACGCTTGAGGGCTTGGCAGCCGCTCACGGATGCGGGCACGGGTTGCGACGACCGCAGGCGCGTGGCTGATCTCCTGTGGCAACCTCGGGAGCCCAAGAAACATTAGCGCCGCCTTGAGCTTGGGGGGCTGTGCACTGGAAGCAATATGCGCACCCATCAGAGCTGCTCGAGTCACATCAGCACCTTGATGCTCCCGTAGCCACGTCTCCACAGCCTTGATACCCTGATCTGCCGACTGCAGCAATCCGATCGCCGCAGCATAAAGTAGCAGAGCGTCTTCTGAATCGGAATTTTCCTCCAGTAGTGCTTTAGTCGCTGCACAGATCTGTGGCGTGCCCGAGCCTGAAGGACCTGTGCGGCCGGCAGCTGTGCTGGCCCCGAGCACCCCGACTAAGGCATAGTTGTGCCGGAGAGACGCCTGTGCGGTTCTTGGCAGCCTCTGTGCAAGCGCTGCGGTAATTGAGCCAGTCTGGGTGTCCACAAAAGACGCCAGCTTGCGCTTTGCTTCCTGCATTTTTCAGTGGCACAGTTCACCCAGAGCCCCAGATTGCAGCGGTGCGTGGCGGAATGCCTCAAACAAAGCAAATACACATGCTGCTGTGGTGTCTACTAGGGTCATGCAACGGAGAGCTGCATTTAACTCCACACATGCACTTAACCAAAAAAGTGCAATGCCGATTGGAAAAACATGAAGTGGCATACTCACAACAACATCGGGGTTGGCCAAGAGCTATGTATGCCAAGTTGCGCGAGAGGTGTTCCCAGTGGGTCAGTGTCGGGTCACACCTTGGGGACGGTATCAGACTGCATGGCACGTAGGCAAATCATGTTGTTGATGCACACTGCGTGCAAGGCTGTGCCAACTGGTTGTGTGCCTAGGTTGGAGTATGCATCCGCAGCGCCCTGTAAGTCGCCTTGCAATAGGGAGATAAGCGCTTCCTGCGCACGAACAGGGCCAAGCTCCGTTTCTATCTCCTGCAGAGCGTATGTAGATTGTCACACAGGCAGCACTCACTGTTGGGTGCATACTTGGCCATTCATGTGGAGGCGAATCACATATTTACATGCGCTGTACCAGTGCGCCAGAACAACCCAGAACAACAGTGAATGGAATGGTGCAGATTTGATACATCTGCCTTGCACAGTTTCCTGCGACCTGGCATCCAGGCCACACGAGTCGTTTTCAAATGCATATGATGTTGAGCTTGTCCATTCGGATGGAATCAAGTCACATGCACATTGCATACTGCATGGTGCATGACTGCTTCACAGTGTACCATGAGCAAAGCAGGCAACACGTTCCATAGTACCCTCATCTTAGCCAGCAGTTCAAGTGACGCGGATATGCTCAAATTCATACCGCCTGACTTGCATTCTCTTCGATCAGAGTCTCATTCCCCTTGGTTTCTGCCAGCTGCAGGAGCTTCGTGGCTCTGTCAAGCTCACCATCAAGTACAGCTGCGCATGCCATGTTCAGTGCGACCTCTAAGCTGTCCCTATCCTTGACTCGCAGCTGCTGCAGAGCGCTGGGAATCAGGCTGCGCTGGCCTGATAGCAAAAGCGCAGCAACTATGTTGGTGGCCTGCATGCATATTAGTTACATGAGCATGCCTTCTGATTTGATCCCTGTGACTGTGACTTGTTGTTTCTGAGTTATTCCCAGCAGCTGCTTTGTAGGGAACTCCCCGGCTCAACACGTAAACCAGTCAGAGAGTGTGACAGACATGACAGTAACACCGCATTGCGCGAGTCACATGTGACTTGCTGCAATGTCAGGCTGATCTCGCAACTCCTGTGCATGCCAATGGTGGATCAAAATTCACACCAGCTCAACTGCACTCTGTTTATCCGCGGCAACCTTAGGTACCAACTTGTGATAAGCTTCAGACGCCTCCTTAGTATTGCCAGCCCGCATGTGGACCATGGCAGTCAGTTGTAGTGACACCTCATCGTCTGAGGCAGCGAGCAACTCCAGTGCAGCCGCTAGCTCTCCACACTTATACAGGCAGTATGCGTGCTCCAACATGGATTGCTCTTGCAGGAGTTTCGTTGACCTGATCAGGTCCAGGGCCTCATCAAATCGCCCAATCATGAGCAACGCAAAAACTTTGACTTTAAGAGCATCTTTGTCCGCTTTGAGCCTTGTCAGCACTGCATAGTATGCTGCAGTGGGCACCAGCATGATATAGAACTGCTGACGCTGTTGAGCGGGGGTACCTGAATCAGGCATGTTTCACGATATTGAGATTCATGAATTCCGCAGATCAAGTCACAGACCTCCGTCTACAAGCTTCAAGACTTTTGTGTAGTCAGCGTCCTCCAGAGCATCTGCAATTTTTATAAAGGCATCTTCTGTGCTGCCGCCGTGATCGGTTTGAACGGGACCCGACGATCCCCTTTTACGAGAACCCATTGTCGCCCCACACCACAGACGAAAAGTGTCAGTGTGGTTTTGTGGCTACGTCATACCATGTGCTGCTAATGACGCCCTCGCAGTCACAGGACTAACATGGTTGCCCGACGACTCGAACATCGCACGCCGGCCTCCGCACAATCCAGACTGGTTCACGCTCAACGTTACATGTTTCCCGAGGTCAACACATCACGCTCGGATGTCGTATGTGTTGTTCACATTGTGTGTAGTCTGACATCGACTACCCCCATAGCCATCCTCGTGAGCCTGCGCCTTGAATAGGATCTTGCTGAGGGTGACTGCTGTCGCAATCATGCCGCTCCCAATCTATAGCTGCAAAATTACAGAGGAACTACTCTCGCGGGCAGCGAATTCTCCTGTGCCATGTAGACGAATTTCACTATAAGATGTGCATGCGGCATCCCAATACGGATGCGTGATCATGTGCATGAAGACGACTTTGCACCTCCATGCGCACTTTCGGTGTTAGTGTGCTTGTGAGAATGGTAAGCTTAAGCTGCATAGCGAACATGTCATTTTTATGGAACCAGACACACGGTTCGAGAAGCAAAACTACGCAATATTCAGTGGCCCTAGTTAATGCATGCAGATACAGGATTTGAAAGGAACACAGCGCATTTGTCAGTGGTCCCCATCCAAACATAAGGGCGGAAAGGCAACTCCCAGGCCTGGCGACAAGGCGCATTACTTGTGTGCACGGCGTGTACTTACCCCAAAAAACAGACCCATGGCAGACCCATGACTGCAGTGCTTGTGCGGTAATACTCCATGCATATCAATGTGTGCAAGGCAACTTCTGCCAGTCCAAGAAGGTTATGCTGTTCCCCAGCAGAATCCCTGGCTCTGTTGGTCTCTGTGTGCACAGTCGCAGCACACCTCCTACCTTGTGATATGGAAGTATCTGGACAGTAACAGATGCCACAGTCTTTCCTCAACACCATGTACAGCACCTGAATTGTAGATACGTCATGCGGAGAGTAAACATAGGTTATTCAGGAGTTGCAATCATGCTGTACCTGTGGATGCCTGGCTGAAGAAGCAGACTTAGACTAGCGAGTTCCAGGATTGAACTTCACCTCATGCAGGCGAACTCCTTGGCTTCATACTAGCTTCCTCCAAAAAAAAATCCTGCCATGGCTGATCTGAACAATGCAAGCTGCCACGTGTTATCTGACACATTCCATGGGGGGCGATCATCTGATTTGCAGCACAATCCTGAGTCTTGTGTGTCTTTGGTCCCCAGTGTCATAATTTAACTCTGTTGCAGCAATATTTATCTGTGCTGCTTAATGATATACCCAAATTATCGATTTGCAATACAACCCAATGCATGCTAGGCCAATCGAAGGTATGCCAAGGTAAGGGAACCTGATCCAGAAGTAGCGTCATTCCTGATCACAATGGTCTGCGACATTAGCGTTCTCATCACCAGCACCGCCGTAGCGTGAACGCAGCCAGTATGGGAAGCTGTGGCAATTCTAAATGACTCCGCTGCCGCAACAGAACTGGTCGAGAATCACTGGCATGCAGTGACAGCAGTAGCCGGGAGTAAAGTTTCACATTTTCAAATGTTCCCACCACAATTTTCTGCCTCAATACATGCGCCGTGGGCCTCAGGATCTCCATTGATTGACGCACAGGTGCATGTGGCAGTGGACGGAACACCAGCTACCTGCATGTGGGCAAGATGCAATGCCCACCATGGACCACTGCCCTGGAGATTTATTTGTCCTCGGTGTGCTGAAATTCTCCGTTCTAGCCAAGTATCCTCAGTCCTCGCAACACGCTTTCAGGGCATGATACTCATTCCGGCACAATTCTCAAGTTGCTGCCAAGGCGCTGGTCCATGGGAATTGCCAATTAGACGCACCGCCTGTGCGTTCAGAGTATCCATCACTGACAACAGCTGCTGGCGCAACTGAGCTGCCTCCGCACCATCTGAACCATAGGCATGACGCAGGGCTTCGTTGACTTGCTTGTACATTTTGTATTGATGCAAGTAGTCCATCTCTAGTACTTTCCTCTCCTGCCTGGCCTGCTTACCGCAAGCCTTCTCAGCTACACGCGTGACCCCAGAGGCTGCACACCTGCAAAACCAGGGTGACAATGTTATTGCATTATACCCGTTCCACAGGACAAGCAGAGAGACACGTTTCCATCATGCACATGATGTAGCTGCGAGCATCGCGTCAAAATTCATTATGTGTGGGGGGTTAGCTGCCACATCACGTCTGTACGCCACACTCATTGTGCCCTGGCCCGGAATCCGCTAAAGCACACCTTGCAATTCTGCTGGAAAGGCTGTCATCACGTGCATCCACAGCTACATCAGGCTTTTGTCGCCTAACATGCGATTTTACAGCAAGCTGATTTCTTGTTTTGATTGAGGTGGCAACAGCTGCTGCCTGTGCACATGGTGTCAATGCTGACAACGTTGCCTTTCTCCGGGACACAGGAGCAGGCGATTGGGCAACGTCCTTACTGTCGTCGCGGTTTGCTTTCCTTCCCTTCCCAGTTTTGCTGGTATGCCTTCCATCCTGAGGTGCCTGCTGTGCATAGCCACATTGCCACAGGCATGGATAGCGGTTGTGTAGTGCTGCACTTGCGCTACAACTGTTTGACCTCCACAAGTGCACTGATGTTGCCACACCTCTATCAGATGCACATGCAGCTCATTGTGCATTTTGAGGACACTTGCTAAGGTTGACTGTACGCCCTCTTTGTCTTTTCGCTCTGCCTCCAAGCAGTCCTGCAGGACCGCAATGTCCTTTTCTCGGGCTTGCAGCTGCTGCGTCGTCTGTTCAGCGCGCACACATGATGCTTGGAGGTGATGTGCAGCAGACAGCTCTGGCAGAGCTGGACATGCTGAGGGCATGGCGCTTGCTGGCAGCCGTTGGGGACCTTTGCAGTAGGCCACTTGTGCGCGCTTGTGTGAATCTGCAACCTGGCTTTCTAACGCACGAATGCGCATTTCTGACATCCCCGCCTCCTCTGCACTCCGACACCGCAGAGATCTGAGCTGAGTCTGGGCTTGTTGCAATTGTTCTGTTCGCTCCCGTAACTGTGCCTCAACATAGTCCAGCTGATGCTGGAGCTGCGAATTGCACAGCCCTTTTTCCTGCAGTGTGTAATAATTGTCTAGTCTCTCTCGTGTTGCTCGCAGCACATGAGCGTATTTTGCAAGAGCGGGTGGGCTGATGCTGCGAATCCTGTGATTGGTGATGGACTGCTCTCAATTCTTAGGACCATCACTTCATGCAGATGCAGAACGTGTTGGCCAAGTGTGTTTATGCGACCGCACCTCGACCATTTTCTGCTGTGCTGACTGTTGCTGCTTCATCACATTTTTCATTTGCTCCATTGTGTGTCGTACATCCATGGCCTGCACAGCTTGCTGCTGCAGCGCATTTGCCTGCTTTCCTACAGCATCCAGATCAGCAGATGCTATGGCCAACTTGGTTTCCAAGTCTCTGATTTTCGATGCCTGATGCTGGCACTGGTTTAGCCGGTCCTTTGCCACAGTTTCATAATCCCGCAGTTGACATGACACTCTTTCATTCAACTCCTGCAAAGACCTGGAAAGCACGAAGTTGTATATGCTCAACTTTACACCCAACTGGACCCACCAAGTGTTACAAAGCAGCTCACTTCATTCTCTCTTCAGCCTGTTTGCTCTGATCTTCAGCACACTGGGCTTGGGACCTCATGCTCTGCTGGACACTGGTTGATGTCTGAAGCTCGCGCTTGGTGGCATCCAAGCTCGCCCGCAGCTGACAGCATTCATGATCAATCAACCTCATTTTGTTTTGTTGGTCAACTTTGTCACGAAAAAGCTCCGCCAACGTCTCCTGCGCTTTCTTGTTATCTTGCTGCAAGCTCTCCACACGGGCAGACTCTCTGTCCTCCAGGCTCCTGTTGCGGTCCATGAGCATGCTGATCTCAGTATGCGCTCTTGCAAGGTCCCCTTTGCTCATGGTGACTTGCTGCTCTAGGCTGGTTTTTGCTTGCTCAGATGCAGCGAGCTGTTCTTCAAGCTGGGTGGCTTTTCGTTGCAAGCTCACCAATGCTGCTTTGAATGCATCGCTGGGACCGTTACCCAGACTCCTCAGGGATGCCATAGCGCCACCCAAAGCGAAGCTGTAGATTGCCTTCAGACGCGTTTAGACATACCGCCTACAAACGCTTCACCGAACGAACTTGCACATTGCCTGTGGATTGCAATGTATAACGACGCCAACAGCCGAGCGTTGATTCAAAGACACACGTGGGGGACAAGTGCTCGAACAAACGCTGCTTAGCCAACCAGTCCCCGCCTTCAGGCAACCATGTACACGCATCGGGCCGGCGGGCGACATGAAAACGGACACACAACGAGCGCCGTCACACCTCAGCTGAACACTGATACTGTGGTGCCTCGAAGGCTTCTCGAGGCGTTGTCAGCTTGCCGCGTTCCCGATGGTACGCCACACCCCTCTGGCCACACATGCTGCTCCTTCAAGATACACTGAGCCCGGCAACGACCCAGTTCCAAGTTGGTGCTGCGGAGCGACAGAACAGCGAAAAGATACAGAGGTGGACATGATGCAACACCATAATGAGATGACGGCAAATTGTGATCTGCGTTGTGGACAATTACGCCCTGATGCGCGAACGAATCCTCGTAACTGCCTGACGCTGCAAGATCATGACAGAAGGCGCAGCCTTTAGCAAGCTGGTGAGGTCTAGGTTTACTCCTGTAATTGCCGTGCAAGCTTCCGCAGAAGTCCAAGGGACATGCAGTAAGAATGGCTTGACGTTCGTGGACTTGCTCAGAGCGTGTAGTGAAAAGGCTGGAGTCGGAAGCCAAGGTACAGATTTGACCGCTGTCTACATCTGGGAATATGGAATTCGTTTGATCTCGGTCCCAACCTGACCGCGATCGCGATCACCGCTAAACTCGCAACGGACAAACCAATATCAGATCGTCCTGCATGTCCTTCTGACCCCCTAGCATCAGTGCAGGCTTTCCATTTAGAGTCGAGAAGGGAACTGTTCGTGTGGAAGGTGAATTTAAAGTCAGGTTCTATGATGCCGGGACACTGCGCCCAACACCAGTGCCCACGGCAAACGAACATCTGCACCAGACGTGGGTACCAAGGCTCATGCGAAGCCATAGCGATCTCATGGAGGATCTTGCATCTTCCAGTATTCTGGAAGCCATAGCCGGCCGCGCAGATCCTTCCAAAGTCACGCCTTGGTTCAGCGAATATTCAGAGGAGGTGAGTCACCAGCGTTCCACAACAACCTCGAGCGCAAAAGCAATGAATGGGAAAGGAAAGTCTTCAAACGTTTTGGGTGCAAAATAGTACCACTGAAGCCGTTTGACACTTTTGCTGGTGCAGTTTATTCGGACCACATTGTTTCAGAGCCATGAAACTGTCGACCATCCTCTGGGAATTATTTATGCTGTGGACGCTCATGCCCCAGACTGCAGAGCGGTGGCTCTTGAGCTCCTGCAGCCGCACCTTCGGCCGAGCCCAGGCGACCCTTCAGTTCCGCCTGCGATGGCAAACGCCAGCGTGCTGCCGTTTTGGGACCCTGACTTCCCCCGCCACTTCGTCCTTGTCGCTGATGTCCGTCGAGGGGCGCTAGCTAGCGACAAGATTAAATCTCAGGCTGAAGCCCTCGTCAAAGCAGTGAACTTCGCTATGCCTGGAGGCAGTACGCCGCGTATCTCGATGCTGACATTGAACAGCGGTACTGGCGGCAGTGATGAGGCCGGTGCGGCGGTCGACTGGGAGAAGTACATCCACAGCACACTACCCAGCAAGACGGACAATGTTGTAACGGTGGTGCCTTCAGCTGGGGAGCCCCTTGAGCGGCCAGTGCTGGACTCCGATGATTGTGCAACTCGAGGGTGCTGGCTCAGCACCAAAAACCTTGATGACACACGTGCCCTCATTAGCACTGTCATCCGTGCGCTCCAGCTTCCTCGCCTGCAGCTCCCTGCATACCCGGTAAACACAAGCAGCGAGTGTAGCCCGGGTCCTGTGCGAAGCTGTGCTTGCACATGATTACGTTTTGTCACGCACCCACAGGTTTGGTTCCCACATGCTTCACCACGGCCCTGAATTTGCCCGGCACGCTTTGAGAACGTACCAAAATTACTATCCAGGCTTATCTCTATGTTTCATGTCTACTGAAATTTGATGCTACCGCCTGTCGTTGCCACATGGGATGCTGACCATGGAGCGTTGAACCCATGCGTTTATGCTTTGTCACCTTTGTATGCATCCAGGCGATACACTGTGCAACCCTATGGAGCAGCGTATGAGTGCAATCCGGGGCACAGTGCAGCAGCATCGGGGTGGGATTCTGCGGAGTTTCACAAAGGCCGTCGGCCTGTCTAGCCGCATCTCCCGTGCGAACAGAGGTGGCCCAGCCGCTGGCGTTGAGCCCTCCTTTGGCTACGACTCCTCAGAGAGCCAGCTGCGGCTGCTGGGGGACATGTACTTCATGATTGGACAGTATCAGGATGCTGAAGGGTGTTACGCGGATGCTGCCGCTGAGTTCAAGTCTCAAAAGGCTATCCGGCACTGGGCTGCTGCGCTGGAGGCACTGGCTCTCAGCCGCTTCATGCAAATGGCAGTCCAGAGCTCCATGGCGATGGAGCTGTGGAGGTGAGCCTTGCAGATTTCCACCATGCACTTGTCACCACGCACCCGGGCCTCTGTGCCTGCTGGCTCCTGGTGCCATGCCTGCCCATAACAGCTATCATGTAGACCTGTTGAGTGACGTGGCGTGCAGGCCTATGGATGATGCTTTCAGGGCATACGCGAGCCTTCAACAAGCCACGACAAGTCGAGCGCCGGGGTCCACCGTGTTGACAGCACGATGTGGCCTACTTTTTGGTGGACTCATGGCGGCTGTAGGACAGATGGAAGATGCATTTGATTGCTACAAACGCGCCTCAAACTTTGCTGAGCCTGTCCTGGGTGCCATGTTGTTGGAGCAAGCTGCACTGTGTCAGGCGCGCATGGCCCCGGCACACCTGCGGAAAGCTGTCCAGTATCTCACGTTGGCAGGCGTCCGGTACCAGCACCAGCGGCTTTCAGCCTTGGCAGTTGTGTCCTTCAGGGGAGTCTCCCATCACTTGCACGAGCGCTGGCCAGCCGCGTCCAGTACTGTTGCTGAGGCTGGGGCGATCGCCTGCCAGGAAAGAGCGAGGTGGCGAGATTCGGTCCTGTACCTGTGCGCCGCACTGTCGACCCCCGCGGGCCAAGATGCGGGTGAGGATGCAGAAGCCACGAGGCTGTTGCTGCTGCAGCTGCGGCGTGTGCTTTGCAATGCTCGGGATGTGGCAAAAGACCTGTTTCGGGACTCTCAGGTGCTGGCGTTGGGGGTGCCACAAGTGGATGACTCCTCAGTACCAATGCAGCTCCGTGGTGTCCAGGTGTGCCATAGCGTCCTTCACTTCCAAATGTCTGCCGTAGGATGGGAAGGTGTCATGAACTGCACCGCTGTGGCTGACCGTCAGTGGACCCGGGTTGGCTGCACAACCTGGCAACGCACCGCAATGTAGCGGCACTGCCCATGCTGCACGGGTTTCGATTCTTGCATATGTGTACCATGATGCTGCGTGGCCTGCTTGCTGCATGTTATGGCACCAGAGGCCCGGCACTGCGATGCAGGTCTGTATGCATGGGGAGAAGCCAGGTGACAATGAAGTGGCTGACAGGCATTGGAAGGTGATGGAGGAATCAGCTGCACAGGATCCAGCACACAAGGCCCTCCTGAGCAGGCCGAAGAGTAAGCACCAGTACACAGTCATGTTTGCAGATGAGCCGCTGCGTGTGCATGTCACCATCACGAATCCACTGGCGATGGATGTCCGAGTGAAGAACTTCCGCCTAGCTTGCTCATGTACAGAGACAGACGGCACGGCAGCTACAGGTGGCAGCACGTTTCCCAGCTCGGTCCTTGTCCCAATGGACCTGCAGGACCTGTGCCACAAATCAGATGAGAGCACAGCGTTGCTTGTGGTAGAGCCGCAGACATTTACCCTGGGTCCCCAGAGGACCGAGACTCGTGTTTTGCTAGTACGGCCCACACATTCTGCGTGGATGTATATTGGGGGTGTAAGATGGGCGATCGAGCCGGCAGCTGATGCAGCAGGGTCACCGCGTGGCCAGGATGGCATTCATCAGTTTGACCCGTCAGACCCACAGGTGGAGGCAGCGTGCATGTTCAAGCCAAGCGTTAAAAGGCTGCGCTACAGCAGTGCCGAGGAGAGCCGCTATGCTGGGCAGCACATGCGCGGCAAGATGATCGGTGCTGCCACACGTAGTGCGGACGCTGCGCAGCCGCCGCGGCTGCACTTCACGGAGCGAACATGCCTGGCGCTCAAGGTGCTTCCGCCTGGGCCACTTGTGCTGCTACGGCCGGCCGAGAGCGTGGGAAATCTTGTGGTAGAGCCAGTGCCGCGAGAGATCCCAACCAAGGTATTCGCATCATGGCCACCGCAGAAGCGGCCGGTGATGATGCCCGCATCACTGTTGCAGGGCGAGTTGGTGCCGCTTGCGTTTGTTCTATCGCGTGCACCAGGCTGCACGCTTCGCAAGGTCCGGCTCCTTACAACCAACCCCGACATCTCTCTGCACCCGGAAGTCGACGCAGGCACGGCCCCATGCTGTTGTGTTGTTGCAGTCTCACAGGGCTGTTCATGCAGCGCTGCTTCTCATGCAAGCGCGACCTCCACGTGCACTGGCATCGCCAGAGCCGTTGTGGTGAATATGTGGTGCTGCTGTCCTGATGGAAGTCTCTTGCGTTTGTGACCATGTTGTCATGGACTGGCCCGAATGCTTTTGTTGAAGGCTAGGCCTTGGTCTACCCGGGCCAACTTTGTGCGATGAAATCTGGCGCCCCACTACGTATTTCCTGCTATGGATCTAGCCGCAACAACCTCATGTCTCACCATCCTTACACAGTAGTTGGTGCAGGCAGTGTGTCAAGCTTGACAGCGCAGGAACTGCTGACGGAGACTGAATGCTTCTGGAAGCCTGCAGCTCCGGGAGCTGGTCCTGTTCGACGTGTGCCATCATACTATGACAACGACCTTCCAGTTCAGCGGTTCTCGATTGATGCAGAATCTCTGAATTGGGTGCCTGGAAAAGACTCAATGGAGCATGCCGCCCTAACGCTGTGGATGCATCCTCGGCGAGCAGGTGCGATGTGCCGCTCCTGCACAAGGGACAGCCCTGAAAGGCTTCTATACAGAATGCACTGTGCAGAGAGCAACGTAGACTTGACTCCACCCAACGACTGTTTATCATCTGGCGGCCACCTGGCTTCACTCATGTGTTGCTAACAGATCCAGGCTCTAGTAGCATCGCCTCGGTGTTGCTGAGCACATCAACCATCCTTGGTCCGGACCCTTAGTAATGTTCCAGAACAAGATCCAGGCTTGTGGTGCTTGTCAATGTAATGCCTATTGTGGTTTCCACCAGAGACCACAGCGTAACCTCAGTGTTGCAACCGAGTTATCAGGTGTTCTGATTGCATGGCCAGCATGCTTTGCAATACAAACTTCCACTTCTAACAATGGCCTTTGAGCAGAAGCTGGGCTCGTATTGCCAGAGGCATGTACCCTGGTTGCAGTGCGCCAGTTGCAAATTGCAGATTGTGCCAATAATGAGTGTACCATGCAGGCGATCAGCACCTGAGGTTGGCGCTTGCGTATGAAGATGACCACGGGGCATTCCGTATGACACTCTTTGCAGACTCGGTGCACGTCCGACCTGCAGTCGTTCATCGCCCCGGCCGGATGCAGCCAGTGGTAGGGTCACTGGACCTGTGGACACTGTCTGTAAAAATCCACGCGAGCCAGACCATCCTCGGCCTGTCATCAGTGTTCACACTTCACCTGAAAGAGGTGATGATGCAATCGCAGGAGTGGCAGTGCGTCTATGCGGTCGCAAACGATGCAGAGCAGCCCCTGGGCGAGCCGAGCATCAGTGAGGAGGATGTAGCCAGCACACCGCTGGATGCTGTGGTTCAGGCTGGTGGTGTTGCTGTGTCGCTGAGGCTTCGCCGCAAACCAGCACCTGCGGATGCTGCTGCACAGCCTATGGTGGGATCTTTGCGACTGATGATGCTGTGGGAGCTGAGAAGTGCACACGCGTGCCCACATGTGGGTCTCTTCCGGTGCCAAGGTCTGCGGCCGCTGGAGCTTGTGCAGGACTGTGCGATACGGATGCAGTTGGAGGCTAGGGGGAAACTGGGGGGCACCGAGCCTCACATACTAGCCGGGGATGACGATGGAGGCGGGCATAGAGATGTGCCTGTCGTGCTACAGCTGCTGAATGGGGGTGCCCATGCAGTGTCGCTGTGTGTGGAGTGTGGGGATGTTTCCCGTCAGGAGGGTGAGGCTGGGGCGCCTGGGCTTGGGCAGGGCGGGACTGCAAGCACGCTTTCACTTCCGCAGGCAATGCGGCATGTGTGGCTTGGTCCCGTGCGGCGGCATGTGAAGCGGCTTGAGCCATTGGAAGAGGTAGCGTTGCCTGCGTGTTTGCGGATTCTGGGCTGTGGTCCAACTGTTGTTCAGGACTACATCTGCACATGGCAGGCAGTGGAGGCACCGGATGTGCAAGGTGTTGTGGTAGGCGAGGCGCTTCAATTTGTTGTCCTGCCAAGCCATGCGACATTCTCAGGTGACCTGAGCGTCGACCCAGTGGCGGGAGACACCGTCATCCCGGGGCCCGATGAAACAGACCCAGCTGATGCTGGTGATGTGAATGCTGTGACACAACTTGACACATAGACTGGAGACGTGTAATTTGCCTGGCCCTGCAGAGATCGGTTGATTGCGTTTGAATGAACGATCCGTGCATGGCCGTCCTGGTTTGCATCTCAAGCCACATGGCCGCCCGCTATGCGCGTTGCCAAATTCCAGGTAAGTCTCTTCGGAAGGCCACGGAGATCCACGCTTCGGCGTGCCGCCGACATCCGAAGCCAGATCCACAGCGGGTCCCCTCTGATGTGTCTTGGCTGTCACGGGCGCTGTCTTTGCCTGGTCGCCCGCAAACAGCAATCTGAAAACTATGTAGCTGCTACCTTTCACGCGACCCTAGAATCAATGCACATGAAGTAATAAATAAATATAACTTTCTCAGAGTGACGATTCTGATGCCCCCTGTGAGGCCCCCTTGTGAATGTCCTGCCTGCCTACCGTTGCTGGACACATTAAGCGAGATGGTCAGTAAGAAAGATGCGTTAAGCATGAGAAACCCTGGTTTATGATGGCTGGATGGTGTAACATGTCCATGAAGTACAGTCAAGCGCACAAACGAGGGTTGAGCAGCACTGTGGCAAGGTTTGAAACAAAACAGCTCCGAGTGGTCGATTCAGATCTGGGACCGAGCAGGCAGGTAGCAGTAATTGCTTCAGTGTACGAAGGGACATACATGGCAGCTGAGGCTGCAGCGACAGCCAGTTCCGCTGCCCAACACGTGGCTGCAGAACGTATCCCCTGCCCTTTCGACCCTACCCAGTGAGCTCCCTGATGTGCCACGATACTGTTGTGCGTCTTGCTGATTTTTCTGACACAATAGCAATTTCATTCATGCTGAGGGAATGGAGAGGAAAACTGTTACGTAGTGAGCACACAGTATGCAGTGATTGTAAGGCAAGGGATGTGAAGTTGCACTTGCGAAAGTGCCCTTCTCGCAAGCAAGCTCGCAAAAAGTCACAGCAGCCTTACATCCAACCTGGCATCAACCTATCCGTCAATGCGGAGACACCATCCACAGCGGCTGCAGCAATGGCACCGCTGGATACTACAGAAAGCCGGTCTGCATATGCTGAGGAAATAGGTGACGATGCACTTGCGCTGCTGATCAACAAGATGCGCACTATAGCCAATGCGGTGTGCCACCGGAATTTGAAAGCTGAAGCGATTGTGAAAGCAGCAGTTGTTTGAACATGATGAACACGCCGGATACGAACAGTTGGTTACGAAAACTGGTAATGGTATGCGTGTTTGCTAGGTGCAACTGGATCTGCCACTCACATCATCAATTCTATGCCCGGAGTACTGCAAAGGACAGATGGATCCTGTAGCCGAGCATCAAGCGAACATACCCATGAACCTAAAACACGCCACACAGCATGCATCAATCATTGGTAACTTGGAGAAGCTTGGTAAAGCCTCTTGGCAGCTGTCTGTGCCCATACAAGTGTACTCGCTTTCCATTTCTCATTCATATGCTACTCAGCATGCAGGGCTGATGGACAAGGCTGAGAAGAACACTTTTGTAGATCTAGGAGCTGGCAAAGGCTTCATGTCGCTGATGCTTGTCAGGGCAACGTCTGCTTGTAATGTAATCTTGAATGACAATGGCTCTTTCCGTCTCAAGGCTGATCGAGTGCTGAGGAGAATGGCTAAGGAGGACACAAAGCACGTCAACTTCTTGAGGTGCCGTGCAGATCTGAAGGATTTCTCTATCGGCGGAGCCGTGGCTGCGCTAGGCAATGAATGCAGTAAGGCCGGCGGTGTTGACCACATGCAGCCCAGCAGCCCTTCTGCGCCACAAGACGTAGTCGGTATCGGCAAGCACCTCTGTGGAGTTGCTACAGACTGGGCGCTGAGAAGTCTTTTCAATCAGTCTGGATTTGTGCTGAAAGGATTCTGTCTAGCGCCCTGCTGTCACCAGCGATGCCAATGGGACGAGTATGTCGGCAAGGAAGAGCTCATCAAGCTGGGGCTGTGTCAGAGGGAGATCGAGCTTATGTTCTGGATGGGCAGTGTGTCTCCCTGACTCTTCATGCGACGAAAGAGTCATTTGTGAACTAATCTGCCTCCGTGAAAGTGTCTCTGCCAGCAACTGGGAAAGGTCCAGGTTCAGGGGCTTGCATAGAAACATGAAAATGCTGCATGGACAGTGATCTGCGTGCATCCATCATCCTCTGGCTGCAGCCATACGTGCCGGCAGGCTCTGAATTTAACATTTGTAGGATGGGCTTTTTGCGGGCATGAAGCAATCGAGCTGCCTGATGATGGTGATGCTCAGCGCCTGGGTCATGCTCCTTTGGGAGCAGACCGACAAAGTACAGTCGATTCTGATGCCGACACAGCGTTGGTCCTCAGTCGAAGAGATAAGGTTGAGGCAGGGCTGCTCAGCAAAGTCCTGTTGGATTATGGAAGACTTGCGTGGATTCGCTCACAGCAGTGCAGCCTACATACCAGTGACCTTGTGTCATATGTGGACACATCCACAAGCGGAGAAAATCGGCTGCTGGTTGTGTCACTGAATGATGCTGCAGCAGGGCAGCATTGATTTGTTGGATTCTATTCTCTCATCTGGGTGTGTGTGTGGCAGTCTTGGTGGAGAAGCACGCTGTTGATATGTGATAGCGGTTTGTGGACAGTTTATCAGATGTGTGACATTGGCGCTTCGATGGGTGTGAGCAGCCACCGTGCGGGATATCCACATGTTATACTGCATAAGAGGCAAAACCTGCAATGTGACGTCATGACAGCGCGTTACATTCCAGTGCCAGCGCAGGGACTGTGGTAGACAAGAACTAGTGTCCTTTTTCCACCCCTACTTGGGTGCTGTGCCCGATGCTCGTTTTGGTCGGGTGTGATTCCCACACTTTTTATTGGATTTGTACATGTCCAACCATTTGGTCGTTCACGACACGACTTGATTTTTTACATGCATATGGCGGATACAGAGAGGATTGGCAAAAGCAACGGCGCATGCACATGCAATCAAACGCATTTGCCGGCAGTGGCAGGACTGCGAACGGCTCTTGCCAGGAACCTGCAAAGGACACGAATATGGTGCATGCCAGGACCTGGACGGTCAGCACCATGCTGGGCCCACTCGCTTGTCGGAAGCTTAAGCAGAGCACAGTCCAGTCTGCGTGGCCTGCAGACACGTGTGTCGCGAGGAAAGGGTTATGTCAACAACGCATGCATGTACAAGTTGCAACTGTCAGCCTGCGCTCACATGTCGCCATGCTAGCCGTGGATATTACTGCCAGGTTACGCGAGGGGCCGACTCGATGTTGATGGTTGGCATGTGATCTGCAGGGAGGCCCGTGTAAACGACATGCGCTGTGCACTTCACATGATACGCTAGTCATTGTGCGCTCTATCCCAAAACATGACACGCAGAATGTGTTGTCAACCTTCGCAGGCTGTTGTACGATGATGTGAACGCGAGGCGGGCTTTGGTGTCGCTGATTCTTGTTCATGAAGAAGCTAGCGTCCGATGAGCTATCGCTGGCGCAGCTTGCGGTACGAATTGGTGTACAACTTAATGGCAACTTGATTTATGCGAAATAAAATGAGCCTGTGTATGGTCAGCATGTTGTGTTTGTGGAAGGCGCTGAGCTGGCGCTTGTTGAGCTGTCCTTTCTGCAAAGAGCAGTAACGAGCACAGTCAACGTGCTAAGGAACATCGAACGTTTGACAGCGTCATAAAATATTGTAACTTATGCAGGGTAAACAAAAACCACGAATGGACGATCTGCCGAACAACCGGTACGTTCTTCGCTTTCAATGTTTGCAGCATTTCCCTGCTGATCCAGCATACACAGACGTGTAACAGCTTGCGGCGAAGGACGTTGAATTTTACATTATTGTGTTTCTGTTCAATTGCAGTGCATACGGGTATTTGGGGCAGACGTTCAGAGGCAACCATGGACCTTGCGATCGCAAAGCGGACGAGCTGTCCGGCCCCGATTGCAATGCTTTAGCCTCGGAAGCTATTGTTAACGTCGCCATGGACGGCGTGGATAAGGCTATACCGTCACACGGGGGTGGTACGTGGCTGGTCCAGCCTGTGTGCATCTTGCTTCCGAAGCTCTTGATCACAGTGGGGCCAACCAAATCGATCCGGTTTAGCTCACCTTGGGGCCACTGGGCGCCTCTAAAGAGAAGCGTGTGCAGTTTTGAGCCTTACTTCGCAAGACATGGACTTTTTGCGCTCGAGTGTGCTGGAGATGCGATCCTCGCTTGCACAATTCCAATCACACACTGGTCAGGACGTGTCCAGCACAAAGGCTGCACCACAATTTCAGTCAATTAACGCTTCGACAGATCAGCACAGTGACACCTCCTTTGACGAAATTCCGGAAGACATCCATGACCAGAGCTCCTGTGTACAGAATGTTTCTCCTTCTTTACAAATGGACACAGCTGTGCGCCGTCGTGTCTCGCGGCCTTTGTCGTCAAAACAGATTTCTTGTGCTGCATCAGCAGCTCCTCGCATCCTTGCTTCCAAGGATGCAACGCCTTTCACTGAACCCATGGCCCATCCCAACGATCCATCCACACAAAGACCCAGTACTGCAGATGCTCCATTTTCTGGAGAGCTGTCAGAAAGCACAGTTGCAGCTGTGATGCAACTGAATGATGGGCCCCGCGCAGCTGCTCGTGCCGTCGCTGGACTCGGCGAGGGAGATGGGATTATGCAGCGTTTGGCGCAACAGGCGCAGTCCATGCATGGCAAGGGAGCAGCAGTTCTAGCGAGTATTCTAGAGACTCTCAACCAGGCCAGGCATGAAGGAGTCAACCTGACTGCATTGTTTGAGACGATCATCAACACCAAGTCTCATCAACCAGTAGATGTAGAGGCTGTACCGGGTTCCAATCAGAGCTTGACAGAGTATATGCCATCTGCCAGGAAGGCAACGATGCGCTTGCCCCGGGGCTTACTGCCGGAGGTTCTCACAAAGGCAGCCCCGCACAACCACAAGAACGAAGTCGTCCTCCGGCTGCTCGGCGCACATGATAACAACTCCCGTGTTGTCCGGCTGCAGTGGATTGAGCTGCTTGATCAAACCCTTAAACGGTGTGCTCTGAAATCGTGGTATGTAGCACTTTGTGGTCGTGCCGCATACAAAGCATGGTATCTCGGTGATATATCCATGTCTATTATTGGACGCTGATGCTGAAATAGTATCGGGCACAGTGCTGCATCTTGTGCAATGCCCCAGGTTTGCAATTCGCAAATGCTGGCAAGAGGTCAACTGTAAGTTTTTGAATTTGACCGGTGCCAAACATCCTGTGCAGAATAGACATATCCGGTCAGGCGGTGACGTTGAGGGGTTGTGCGAGTGGGCTCGCCTGTGATCCGGCATCACTAGTTCTCAATCCAGCACTTGCTAAGGAGCATCAGCAGTCATGGCATGCCACTTTGCCACCTGCACCTGGCCGCTCGGGCTCTGGTGCAAAAGGCAATCACCTGGAAGTTGTGATAGCTTTGCCAGAAGACTCTCAGCAGTCTGCCACAGCTCTGCGTGTGGCCAACTATAATGGCGAAGCTGCACTTTTGGCACAAGGTGCAAAATGGATGGCCGTTTTCCGCACCGGCCGGATGGTCTGGCATGGTGTTCTGCGACAGGGCACGGGTGGCGCAGATGCTGATTGCATGATGATGTTGCATCTGTCAGAGCGGCCCATGTCGCGTTGCAGCCAAGCACCAATTCCCCGCACTAGAGTCCTGCCTGTAGCAAACACTGAAGCCTTGCCTCCTCCGCAGCAGCCTGATGGCAATGGCCCGCATGGCACTGCAGCGGTGACACCAGACGTCACAGCCCTGTCTGATGCCATGCTGCTTGCAGAGCTTGAGCGCCGCGGGATCAGCATCGCGCCCACGCCTACAGCCTCCACACAAGGTGAGGTCGGTGCCAGCCAATTCCTATCCCAGGTGCCAGCAGCAGACCACATCCCGCAGTCCGCTGCAACTTTGTCACTAGTGCCTGGAGCTCATGCACAACAGAATCCCCGTTCAGTGGCTGCAGAATCGTCCGTGCACTTGGGAAGCGTGACCCTGGAAGCCGCCCGACATGATGATGCTGGTGAGGGCAAGAGTACACATGACTATCCACAGCCACAGCCTGCAGCTTGCGGGCCTGATTGGATCAGCAGGCCTGCTGTGCGCAGGTCATCAGATTCAACCAACATGGCACAGGAGCTTGTGCTCAGTGCAGATGCCAATCTAACGATGCCACCCATGCCAGCAATATCTGTACCAGAAGCTAACAGCAGTCTCAGTCCTAACTTCGATCTGAGCCCTTCTTCGCAGCTCCCTTCAGGCAGTCTGACCCTGGACAGTCCCAACGACACAGGCGACATTCGGCTGGCCGACGCAGACATCTGTTTAGCTGATGCTGTGAGGCAGAAAACAGAGAGTGTCACGGGGTGCTTGGTGTCAGACCGCACGAGCACATTTGCGAATGCAGGGCTCACTGACGCTGGGGGGCCTTATGGTGGAGGCCACGTGGGTATCGGCCGTCGTCGAGGTGATGCCGAGGCGGCCAGAGGTGTCACACGGCTCGCAGGGGCTGTGCTGGCGGAGCTGCCACAGCAAGCGTCGTCTAGCCTGCAGGGGGATGTCAATGCTGCTCCATTAAGCTTGCAACCGGAGCCAATGATGTCTCTTCGGCCTGATGTGAACAGCTCTGAGGGGTTGCCTGTGCCCCAGTCCACCCAGTCATCACTCACTGGGGCACTCGATGCTTCAGCAGCAGATATGCTGGATAATGAAGTTCTGGGAGAGTTCGCAGGGAGGGGCAGGCCACCAGTGGCACCAAGCAGTCGACGCCGGTCAGCACGGGGGCCGCCTTTGCCGCCATCCAATGCTACTGCCAGGCCAGACGCTGAAAATGTGTATGGCAAGGCCTCGCATCCGACCGCTGGCAGACGGGGCCCACCAGTAGATCTGAACCAGTCACTAGACTCGCTTACATTCTTCCAGCGGCATAATCGCAGTCGCTTGACCGAGCCCGTGCTACCCGGGGTGCAGGAAGAAGGTTCCGATGAGATGGACTGTAAGACAGCTGCCGCCAACGCAAGTCAGTCACCCGATGCGCCCGCCTTGACAGGGTTACGAAGCGGCAGCGCTCCATTAGCGAAGGACAGCCGCCGGGAGGCGATGAAGCATCTGCCATTTGCCCCAGAAGCTGCTGTGAAAGCATCAGTGACGGCATCTTCCGCATGGAGTGTGCAGCATGAAGGCCTGTCATTTCTGATGGAGATGGGGGAATCTGCCGAGGCATTGTCACTCTCTGTAGATGTGTCAGATGTTACGCCTGATGCAGGCGATGCCAAGGTGGAGCTGCTCCAGTGGCCCGACCCGGATTTCTGCATGCCTCTGGAGCCAACAGGGCGCTACCTGGAGTTGCGGCTGTTCTCAACATGGGGTGATATGCACTACATCGGGCTTTCAGCGATTGAAGTCTTTGACCGCCATGGCACCCTGATCTCATTGGGCGATCGCATCGCTCAGGTCACAGCAGACCCGCACTCCGTAAATGTCCTTGCTGAGTATAGCGGCGATCCTCGTGTCCCATCAAATCTATTTGATGGTGTCAACTGCACAAGCTCCGACCTGCACCAGTGGCTGGCGCCATACTCGCCGGGCAAGGTCCACAGTGTCCGCATTGACCTTGGCCGTCTGGTGTCCCTGGGCATGCTGAGGATGTGGAACTACAACAAGAGCCGCATCCACTCACAGCGTGGCGTCAGGTCTATGGAGGCTTGGCTAGGAGACGCTTGTATATTCCAGGGAGAGATTTCGCAGGCGCCAGGAGCAGTGCATGGGGCACCACAGTGCGCCGAGTGCATTGTGTTCACAAGCAATTCGGCTGCTCTGGACGCAATCGAGCGGCATGACCGAGTTTATGAACAGCCTGCGGAGAGCTGCGAGGTAGACCTCACTCCCATGGCCCTGCAAGCGGGGGCGCCTGAGATTGAGCTTGTGCCGGGCACGTCGCCTGGTGCTTCACTGCAGCTGATGACGCGGCCGTATACAGCAGCGGTTGTGCCAAAGGCGCCGCCAACGTCGCCACGGGGGGTCATGTGCCGCACTCTTGTGATCGAGGTGCTGGCGACCTGGGGGGATTCAGATTTTGTCGGCTTGACGGCTGTGCGGGTGCTGGACGGAGCGGGGCAGCCCATTGAGCTTCCGGCAAGCGCTGTGCAGACAGATCCCCGTGATCTCAACACAGTCCCAGGGCACTCGGGCGACGACCGCACACCAGATAAGCTGGTAGACCCTGTGTGCGTCACAACGGATGACCGGCACATGTGGCTGGCGCCATGTGCGCATGGCAGTGGCCGGGTGTGCACCGTCACATTGCAGGTAGCAGCAGAGCCGCGCCTGATTTCAGGGGTTATGCTGTGGAACTACAACAAAGATGAGGACGGCACGCTGCGTGGCGTCGGGTGTGTTCGTGTGGCCGCAGATGGCAAGCTTGTTACTCCAGAGTGTGGCGTGGCGGTGCCGAAAGCGCCGGCGGTAGATGCCATCGATTTCGGACACACGGTTCCACTGCCGTCCTTGTGGGTTGGAATGCCCACGATGCTCTTGTCTGGTCCGCCCTTGCAAGGAGGAATCATAGCAGCGATGCAGGATCCTGACGCGGCTTTTACGGTGATTTCCATATGTGTTTCCCATTTGTTGAAGTGGTTGAAATGCCAGATCTTTCCTGCCTGCGCATGAGATATCTAGGGCACTGCATTTCACTTGACTCGGACCATGATTGCAGGCATTCTCAGAGGCCGGCAAGCATGCACATCACAGCAAGACTGTCCGGCAAGACTGCCTCACACCGCTGCTCCCCAGTGGCTTTGTTCTGAAGATTGTCATTTGGAGCACCTGGGGCGATCCGTTCTATGTTGGACTGACAGGAGTCGAGGTGTATGATGCAGCCGTTGGCCTTGTAGACATTTCACATACAAGAGTGAATGCGACGCCGTTTAGCAGTGTGGCTGTGTTGCCCAACATGGCGGGTGATGCACGCACTCCAGACAAGCTGGTGTGGCTTCCTTGTACGCCTGTGGCATAAAACTTGCTGCTGTTGTCATATGGTTTCTTTGCTTCTGCACCGCCAGTCTGGGTGTAGGTGAGCGGAGATACCAGTGGAACTGCTTCCCAGTCCTGGCTTGCACCGCGACCCAAGTGTGCGCCACATGAAGCAAGACCAAACACAGTTGTGTTCATCCTGCCGCATGCAGTGGCCCTGTCCAAAATCAGATTGTGGAATTACTTCAAGAGTCCTGAAAGGGGCGTATGTGAGATGGACGTTCTGCTGGATGACTGCCTCATCTTCTCTGGCTACCTGAAGAAGGCTTCCAGTGAGTTCTGCCACCAGACGCTCATGTTCACGAATTCTCCACCAGAGATTGCTGCAGAGAAAGACAGTGTTACCAGCTGTGCGGGTGACGTCTGTCCTACTCGTGTCACTTTGATAGACGAGAAGCGGGTCCGGTACAGGGGTGAAACGCTGTTGGGAAACCCGTCGTTGCCAACAGATAGGCCTTCCACAGCAGTGGTCTTCTAGCAGCGTCTCCAGCTCGTTGTACCACGCTTGAGCACGGAGCTGGTCGGTGGCCACATAGCATGCCCTTTGCAAATTATGAGATTTTCTTTGATTGACTGAGGAGGTAGATCATTTCCCATGTTTCAAAATTCCTTTCGGAAGGCATTGGGTGGTACAATATCTGTCTCAGCTGCGAAGCCATGCCACAATGTTGCCGGATACACTACAACCTTTTTGTTGTTGCACTTCCTGGGACATAACAGGACATTCGTTATGCCATAGCACTGTCCGGGCTGATGCGGTATGCAGAATGGGTTCTGCAACATGGACGGTGTGCTAATCGAAGTGGGCCAGATCCTTCACAAACCATGGATGAGGAAATTTTAGGCATGCTCTACCTACCCCTGACACCAGGATTCATCAGTGAAGGTGGTATGGCAGGAATCACCGTGTGGCTTGTGCAGCCATCTGGACCTCACTGATTGCCTTGCTGCTGCGCATGTCGTCAATGTATCCTGCTTCGATGCCTCAGACATTGGCAATACTGTATGTAGTCACAGCATCTCAATCAAGACGGAATCTGTTTGCTCTATATCAAGCTGCGGACCGTGCCTCGCACTGCATGCAGCGTGTCCGTGTGAAAACATCCCGGCTGTAGCACCATCGCTCAATAGGTAAGCCAGTAACGAATAGAGCATATCCTGGATTGACATGCGCAATTATGGAAGATTGCTTGGAATCGTGGAATTGTAGCATGGTCCGTGACGCTTTGTCTGTGCTGCATCAAACCATGCAATTTGATGCACAAGAGTCACACAGGAAAACCCTCCCTTGCACGAGCTCCATGTCTTTTCGGCTTGGATGTATGCTTGGAAAGACTGCTCCAAGTGCAAGATTCGCCCGCCTGATCACACCGTGTGTCTGCCTCTGCGACAATCTGCAGGGATCCGGTGCCAGGCGTCGAGGTGTGATTGCCATGATAGCAGTACTGAACACGCCACTTTTAGCCATGGATACTTTCGGTTAATGTATTTCCCTCTGATATGCGTGAATGGAGTCCTCCATCTGCGTGTTACACGGAGTCTTCCATCTGCGTGTATCATGAACAATGACGGTAACAGTGTTTTTGTGCCCGCGGCCGGCCGGGTGCGTACGTATGGGCTGTAGATTTCAGTATTGTACTCGCAAGAACGCACACTGCTCAGACATAATATTGAAGATGAAGGCCTGAATCACATGGTTCAGTCTACATGTGCAGCTGTACTAAGCTCAAACTCCCCCGTCCGACAATCAGCTGGTTCCACTCGATTGCTGACTCACACGCGTGTGCATGCATGTCCGACAGCACTTTCAGACAGTCTCATCCAGGGCCTGGACACGCGGTGTAACGTAGACAAATTCCACATATGTATTTTTTCCGTTGTTTCCTTACTGCCGAGTGCCCTGTTGTTTGTGCTCCCAGGTTGTCTGCAGTTCGAAAGCCCAGGACTGTACATGTCCAGGCGAGTGCGTGTCGTCTGCTACTGTCGACTCAATCAGGAATAATAACCTTGAATTAGTCTTATTTGTGCTACCTCGACTATGTTGACCGATTCTGGTGGCTCCTCCAAGGTGCGAATTGCTCTATCGCTTTCTTTGGCCTCTGGATGGAATGAAAAATTCAGCTATGATGACCATATACGATAGACAAAATATTACAGCTGGATATCTCGCAAGCTGAAGGACGTGGTCCTTTCACAGTAGTGATGCAATCTCGCTTCGTGCACATTCCGCCAAGCTCATCCTTCACAGTTGCGCTGATGCAGGTTGAGGTTAATCATGAAGTTGAAATCGGATGCTGGTCCTTGACACATCCTCTCGTTTTGCTTGAGAGAGTGACTTTCACTTCGTCGCAGCATCCAGTGATTCAGCATGCGACAGGTAGCTCCGCGCAGTGGAGTGGCAGAAGTAAAGAACGTACGCCGCTTGATATTGCATCGTGCTACGTACTTTTCATATCGTCCTGGATGGAGTAGACTTTGACAGACCTTTCGGACTGAACCTGTTACACGCTCGTCACGAATCCAACGGCGTCGTACGTGCTCTTGAGGCATTAATGCGGCACACGTTCGGAACAAGTGTGCAGCAGTACGTGATAGCTCGTGCCATCTGCTACGCGGAAGCTCGTGATTGCTTAACGCATTGCGTCCTTTGTGAGTGGGCTGTACACGTCACGTTGGAGTTCCGTGACCTGATCACTCAACACCGCGCAGTACGACGCTGCGTCGTCCTGTCCCATATTCTGATTCGGTTGTGTATATGGCGTATAATTGATGCCATATAAATGACCCGGGTGCCATCTAGTATCGTGCTGAGCCAGTCGCTTCACCTACCAGCATGTGTCGCAACGCTCACACCGTGCGGGAGGGTTTGGTCGATGAATTCCCAGCGTTTACAGATTCAGGAACATGTCCTCGATGTCTGGCTTGGGAGAAGGAAGGATTTACTTCCAAGGGCGCCTGCAATTTCAAAACCGGTCGAGCATCAGGAGGCATGAAGACAACCCTACTGTTCAAAAGGGAGCCTGCACGCATGCAAATCCTTTCCAAGTACAGCAACGCAGCTCTCAGAGCAGGTGCATTGCCGGCACTGCTGCCATTCCATTCACGCCTTTTCCGCAGAGCCCATCACACGACCAAGCAGGCCCGTAGGTGGGTCGTGCAGAACCTGAGTAAGGCCGCAATCAAAGCCAATCACCCCCGCTGCGACCTCTGCAGCCCCTGCACTCCATGCCTTCTGCCATACTGGGGTTACCACCCCGCTACACGGGCGACTCTCTCTATGCTCCGCCTAGAAGCTGCAAGAAGGTGTCAAGAAGACGCTGAGAACCCTTGCGTGTTTGACCAGCATTGTGACGAGTACTCGCATACGGCATGCTCTGGCCCTGTTGTGCAATGCTGCCACCGTGTGGGCACAGCAGTTGATACCAGCGCCTCCAGCCAGCAAAACGTCGAGGCATGGGAGACGGACCGCTCTGCGCAAGAATCCGACGCACTGCATTCTCTGTGCTCCCTGCAAACCATTGGACAGCAGCCCGGGGACAGCAGTGTCACCTGCAGCAAAGATGTGTTGTTGCATCAGAGAACACACTTGAGTCGCGCCTTGATTGTGAGCGACAGCTGTGAGTCCTGGCAGATGGTGCCGACTGACGAGGATCCCACCGCTACCACTGACGCAGGACAGGTGTGAATTTGTCATTGGGTCCCTTGGTCAAAGCCTCATGGTCGCCATGCCATTGCTGTACATCGTCAAGACCGTGGGCGCTGCCAATGCAACCCAGGCTTGGTCCTGAGCAACACAGATGGTGCCCATCTACAGGTGGTTGTAGTGCACGTTCCGTTGCAGTGTACACTTGGAAAAGTGCGATACAACCTATGATGCTGGGAAGGCGCCATCTTTTTCGTCCCCAGCAAGTGAGGCACCAGCAAGAACCACCGCTCCCAGAACCTTGAAGGGGTGCTGCTTCTCATGCACAAGTTGCCGGATGCTGTGCAGGTCTGTCGCGCTATGGATGTGGAGGAACTTGCTGCCAAGCCGAGGGCTCGTACTGTAGACCCCGGATCAGCAGCTCGTGCGGCAGATTTAGGAGGCCCATGCGTTGCCTACATCCAGTCGGCGTCAATCCCCATCCCGACTGCTAATCCATGGCGTGTTGCCCGCCGTGAATGCACTGACTATGATGCATCACCCACAAGCGCAAGCATCACCATCTGCCAGCAGCCAGCTGTATCTTCGGTTGAGTCCCTTTCATCCTTCATGGAGACACAGGAAACTTTGGTAGATGTCATGGCAGCACCTGGTCTGTATTCTCCGTGCTTTGTGGAGGAGGACACACACCCTGGCGCCCTTGTAGCGCCGACTGGAGCTTCATTCAGTGCAGGCGCAGTCGCAGCTGCTGGAGCTGTGGCCGAGGTGTCAGATGTAAGCAAAGTGATGGTCCAGTATGAGGGCGGTGCGGTGGTGCACACTGTTGAAGGCGCACAGGGCATCAGTGTGCAACTGCCAGCAGGCGGCGCCGCGCATATAACCACTTCGTCGTCTGATGAGGCCTCGCCACAGCTTGTGCATGTGCTGCGTCGCAGTGAGACACTGCAGCAACAGGGTCACCTGTTTCAGGGCCGCAAGTCAGACGGCAGTGGGGGCGATCCTGACGGAGACATGCACCCTATTGGCATGGAGAGCTCTGGAGAGCTTCCCGATGATGCAGTCCTGGACGACTCTTGGGTGACCGTTGATGACGTGCTTGAGGATGCCTTGCCCTGTGACAGCCCGTCACCGTCATCCTTTGGCCAGAACTTTCTGCATAGGCATGTGTACCCGAAGCTGAGAAAGATGAGCCCACCTTGAGCATGTGGTGAGCGTGGATGCGCACCATGTGTGTGCGTAGTTTGTTGGCAGGTTGGCAGGCATTAATGCAGGAAATTCATTCAAAGAAAGCGTTTCGAGTGGTGTAGCTGACCTTTGTGAGCTGGCACAACAGTGTTCCAGGTTGTATGCTGGTTTGCGAGGTGGTATGCGGTGTGTTTGCGATGTCTCAGGTGTCCCAGTGATTGTACGTACAGGTAATGTGCATCGAATTCTTCGGGCAATTCCCATCAGCTGACAGGCCGGGGCTTGCTCGGTAGCGTTTGTCAAGTGTAGGCATACCAACGGTATCTGTTTGCAGCTGGAAGGTTTCTGGCACATGTATCCATTGATGGCATGCCGTGCTTGGTTTCCTAGTCAGCATTCAATGTTAAGTGCGTTGAATTTATTCATGCTGTTCCACGCTTCCGCCCTGCTAGTGTCATCATGGGAAATGCCCTTTAAAAGCATTCGATTTCATTGCATATGTTTGCCGTTGTCACGTTTTGAACTCGTCTAGCACCAACTTTGACGTAACATCATAACTGTCGTACACGAAAGTGACAGTGTGTTTCACACACACCATCCTTACCCCCCCCAGTTCGAGGCATAGAAGGTTCTTTTTGCAGCTGTACCATCGTTTTGCTGCTCTGTACACAGTGAAACCAAAAAACTTGGGTGCCATGATCTTTCTTTATTGCACATACACATATGGGTGACCGTTGATGACGAGGGCCTCCATCATAAGTACGGCCTCACCGATGCGCTACACACCAGCAGCTGCACGCTTTACAGCAGAATGCTGATGAGTGTGGCTGATCACGTAGCAAACAGAGTCTGCCATCCGGTAAATGTATGACCGGACACGCCAGTCTGTAAGGAACAGGCATCACTACCGATTCTATAACGTATGTGCACTGGCAAACGAGCAAAAGATGTTCATTCCCATGATAATGCATTCCTATTGGGTTTTCTGCACAGCACATGCAGGATGTGGCGAGTAAGTGTCATATTTGCATTTGCATATGCGCCAAAGCATGTGGTCAATGTACACGTACTGCATAAAAGTAAACTGTGGTGCATAGTTAAGCATGTAGTCCAGCAGCTAGGATATGCTATTATGCATCTTGCGTGGCTGGAAACCAAAGAGGAGGTTTGGCATCTTGAATAATGCCTGCAGGGAATGTATGGGAATGTACATCCACGGACACGGTGGCATCGCATTTGCATGCTGGGCACCAGACGGTCTGCAATCACAGAAATGCACTGTCGACGTCCATATGGATACGGCAATGTACTCATACATTCATACTAGGTGTACAGTTTGCAGGAATTAGTTTCGAACCAGCGGTGTGTCCCGGGGGGACGTATGCAGAGGATGAGTGATTAGGTGGTCTGATTCGAGACCTGTACGCTGTTGCGTGATGCACCTGTGACCGTGCCTCTCTTTGATGTAATTACATACTAGGCGTATAAGTGGCACGAGACGCCAACCCGTATCGGTTTTGGCCAACAGTAGCACAAGCTGGAAGCCCTTATCTGTGCATCAATCCAGACCTAGCCAACAACTTGCGATGCCCGCATGGAAGCTCAAATCCTCACCCCTGGGCTACGAGAAGCATCTGTATACTGCATCTTTCTACAACTTGCTCTCTTCATGGAGCATACAGATAGGGCATAGCAACGACTATCGAGCCATCCTTGCAACTCTCAACTAATTGGACAGCCACACCAGCGGAGGCGCTTTGAAGCCAGTAAACCTGTGTGTCATGGAATTATTTGGGAAAGTATCGTCATTTCCATCGCCAGGGGCCCAGCACTCGCATGTATGGTTAAGAGTTGTACAGGTACGTCCACAGACCATCCTGTCCAGTTGGAAACTTAGGCAGCCTCAGTCTCCATTACATATCCCCAGAGTTCCTTTCACGCTGGGCTTGGGTCACTGCGGTGACCAGGCAAAGGCTGATGCGATGTGGGGTCATGTGCTCAAAGGTCAACGCTCGGAGTGCAGAGGTTGCCATCAGCCAAGCAGGTCAAGAGCAACCGTGGCCTGCACCAGGCCAAGCACGTAGACAAGGCACCATTGCCTGGAGAGTCGCTGTATGCTGACATCGCTGGTCCCATCAAGCCCATCAGCATTGGCCGCGTCAACTATTTGTTGGAAGTCGTGGTATTGTGATATGCTGGTTGTTGAGTACTCGAAGTTCACTCATGCGTTCCCCGTGGCGTCTCAGTTAGCACGCCAGTGTGCCCCTGCGTGCCGGTGGGGCAGAGTGATGCACATGATCCACTCATCCAGTTGGCTGTCCAGGCTATAGGTGACGGTCATTTGTAAATCAGTATCGCGGGTCATGAATGCTTGCGAGTCCTTGAAATACCAATAGACGTCCTTCCATCAAGCTATATATGAACAGCTTGGCCTCTTTATTGCCCCCATGTTTCTTCATCTGCCACACGCAACCCCGGAATAACAGACAGCCTCGCACAAGATTGCATCAGTGTAGACTTGAGATAGACATGCTACAACGAACAGTCAGAACAGCTTCAATGCTACTCTCATACTGAAAGCAGAGCATCCGTGGCTCTCTGTGGCCCTTCGGTACACTCCATTCACTGGTCTTTGCTGTACAGTGACAGAGGGACTTGTGAATTCTGACACGCCAACACACGCAACCTGCACTGTGGGAGCGGACTTTGGGCCCATCTCAATATCTCCGTGGGCAACTGCGACGGAACCATCCAGAAAAACACTCACCAAAACACAGGCTAGATTCTCTGGCTTGACTGTAAAGGATATGCCACTCTGTGCTGGCATGATTGCGCTTCCGATCTCAGCACAACTATTTGGACATCATATCAACGCCCAGCCTGACATACAGAATGCGTAAACGCTGAAGGGAGAATTGGTCCGGGCAACGGAAGGGACAACAGAACACCTGTGCAGGACGCCAACAGCTGTACTTGGCCTCTAGTGTCAGGGGAGCCTCCACTAGGCTTGAGTGTGTGCATGTGCACAGCAGCAAGAAACGGACCGTTGCATGTATACAGCCTCAAGGGAGTAGCACAGCGCACTGGGCGGCAGCGCTGAAAGCGGCGACCTCCGGCCGGCGCGTGGGGTAGCTTGACCTCCCTGTCACTTCCAGCCAGCATACGGGCAGACGGTTGCCAAAACTGCGTCACAGGGCCCTCCTCATACAAGCTGTGCTCCTGCACCGCATACAGGCATGCTCAGCGCGCAGGCGAGGTGCTCGACCCACCTACAGCAACCAACATGCCTGGGGCCCTCCAGAACCTCGGAATGCGGTTTTCGAAGCCTAGATGGTTATGCACAGGTAGCTGCGAACGCACATGTTGGGATGTGGAAGGCACAATTGCACCGCATGAGGGCTTGGTGCATCACAGCGTGGCTCATATCCACGCTAATACCTGCAGTCTCAACACAGCGTACAATCCAGGACATGCTCTGTGTGCATCTTCCTGCAGCTGTGTGCCACGGCGGGGGGCAGGGTAGACATTGTGCACCGGCATTGGAGAATGATGCAAAACATGAACCAGGATGCAGCCTTCGTCCGCGGTGGCCACCTTGTACCACCGGCAAAAAAACAGTGATTCGGGAATACATGCGGTCCTACTGCATCAGAAGACAGCGTGCACAATCCGTGTGGGCACACTGAGTCGTTTTCACTGGAAAAGCATCAGAAAGTGGAGTCAAACACCTGGGTTGATGCCATGAGAAGGAATTCATCATTCTCAACAGGCTGCACGAGGCAGTTGTGGGGTATAAGTGTCCCTGATGGTCTTTGGGAACTCCCACAGCATTCAGTTTGCATTCTCACATCAGACACAAGCGAGGAGCGTGACTGTCTGCCACTTGTTGGCACTGTTTAATCATCCTTGCCTCGAGCCGTGCTTCGAGGGTGCAGTAGCATGTGTCCAGACACCAGGAAATCCGGAACGAATATCAAATGGACTACCGGAATGTAGCAGGACTGTTTTCAATGTTGGCGTTTGGGCTGTCTTGCTCGCCGTTATCGCCACAGCATACAGCAGGGCATGCATGTACACGTCAGGGATGTCCGGAAGGCCCTCTACGCTGCAATCACGCTGCGCGCGGCTGCTAGCAGCAGCTTCACTTTAGCCTGCTTCAGAGACAGCTGGATGCCTTGAAGTATGCGTGCGCGGTTTCGTGCGCTGACTTGCAAGAGATCGGACGTGGCCAACCTCGGATGATTCAACGGTCTTGCGTTTCTGCAGCAGTTCAGAACTAGGTGTACATGGTGTCGTGTACAGTAAATGGAACGAAGCATGAAATCACGGATAATTTAGCGGAAATCACGCTGCTGGAATGGCTCCGGGGTATGTTGATCCAATGTCTGCACAAAGCGTTGCTGCCGATCCAATCCGCTGGACACCGCCGCTGAATCGTAGGGGGGCGAGTGTATCATGTGTCAAGAAAAATACTTCGGCAAAGCATCGGTGTTATAATGTGAAGTCAACAGCACGTGTTCCTGACATTCAGGTAACGGTCTCACTGGCACCAAGCTTGGATGTGGTGAGGGGGGATGTGGTGCCTGCACTGTCACGGTGCAGTCTGGCACAGGCACCACCAAGGCCGTCAATTCCTGTCTTTGCCCAGTTTACGCGGTCGTAGGATGTGAAGTCACAACTGTGGAGGGTCTGGGGGACCAGAGGAGTGGCCTTCACCCGGTGCAGGTACAGCATCCCTCACTGAGCCACTTACCGAGTCACCTCTGCGTCCGATCGAGCGGGCGTTCATAGTGCCTGTGCTGCAGAGGAGCATTGCCGATGCCCACGGGTCGCAATGCGGCTTCTGCACGCCTGGATTTGTTATGAGCATGTACGCTCTGACACAGAACAAGCCGAAGCCGACGGTGCCCGACATAGAAGAGGCACTCGCTGG
>JAUMHO010000012.1:157839-195656 GCA_032360965.1 Ulva armoricana
CTTCAACTCGGTCTTCTTCTGGAAAAGTGTGGCAATGCAGGCATGCATTCTTTCATCGCGTAGCACCAACATCTTGGAGCTGTGGTATAGAAGAGAGTCTGGAATGGCATCAGACAATGCCGCATGCGCCTTGCCATTTCTGACGTACATCTTGTTGGTTGTGCCGTTGTGATGCTCAAGTCAGTAAATTACTGCTTGGCCCAATCAAGTCATTTACTGCACTGCTCATGGCAATCAGCCCTGCTTCAGTATTATCCCCGGCTACTATCTCCAGTCGCTTTGACCTCTAGAACACGCAGTTCCCGTACATCCTCAACCGCAAACCAGACACACTCTTCGGACTTACACCATTCGCTAAGTCAGCATATCTATACACCTCAACAACACTAGTACGCCCGGAGCCATTAAAAGTTAGGCCAAGATCAAACATATTCAGCAGGTACATCATGACATGAAAAGACACCCACACAGTGCTTCTTGACACTCCCAACCATATGCCTGGCCAAGGCATGGGCAACAAACGCTAAGTCCGTTCGCGTCACCACTGCGATGTACTGGATCCTTCCTACAGCTTGTGTACATCTCTAATACTCTGAGACACTCGCCTTCTCTCTTGTGTTGGTTCCTCTTCCAGACTCGTGATATTTTCTTTTGGGACAAGGGGAGGCGGTGAACATCTATAGTCTGTTAGGTTGAACTTGCCAAGCAGGTCTGTAATCATCTTCCTATGAGTGCAGTTGTTGTCTCCGTTCGGTTCCGGATTACTTTCATACCAAGCACATTTCGCCTCGCTTCGGTCTTTCAGCTCGTGATCGCCAAACTTGGTAAAAATTTTATCTACCAGGGGCTGCATTTTTCCCTTCTTGCTGAAGATAAGGAAATCATCACCCCGTAGGAAAATAAAAAAACCGACCAACAGCGCTCACATACAGTGCCGGATCACTAGAGCAACGTTCGAAACCCAGTTCGGCCAACTCCTCTGCCATTCATGATCGAGGTGCAGCTGCTGGAGCACAACCGGGGGTGAACATTGCTCACTGTGAAACTCCATCACATTGATCATGCATGGGAGTGGGTGCGGGCTAGTGCGGGCTTGTATAGGATGATGGAACTCTGATGGCCGTGCAGTGTGAGGTGTTACATCGAATGCTCAAGACAAAATGACGCGGTCATGCGGTTCTCTGCCACGGAAACAATCCCTGACCGCATGACTAAGTCAAACACGGTAAGAAAATCAGGACAGGGTTTTCAGCAAACCTTGGAGTTTCACACCCCCGACCCACTTGTACACGCATCGCATCCTGCCCACGTGCTATTCAGTATGATGACTGAATTGAGGTCGATCCAAACCCTCTATGGATGCGCAAGCATTCACACACGCCTCGCCGGGGATCAGTTGCTGGGGACCAAAGATGATCACATCAAAGAATGAAGGTAAAATCAGAGATCAACTACACCAACCCAATGAATTAGAACGCCAAACCATATATACATCGCCAATCTGTCAAACGCAGCAGGAGCGACAAACCGACATCACTGGCAGCGGGCTCGCGGACCAAATGCCATGTGGCGCTCTCTCGCATCCCATGCCATCTTCCGCTTTCTTAGGGCGGACTCATCCAGCACAGACACACTGGAATATGTGGGCGATGCAGGGTAGACCATTCGCTCAGCCATGTGTGCCTGCTCCACCTTGAACCAGAAACACAGCCCGCCCCAGCCCTGTAACATGCGCACATCCTGCAGTTCGCCGTCTCCTCTGCACTGCACCGCACACATCGCGCCGGAGATGGTGGTCTCCTCCACTGTCAAGCTCCCAGCCGGCCGATAGACCGCAAGAGCACCGGCACTGGGGCTGATACTCCCTGCCTGTTGTCGAGCAGCAGCCTGTAGTGCTGAGTATAAGTGTGCAAACCTTCCCGCATCACAGTTGAGCCGGCATCGTGTCAAAGTCACATCGCCTGCATGATGACGCACGCAATATGCACGCCGCGCCTCGACGCAGACGTCCTCCAGCTTGACATTGGACCAGAGCTCCAGAGCGGCATCAGCTGAGTGTTTCCGGCATAGTAGTGAGCTTCCTGCTGCGCCGATGAGCCGCAGGGGGTGACTGATTCGCACACCTTCTGCTGTGTGCTCTCCTGGACCCAGGTGAATGCTGTCTCCTGGCCTGCAAGCCAAGAGAGCATGCAACTCGTCTCAATGTAGGCGTGCTTGCATCATTTGCCTCTGGCACCAGTGCATCGGTGGTCTGCCATGGCTTGCCCATGTTTACGGAGGTTGTTGATCGCGTTTGATTGATTTTGGGTGATCGGCTAGGCTGCACTTGTGCATGGAACACACCTGCTTGCATCAACAGCTGCTTGGAGTGTTGTGTGGGTGTACATGGACGGTGGGGCCCCGGGAGTGCCTTCAGAAAGCACGCTGATCCACAATTTAGAGTCACAGCAAAGTCTCAACATTCTCTGCACACGCATGAGTGCATTGCATTCGTGCAATGAGCTACAGACCTGCATGTTGGACAGTGCTTCTATGAGGGCAGTACCTTGCAAGTGATCGATGCATTGAAGCGATCGGGAATCGGGTCTAGTTTCCGTAGAATGAGCTGCATGCACTGATCATCCAGGTCCATCAGCTTCTTTGATCGCTGCTGCATAGATCCCATTGATGCTAGATGCTTGGACGTGGCTCGACGCGTACCCAAGCAACGGACTGAAATGCCAGTCTAAAATAAAAATTTTACGCTTGAAGCTATTTCCGTGTCCATAGGCCGAGTGGCCAACGGGCAGTGGTATGTCAAAGCCATGCGAAGGCTCAAAATTGCATACCCACTCCTGGGCACCGCTGAATTGAATATAAACCGCCGCAACCTTGTTTTTCCATAATTAGCTAGGCATTATCTCATGCCGCGTACCAGTGAAGTGCAAATAAAACCACCGCATCATTTGACTCGCCGAGTCGACAGCAAGTCAGGATGCTCCGTAAATGTAGCGCTGGCTGAATGCTGGCGCGGGCGATACAGGGACGTATTAGGGATCTTGTCAATGGCAGCATTCAGTTCTTCTCGAAGCCCGCAGACCTACACCAGTACAGAGATCTGAGCTTTCCCTGCACCCAACGTGGCGCTAGGGGCCACCTGTGCTCCATACAACTCTCCACTCCAGGCCTCACTGCTACTCTCAGGGGCTGATGCCAACACTTCGATATCTCCACAGTATCTCCACGGTATTCGTGATATTGGACGTGTCCTGCGAATCAGCACACTCCTGTGCATATGCTGGCCAACACTGGAACCCTGCCCACTCTGGCGTACGTGGGGGCATGTGCCCTGGCCCCGCTTGCACGGAACACCCCTCCCCCGCAGCCACCCTTCCAGCCCCGTCCGTCCATACACTAGCCTCACTCCCCCGAACCCCCCCCCCCCCGCCACTTAAGTTCACCCCAGCAGCCGCTTGTAACCTTCACCATGTTCTATCCTGCAACTGGAGGATCGTACACCGGACAAAGGGCCACAACTGCCGTTCAGTAACGGCTGATCTGCTCTCCACACGTGTCACTTCCAAGGTCTGAGAACAATCATGCCAGTCTTCCTCAAGCTTGCCACAGCTTGTTAGTGGCAACCCTGAACTTCCCGTGGCATGCATTGTGGCGAGGAGTGAAATGGTGTGGAACCGAGTGCAACCTCTTGCTGCAAGCAGCTCCGAGCGCGTGCATACGTTGTTGTGCACTCCTACCTCCTTTGGATGGTTGATAGGCGCCTGAGATTATCGTCGGACTCGTTGCTGTCCGTTTGCGACAGGCGTAGATCGCCAGAGTTTGTACACGCGATAAAGTAAATCGAGCATGCTGCCACAGTCATGGTATCCCGGAAAATGTCGGAATTTCCTGCGTGCTGAGGTTGAAAACACGATCTCACCTTTGCGGTGACTGGCCTGCTGCATGAAAAACATTTTAAGTTCAACCAGCATAGACCTGGCAGAAAATGCTGTCCCAAATCACGTTTGCAAACAAGTCTTCCCTCAGGGATGATAAGGATGAGGCATGTGACGCTATACATTCTTACCTGCGCTTGTATTCGCCCGTTCCGTGTGTTCCGAGTATTTGATATGTGCATTCAGGACAGCCGTAAAACAAGCAAGCACAAGTCAACCAAGAACAGGAAAACAAAGAAAGAAAGCAAGACAGCTGATCGGTGTGACGCAGATAGGCGCTCTAGTAGTCCAGTGGTGCATGAAGCGTCACCAGCACATGCCAGATCCGAGCAGGTTCAGCAGCCGAAGTCATCTGCCCATGCTAGCGACACTGCAGCTGGAGAACCAGATCAAATGGACAACTTCCTGCAAGATATCTCTGCTGCTGTACCTGTCAAATCTAAGGAAGGGCCAGAACATCAGCACGAGCCAACAAAAGCTGTTGCGCGGCGATTGCAAGGAGTTCAAGGGAAGTCCAGTGGGCGAGTTGGGGACGGAGGCAGTAATTGGCGAAAGCGTATGCAGCGACGGGCGACAGAAAGGGCTACAGATCGAGGTAACCGTCTGCTGTGTCACATTGTGGATCCAGTAAAATCTCTGCCGCACCCACAGGCTTTCCCCCAAAGGCATCATGATATTGTGATCATCCTGATAGTTTCATATTACCGTTGCCATGCATAAAAGTCTTGCATCTTTCCGTACAGGCGAAAAGCTGCCAAAGGATCAAGGACGACTTGGACCTGACGTACCGCCAGCTGCACGTCGTTGGAGTTCAGCAGGCAACGATTTTTCTGAAGCCAACGCCAACATGAGGCGTCCGTCACAAGACATCGTGTCTGCGTTTGGACAGTCACGCCCATCAGAATCCAGAAAGCTCCAAAGCAAGCAGCTATGTACCAGTGTACATGCCCTTTCCACCACTGAAGCTGCCAATGTGAGGCCCCGGCATAATGGAGACTCATCACAATATGGCATTGAAGGAGCAAGTCAGGATATAGCAGCAGGGCATGGCAATTCAGAGCCAAGCCCGCCTGTTGCAAATGCTGGAGCTGCAGTTGGTGCCAACATGTCCGTAGCAGCACAGTTGCGTGCAAGGCTACGTGGTGAACCAATGCCACCTACATCCGTTGATAAGGTGAACCCTCATCCTTGATATGACTGTACTGTTCGCTGCCATCAGTTATGGCTGCATCGTTTGTTTGGGCTTGCCCCGCCATGATGTGCTTTCCATCATCGCAAATCCACAGCAGCTTGCCCTGCAGTCAGTGACTGAGAGACTGCAGAGGCACAGGGATTCGCGGCTGCCGCCTGAAAAGAGACGAGGATCCCAGCAAGTGCAGAGATTCCGTGATGGAGAGCGGCAACAGTACTTTGAGGATGACGATATGCACAGCACAGCAGCTTTGGCGAAGAATGCACGACTGGGGCTGGACCTGCACGACATGGACGAAGCTATGGCTAGGAACATCACTTCCAAGCGCAAGTTTCGTGCTCAAGAGTTGGATGTTGATGATGAATATGACCATGACGGTGGACTGGATCTGTCTGAGAGGTGTGACACAGCTTCCCTGGCGGCATATATGCTGTTGTTGGGAGGCATCGTATTTGACTAGTAACGCAAAATTCTGGACCCGTCCCTGTTGCCAACTATATTCACCGGAGGGTGTGGTCGATTTCAGGAAGAAAGGCAAGCCTGGAAGATCAGGCACCAATAGTCGACAAATACCTCGGCCACATACTGATCTTATTCAGAGCCAGTGCCGCCGATGCTTTATGGGAGCGACGCGAAATCGTGACTTGACTGTCAGTGTGGGAATGCATGTGTACATGGCCATGCCGGAGCGTGGCAGTTTGGCACCTGGGCACGTTACGCTTTTGCCTGTGGAACATACATCCTCGTTCAGGGAGGCTGATGATGACACGTACGAGGAGCTGAAGAACTTTCAGAAGTGTTTGATCAAGATGTTTGCAGCGGAGGTGGGCAGTGTCTCTCGCGCTTTCATGCACTTGTCATCTCTGTGGCCCAGAAAATTGTGTGTGCAGTACATTGACAAGTTCTTGCTGATCATGTAGGGATTGTCCTGCATTTTTTTTGAAACCGCGCTTAAAACGAAAGAGGCCAGGACACACGCATGTATTGATTGCGTGCCTGTTGACTCGGACGCCTTTGCGGCTGCACCGATGATGTTTCGCAAGGAGATCGGTGAATCAGAGTCCGAGTGGAGCCAGCATCACTCCAAAAGCATTATAGACACAAGCGAAAAAGGCCTCCGTCGCTGTGTGCCGATAAAATTTCCATATTTTCATGTTCAGTACGGATATCGGCGTGGATCTGTACATGTTATAGATGACGAACAAAGGTGGGAGAGAGGGTTTGGCAGGTCAATTCTCGTTTCATTGACAGGTGGAAAAGAGGTAGAGATGTACCGTAGAGCCCAACGACGAGATGCTGACACTGGAAAGTCACAAAAGACGACATTTATCAAGCAGTGGAGCCAGTTCGATTGGACACAGCAGCTAGAATAGAGGCGTGGCAGCGTCAGGGTGCTCAGAGCCAGTATTATATACTTCTGAGTGATCTGACCCATGCACAAGTATGCACATGTCGCACGACCGGTACAGCTGCGGCTGAGGCTCATGGTCAGCTGCAGCGCTGCAGCGGCATTTGCGAAATTAGAGTTAGAAATTGCAACGATCAAGTTTCATCAAGCTTGGCGAAGCGCGGTACATGTGCAATGAAACTCAGATGGTTGCGAATGTGAAGCATGCTTCAAATCAGAATTCTTAGCTTTATTCAAACCTGGGCGAACAGCTTGACCCGGCACAAGCTTGACCCGGCACACAATGAATCAAGGCTCCTTATGAGAACACCAAAGTTTGGAACTCTGATCTCTTTCTTTTGTTGTTTAAAGCTGTGGGTTGTGATGAGCATGTAGACACAGAGTCACAACCCCGCATTCTGTTTTTACGTATACGCCGGCATCCTGCAACAATATGTTTGTGACGTACCTGTGCAAACCCGAGGTCTGGGTTGCGCAGAGTATAATAGGTGGTCAGTGTATATATTGTATATACACTGCAGCGACTCTTGGTGACACATCACCCTGGTTTTTGACGCTGACTACCGCCCTCGGCGGTCGCGAATTTCGCCACGAGCTGGTCGGCGACAGCATCGTTTCGCGCTGCCGACAGATCTACTATGGTCTTGGCATCGTCCGTGCCGAAGCTATAGTCGTCAGAAGTGTCTCACATAGGGAGTTGGTTTATAATTCGCGCTTCATGGCGGCAAAGTGTGGGCTGGGATGGCAGGCGGGCAGCTTCAACTGCATCCAATGCATTGTCATTCGTTCTCATCCGATGCATGCAGCAACCACCCAGGCCGGCTACGTCCTTCATGCTGAGAAATAGATACAGGATGACCTCGCCATTAAACCAACCGCATTATTCTACGTCGCCATGCGGATCCTGTGCAATGTAAACGAGTTCTGTTACCTGCTGTTACTCATTGCCGGAGCAGGCAATCCAAGGCGACAAACAGCAAACCGCGCCACTCGTGCACATATAATTTAATTTCAGGGCAATTGGGGTTATGTCAGAGTCCAGTGTGACATCGTCGCAGCTTGATGACATTGATTTGGCGGTCCCCGCAAACAGGGTGTATGAACATCAGTCGGAAGCCCCTTCACCTTTATATGCGGCGAGGAGTCCAGTTTATGGCTCCTCCATGTACTCGGACTCGGGGCCACCCCCAGGCTCGTGGCATCAGCCGGATCAGGCGTGCTCCATCGATGAGCGGGGACACTCTCCGTCAGCGGTCGGCGGAATACCCGGAGACCGCAGTGGTGAATTAATGCGTCAGGATGTAAGCGGCAAGATGGTTGCCATAGAGAGCCCGCTGCATGGCAGGGGCCGGATCATGCAGGACAGCGGGGCAGCGCCGGACACCGCCCCCGCACAGCGGCATGCTTATGTGCCAACATCGATCCCTAGTTCTGACGCATCAGAGAATGTGCATGTGCCGCTGCGGGATCCTGCCGGTAATGCAACTGTGACTGTAGACCTGCTGAGTCCAGCATTTGTGCTCAATGAGCAACAGTGGCAGCAAGCTTCAATCGTTGGTGTACCTCCGTCGGATGTGATTAGCCAGAGAGTTGTCTCTGGCTTGGGGATCGACCCAAGGTCAGTTAGATTCTATCAGCTGAAAGAGGTGCAGCAACATGAAATTCTGCCAACTGGTCACTACGCTGTATATATTGACCGATCAGGTACGCACAAGGTCCATTTGTGATGTTGCGAATTGAGAGTTGAGTTGATCCTCAGCCAGGCCATTTGCAGGCTTCACACTACAAGACATGGAGGAGCTGCTTGCTGACAATGCCCGGCTCCTTGAGACAACACATAAGAGTGCGCCCATGAGTAATCCAGCCAAGCAGATACACCTGCCAACCATAAAGACAAGTTCGGGCGCCTGAATACCACTTCTTATTGTAGGTACAGCAACTCTTGAAAGCATGCAAGAGCTTGTCCGGGATTTCGATGCCGACCGAGCACAGTTGTACTTGCAAATTGCTGAATATGTGCGCACCCTGCTTCTCAGCTGAAAACTGTAACGAATTATGGTCTAGAGTTATCCCTAATTGACAGGTTCCTACAGAAAGCAGAAGTGAGGCGCCTGCAAGAGCGCTGCCGAATTTCTGAGGGCCACACAAAACTAGCAAAACAACAGCTGGCTCGATCCGACCAGCAAAGGCAGGAGGGCCACAAACAGTTGGAAAAGATGAAGCAAGATATTTTTGAATTGAAAAGGATGCTTCCAAAACGTCCTGGAGCAAACATTGCACCATTGTCTGCGCGCGGGCACACAGCCAGCAACTCTCAACACGGTGCCACACGTAAGCTCTGTTCTAGTTCATCTTCGATTTCCAACAGGCCATGTGTACCGCTGACAAAGTTGTGTGTTCCTACAGAGTCGAAGCCTCTATCGGCTCGTGGACATCCATCGGACTCGCACATGCAGCAAAATAACACCAAGCAAAGTGGGACCCTGAAAACCCCAAAAACTCCGAAAGATGAAAAGATGACTGACAGAGCCTTGCATGCTTTGGAACAGTACGATGCTTTGCTAAGCATGCGAGACGCAGACATGGAAGAATGAGCTTTATGGACCTGCGTTGACTTTGTGTGGTGTTGTGCAGGTTGAGCCAACCACAATTTGTGTCAAAGCTGGAATCCCTACTCCACGCAGTTGATGTTCGACAATCGTGATGACATTGCCTTGCCTGCCTATTCACTGTTGCCATTTCACAACCTCCCATGTCTATTCTTTTTCACATTAGTTGGGCCACAAACCTGAAGAGTTGGCTGCGGAAGTTTTGGTAGATTGTTTGTACTCAAGCCGGTTAGCATGACGCATGGTGAGGCCTTGAACAGAATTGGCAAGTGAAGGTGTAGATTTTTGGCAAACGGTTCCATTTGACCAAAGAACTGACCGTCTGAGTGTTTTTAATGGGAAACATGGCAGGCTGCTGACCGATTCTCACACATTGTCAATTATACATCGGCCAGGGCCAGTGTTGTGCCTGCCAACAGATATGAACAGCGCATTTGGACGGAACAAGGGACACTCATCCTCCCCCGCAGAACACCCCAGGGCATGTGTGGCTGAATTCCATCTTGAGATTCGAGTGCCTTAGCTTTGTTATGCTAGTCCACCCGCAGATACACATGCTTGCCGTGTTATAGTACACCTTAACTTGCCTATGTGAGGGCTCGGGTGGAGTGGAACGCAGTCTCACGACTCAGGTTCTTCGCCGGCGTCTTTCAGACAGCTTCAGCAAGACCACATTTAATAGTGGCGTCTCAGGCCTGTTCGATGGTTCTTGGTACGCATGCACTAAGTAGTGTGTTCCATTCCGTAGCTTAAAATTCCAGAGGAGCACAGCTTCCCAGGGGCGATACCCAGTCGCTGATACGTGTAAGAGACAAAATGGATGATATGCGTAATGTGGTCGGTTTCCTGCGGATTTCATTGGCCATAGACGTGACTGCCTTCAATGGTCAAATTCACAACAGTTGCTGTCCCGCATGTAGGCCTGTAGAGATTGAGGGCATAAATGTTTCGGTGTCAGGATGCGGTTTAGAAATGGTTGTCTTTGTCTTACGGTCATTCAATTGCAGCCGCATCAGTGGGGCCTTTGATGGGTGCCCCACATACTTTTGCACCGTTGCTCATGGTCGAGAATGCATGCGCAACGAAAATCTGAGCAGCTACGCACGCGCAGAGATAGTCTTCAGCGCGGGAGCAGTTGCGTATAGCATGTAGTAGATACTATGTGCTGAAGACATGTGCAAGACACTGGCTTGTCCTGGATATTGTGGTTTGACACTTGGTGAAGTTTGACCACCTCTACGCTGTGCCTTCCTTCGAAACAGCAGGCACACGGCGCTGACCAAATTGATTGACTCGCTTGTATAGCCATGGCGCGCTATGACAGTGCGATCACAATCTTCTCTCCAGATGGTCATTTGTGAGTTCTGACGCTGTCCTTTCCGTGAGCTGCCGCCATCCTGCGAGTGATCACATACCGGACACACGATGCAGGTTTCAAGTCGAATATGCCTTGGAAGCAGTTGGTAGGGGAACTCTGGCAGTGGGTGTCAGAGGGTCAGACTGCATCGTGTTAGGTACGGCTTCATGTCTTTGCACACATGAGTTGCACAATGACGAAGTGGATGCCATTCTAACTCAGAATGTGATTGGGTATATAGGGGCGGAGAAGAAATCCGCTGCGAAACTGCAAGAGTCCAGGACAGTGCGGAAAATTGTGCATGTCGATGACAACATCTGCCTGGCATTCTCAGGGCTCACTGCAGACGCCCGCGTTCTGATTGACAAAGCGAGGGTCGAAGCACAAAGCTTCAGGCTAACGTTCGATGAGCCTGTTGCTGTAGAGTACATTACAAAGTACATTGCTCAGGTGCAGCAGTTGTACACACAAAAACGTGGCGAGCGTCCATTTGGCATATCAACCCTGGTAGTTGGATTTGACTCCCATGGTAAGCCACAGTTGTATCAAACGGATCCCTCTGGTATCTACTCAGCGTGGAAAGCAAATGCCATTGGGCGGAATTCGAAGACGGTTCGCCTTTAATCGCCCAGGCGTTGGCTGCGTGACCCATTTGCGTGACAGCTAGCTTCCAGTAGATGTTCTCCTCCTAGACTGCGCTGGTTCCTTTCTTGATGTGTGCCATGCTTGGTTTTGGTAAACACTTGCATATCTTTGACTGCAGGTTCGAGAATTTCTCGAGAAAAATTATGGAGACGAATCCCCAGGTGGTCATGATGCAGTCAAGTTGTGCGTGAAGTCACTCATGGAGATGGTCGAGGCGAGCGGTCAAACTATTGAGGTCATGGTGATGACACAGGTGGATGGCAAGCCCCATCTAAAGGAAATGAGTCAAAGTGACATTGACGCTGTTGTACAAGAGATTGAGTCCGACAATGCTGCTGCTGAGGCTGCACGACGGGCGCAGGCAGAACAGCAACAGTGACAAAACATGTGTTAAAACATCCCTGTATTATCTTTGTTTAAATCATGGCAGAAAATATAGATTGAAAGCATGAACAGTATATCATTCGCACCCTCTGCCAGGTTCACTTGGCATTAATAGCCGTCTCGTTGCATCTTGGAGATGCATCGAACGTGTGTTTGTCGTGTCCAGCATTCGCCCTGGTCCTCCTTGATGCATGCATGTGCAAAGCAGTGTATGTATGCCCTAACGCCACATAAGGGTGGCACCACCTGCATGCAGCTGAACGCTGTATTGCCAGGGCAAAGCACGATAAAATGTTAGTTCGATTGCCGTTCTTGCTTGAGTAACAGAGTTACGTCCTTGTCCTTTGGGGTCGGCGGTTAGATTTGGGCACACGCCAAGCGAGTTTCTTGTTCTGCTATAGATGACGGAGGGCGAGAAATTACTCAGCCTATTTCATTGTTGACCGTGTTTCCCAAGCTCTGTATTCACACCGCACTTGACGCTGCCCGAATCGAACCGCACGTTCAGTAGCAACCAGGTTACTGTGTGGAGGTTACCGTATGTCCTCTCTGCTGAATTTGCAATGAAGATCTGTATGCTGACAAGCCGATTATTCATCATTTTTCCAACGAGTTCTGTGGCACAGGCTCGCAAGGAGATGGCGATCACGTCTGACGTTGCTGGACAGCTGCTCACAAAGCAATATCGGAAAGAGAAGATTTTTGGCATTCGGGATCACTCAAACCCATTCAAAGCTCTCGGGTCGGTGCGAGACCCGATTCACTCCAGCTGTATCCACTCAAGTGGGTCGTCAGCTGTGTGACGTCCGCGCGAAAATCAGCTAAGCAACGGTGTTGTGATTCAGTGTTTTGATCAAACTGTCCCTTCTCTCGTCAAGGCTGGAGCGCATAAGGAAATCAGTAGGGATGCTGAGATGCCCAGATGGTCTCGTGCAACTTGCGAATTCCGGTGCGTAAAGCATGCAGCGTGTTATCCGTTTTCATTCTTGGACGTTGCAGGATTTCGTTACAATGTATACTCTTGTTCAACCATGGCGTAATGGTGGAACGCTTGGTTTGGCATGTGGAATCTGATTATGGCTACTCACGTTCACCTTCAATGAAGAAAAGAAACGAAAATTTGCATCCACACATCGCTTGGTTCTGGTGGTCACCACGTTGGCAGCTGGAAATTAATTGGAAATGGCAGCTCTATCGGCCCCCAAGTGGCCTGATTCAGTGCAGACTGCGGCCGGACTTTCCAGATCCAAAGGCTTACATGCGGAAGGGTGACGGTGTGTTGAACTGTGTCAAAGCTGCAAAACCAACTGCGAAGCCCTTGCCTCCAAAGGCTGGCTCTACTCAGCGGCGGGACAATCCGCCCAACACCGCCTTCAGGCGCTTCTATGAGCGAGGTGATCTACCAATCTCTGTGGAGCATCGCGGCACCAAAAATGTTATAAGCTGGAAAGTAGAAATCGAACGACTGGACTATCACCACTATCTGCCCATCTTCTTTGACGGAATTCGTGAAACTGAGGAACCCTTCAGATTCCTTGCAACAAAAGGAGTTGAGGACTTGCTCAAGGTGCTTTTTCAGAGGTGAAATTGAGGTGGTGCTACATGATGGAACACTGATCACATGTCCTGACACAGGTTGGTGGATCCAAGATACTGCCAGTAATTCCCCAACTTATCATCCCGATCAAGACAGCATTGAACACAAGAGATCATGGTGTAATGTGTATAACCATGCAGCTACTGCAAAAGCTTGTGTTGAGCGCAGACCTCATAGGTGAAGCACTTGTACCATACTACCGTCAAATCCTTCCCGTCTTTAATATCTACAAGCAGCAGAACAAGAACCTTGGGGATGGAATTGACTATTCTCAGAAGGAATATGACTGTCTAGGAGAACTGATCATGGACACATTGGCACTATTTGAGCTGCGGGGTGGCGAGGACGCATTCATCAACATCAAGTACATGATTCCTACATATGAGTCATCTGTGAACTATGCGTAAGCAAGATGCGATAATCGCGACAGTATGGCCATGGTGCACACCGTTGTCAATAATCACCTATCTCATGAAGTTACATCGAGTGCTGCAACACAAATCTATCTACTGCTAATCTTTCACATATTTCGGATTGAGCCAGACTGCAAAGTTGGGTCCAGATGCAGATAGCTCCCATCGGAATTCTGTGTCACTTGCATTCCTGTTCGGTGAGAAATCACCATGGCCAATCTTCATAGCAAGCTTATCATCAATAGTAGCGGCATAGCAATCTGCTGTCGCACTACGCACAACTACCTTGGATCGTGAGTTAAGCCCACAGTCTTGCCTCATCTTCAGCAGTGATCTGATGGTATCTCCAAGCTGGCCATGTTGCTGCATAAAATGATCGTAGAAAACGCAAGGAGTTCCGGGATGCGTCAGGATGTAAGCATAACCCTCATGCAAATGATTCCACGGGAATGGCCAGTGATTCAGCGTTGAACCCTGCACAACGCTTCGCCAACTGTCAGTAAAGTTGAGAATATCTGAGTAACTTCAATGACAAACCTGCATAATCGAGTGCAGGTGCTGTCACCAGCTAGCACTTTGTGGCACCGGAACTATTATGGACGTACAGTGTCATGGTTCTCAATGAAGGTAACGGCTCGAGAAGGCCACATGCCAATGAGTCCTGGAGGTCTCCCTTGGGCATCCACCAGACGCCAATACTCACTCCTGCTGCACGCCTCCTGCACACTTCCACGGACACTCACGACAGGCGATGTACAAAGGTCCCAGCATTTCCAGCACATGCTAAGACAGAGGTGAAACTCCCGTCCTGCGGTGCACACCTGGAGAATTCCTTTGGTAGTGAAGTCAAATGCAGCACATGTACCACCTGTGCCATCGATCCAGTCCACCGTTCGCTGCCGATGGGAGTCCTGGTTGTAGTTCAGGACGCAGTCAGTGTACGAACAAGTGTCCCTGCATGTGCAGCATTCTCACCTGAAAGACTGCCATATATTCGCTACAGCATGTGGTTACTGGCCTTCGCATGTACATACTGACTGACACACATACCAGAACTCTCCAAAAGCCAGCTCCGGCACTGTTGCATCGACATACATCTTGGCAAAGCGCCCGTGGTATCCCTTGACGAAATCAAATCGCCATCCAGCAAACCCGACTCTCCTGAGGTGGTTCAGCCAGCCGATCACATCTTCCTGGACCTTCTCATTGGTATGGTCAATGTTTGGAGCTGCTGTATAATCTTCACCAGTTTTGCGATGTCCGCGACCTCCAAATTCTGTGTTGTTGCAACACACCAGTGTTTCGTCCCATGCAAGCCTCCCACCAAACTGATTCCAGCGGCCCTTGGAGTCCTGCACAAAACACAACCGCCTTGGACATGGATGCGCACTACACCATAACCTGACAATCTACCAGCCTGCATGGACTGCCTGCATTAAAGGACAAGCGATTTGGGTGTGGTTGTTGATGCGCAAGCCAGTTGTGTGGGCAGACATCACGCCTTGTAACATCTATCATGCATGCCTGCCATATGCCGCAGTGCAGACTCCCCCAGGGAATGAAGCCTCATTGCCAAGCTCCCACAGAGCAACAAACAGCAGGGTCGTTACAGCACAAGAGCATATAGGCACACAGACACAGCACACCTGCTTGTGAGCACAACGATGGTTGATAACAATGTCCGCACAGACCTTGATGTCCTTCGACTGGAAAGCTTGGATGCACTCACGCAGCTGTGCCTCAGACCCGTAGGCAGAATCCAGCAGATACAAATCCCGGGGTAGGTATCCCTGTGGAGAGACTGAGTCAGAGGGGGGGGGGAACCACACTGAAGTGAAGCCTGCTGCTGCAATCTGGTCGACCTGGCCTTTCAGGACCTTGTACCAATCTGACTTGCAGCTCTCCCAGTTGAATCCCTGAAAGCAACTATTATCCCTTCGATCTTGTATCCTGCTCTTTGCCTTTCCTGGTCTATGCTCAACTGGCATAATTACACAGTCCCAATACCGCATGCACTGATGCACATGGCGTCTGCTTTGCGGCAGGAGCGCAGATCAAACAGCAGGTGCGGCGCACCTGCAGAATGAGCTCATGCCCGTCCCCGACGGCAGGACCAGTGCTTATGTGTGTTGGCGGTTTGTCTGGCATGACCACTGTCGGAGTCTCCTCCACCTCACGGACCTCTTCCTTGGGCTGTGGAGACACTATGTCCCCTGGCGACCTGCGTGCTGCCAGCACAGCTTCCATGGCAGCCATCTTCCGTTCTAACAAAGCAGCCGCTTCCATACGAGCTTGTAGCCGCTCCTGTCGCACATCGTTGTCTGTGTCAGATGGCAGTGACAAAAGCTCCCGCTCCAGCTGCACTAACGTAGCCGCGGACTGGGCCATCTCCGCAGCTGCCAACTCCAACTGCTCAGCATCACCCTGAACATGCAGATCAACGACATAGTGTAAAACTCAGCGAGTGTGATGGGATCTCCTGAGGGATCGTGCTGTGCAGCATGACAATTCAGCACACACAAAGTTCAAAACAAGCTGCTCCTGTATACAGAACGCCAAAAAGAGTGATCAATTCCGTAGTTCTTGATGGTAGAGTCAGCAGGCAACCAGCGGTCAAAACCACGGCACAGGCGTCAACACCGAAACTTCATGGCTCACCTCGGCGATCTCCGAAGACATCGGCCTCAAGCGCTTCACTTCAGCGGCTGCAGCCATGCCATAAATAGCAGGTATGTTGGACTGTGATGTCGAAGATATGATATTTTCTATTTCGCGAATCATGCGCTCTTGCACACTCTCGGGAACCTGCGCAGGCAACACGCGGAGGCTCTGAAATACTTTATCACGGAAAGATGTCAACAAGCAATCATTTCGTATCGCGACCTGGCCGTGATCGACACCTACCTTGCCACCATCGTGTGTCTGGACAATGAACTCGTCCGTGACTTTACCGGTTTCGCTGGTCTTGATCGATGCAGAAATCACTTGAAGATCGAGATAGCTAAATACCCCTGTCAAAGCCATTAGCATGTTTTTGCCCGGTGGAGATCGCACAGAAACGACCGTGGAGTTCCTGTTGTCTTGACATGTAACATTAACAGCTGGCGATGTGGACACTGCCGCAGCCCTCTGCATAAAAGTCTCAATCAAAATCGCCGGGCGTGATCGGTACCACTCCATGAAGCTGATACTGTGCATGCCGTAAACTGTCGTAGTTCGCGCCAGCAGGTGTTCAGGAGCGCACCACCGATCGAGCACCGGAAACACATTGTGTCGACCTCACGCCAGTCACAAAGCTATGAGAAGATGGATCCATCAATAGACGGTAGTTTTCTGGTTCATGGAGGACTGACCTGCACATGCCACCGCCTTGGTTGCACATCCGAATCTGACAAGCGCGCCCAGTAGCAGGCACCGGTACGGGTATAATGATGGCGCCAGCTTAATGATCAAGAAGTTTAAGATGTGGATATGGCTCGGTCTGTGCTCTCACCTGTTCCGCCTAGTCTCGCAGACAAGTGACAGCCCTGGGGCAGGCACAGGCCGCAAAGAGTGCAATCTCATGCTTTCTACGGTACAGCGCAGCGCATGTCATGTATCACAGTACCCCGCGGGAACTCCTACAAAAAACATGCCGTGCAACTCGCGGCGAGTGCCTCTACGTGGAGGCGCTGCACCTCACCGTCAACATCAACCGCGCAGTTGACTGCAGTCGGTATCTGTCTTTGCTGGTAGTACACGGTTCATTATGCAGAGCGCCAGTTTTCGTTCTCTGCAGAGCGCAAGGCGGTTGATTCCGAAAAAAACATGGCCTGCATGCATGCGTGGTGGCTTTCCGGCAAGACGTGTTGCCTTCGTTTTGTGTTTGGGCTACTGGCTGCCGATCGATTTGAACTTTCAAGCGCAAAGCCTAGAATGTTTCAGCAGATAGCTTGTTTACGGCGCGCCATATGCTGATCTTGAACAACGCTACCGGTTGGTGAACATCCATGTCTCCATACAGCTTCGACCAATGAATTCAAGCCGTGTCTCTCATCATGGCTTCCCTATCACTCTGCTGAAGTCCATATCGGGCCAACTTATGACGATGAGTTTTCCTCAGTCCCATACGCGCCTTTATGTCCCCAGATGACCCCCTGGCCAGCAGTACAAAGTGGCATACACATGCAAAAAGCCAACTTCCCTCACACATGCTGATGGTCGTATACAGCAGATCATATATCGATACCATGCAGCCAAAAAGATGAGGCCGACTCGATGAGGTCCACCAGGGTCAAGGGAGATGGCGATTCATGATGGCGGTTGTGTCAGCGGCTGCAAGGGAAAGGCCTGCATCCAACCGAGGCGCCCACCGCAACTGCGCACAGCACGTGATGAGCTACATCCAACACACACAGTGCCCACACTTCCGCAGCCACCGCCAGACATGTCATACCCATGCATGCGCATGGGGCTGGCTGCTCCTGAAGCCACTGTTGCTGCCATGACGGCCTTGCCACAACGGATCTGGATCGCGTGATGCCATCTTCAATTTGCCACCTTTGGCCCGAACCTGTTAGCATGCTTACCCCATAGACCCCGTTCTGCAAACATGACATGCGTCCTAGAACAGATGCGACACTCGCCAGGGTATCCTGTACAGCCTTTGCCTTGAGCCTGTGCCCTTGCCGCCATGTCAGTATCCACGCACACCTTGCACTGACCGATGACGCTTGCGAGCCCACTGGGACATACTCTTATGATGCACTGGCAGCATCTGGAACACGCTCTGTTCCTGTGGTGCACACAGGTTCCACCTGTGGTCATGGCCATGCGCTGCGAGTCGGGCCCTCAAACACTGCTGCAGCTTTGTTAATGCACCTGTGGAATATTCAGCCACTGCGAGGTGCTGCAGGGACAGCCTGGTTTGATGTTGCCTACGACCAGCACAAACGTCCCTGTATGAATTCGAAAAGCACTGTGCCAGCAGATGGAAGCATGGAAGCTTTGTGTGAGCCAGGATGTCACACGGCAGTTTGGGGCGCCAATCAGGCCCCACATGATCGCGAAATGCCCCTGAAGTTGCCGCATTTGAGCATGCACTTGGCAATAGGAACACCAGACGCGCAAGTTGCCTTGAAAGGAACTCGAGCACCTCAAACGGTGAAGCCACGCACTGCGTGCCACCTATGAGGACACAGGGAGTGTTGCAGCTTTGCTCTAGTTGTGTTTTGAAGATGTGGTTGCCATGCGGCTGACCAGGCAGGTGTGATGCACCGACGCCCAGGGAAATGCATGCGACACCAGTGCAGTACTGCAGTAGCTGTGTGGGAGGAACGTGAGAGGCAGGCAATGACTCGTCCTGGGCACTGAGACTGCAGGGGACTGGTACTGAGGCACTACTGGTAACTGGTAACGAGGTACTGGGAGTGTAGAGACCTCGCCCGAATCTGCGGCGCCTGGGGGGAGTCAGAAGCGGCGGCCGCCTCGAAGTGTTGGGAAGCAGGGCGCGGTTGTCCTGCAAGTGGCTAACTGTCCTGTGTATAGCGCGACTGTTAGCGGCAACGACACTGCGTCTTTTGTCCCCCTATTTCCAAGTGCATGCTGTACGCCATGGAACTATGGCGCCCTGGCGCTGTACCTCCATGGACGCCGTCATTGAATAAGCGCCTGAGCGCTCCAGAGGTATACGAGCAACTGCTTCGCATGCGGCATTTCCCAGCGATTGCAGCATCAAAGGGATGGTCATGTATACTGACCTTGACTGACTGCCAGCTCACGACTACTGCCGCATAGCACGTGTCAGACAATACGCGCGGGCGGCTGCCGGGGCCAATCGGGCATCGGCCCATGTACGTTGCGACCCCTGCGCGCTTGACTTTGAGAATGGCCCACCTGCTGTGACCTCACCAGATTCTGTTGGGGGCAACCTGGTTCGGTCTTGGGTACCACGACAAATGTTTCAGTGCGCATAGTCCTCGTATAACGCTGTACAGCGGCAAGCTTCTCAAGCACAACGATGCACCTGTGCATCTTCCGCTGTCATCTTCAGCTGTCGTGCACCCTATCATGTCCCTGTGCTCTTATCAGCTACCTGATGACCACCTCTTCTCCTTCGGGTCCAAGTCTGTCACCGCCACGTGCCACATCTACAGTGACCATGTTTTCCCCTGCTGCCCGGACTTTGGCTCAGCTCCCGCAGATCAGGCTCGACGGGCACACAGAAGGTTCCTCTTCGTATACTTGCTCTTCACGTGACCTTGTATCTTGTGCTCGGATGGCGGCTTGGCTGCTGGCCTCCTCCGCGAGGACCTGTCCGTGGCTTGTGCTGGCTCCACCCAGGCAGAAGCAGTGCTGCAAACTGCCCTCCGAGTGACCCTATCCAGGTGCAAATGGCATTGGCATGTCTTGTCCTCTGCCTCCTCTACCCCGCTATTGCACCGGGCCGCCAACTCCCTGGCCGTGTTAAACACCCATGCTTGGGGTTGGTTGCAGCTTCCTTGATGGAGGTTTCCTGTGTTGCCTGCACTTTGCAGCCTCTTCCTGCAAATGTGTTGCGTTCGCTGTGTCTGCCCAAGCCTTAAAGTCCTAGCTCCGTTGCATTGCGTCCCTCCTAATGGCTCCCTTGTGGTGGTGCCCCCCTCTGGTCCTGTCCTGCACCTGTCCGCCCCTACCAGTAGGGGTGCTGTGGCCAGTGCCCGTCTGGGTTTGGCAGGATGCGAGTATTTTTTCCCCCTTTATTTAGCCGGCCATGGCACTGAGACCGATCATGGTAGGCTCGCCCCCGCGTAGGCACCCTTGGTACAGACATGCATGAGCCAGCGCCGGGTACCCTTGTTCACAGTCAGTAAGCCTGGCACACTTCATACGAACATGTTGGGCACAAGTTCATTGTGGGAATCGCCGTACCTACCTGGAGCAATAGTACGGGGACAATGCATGGGCACAATGTGACGTGCTGACAATGTGACGTGCTTCACTTCGCGCATAGTGGTTCCATTTGGTGTACTGAACTTGATGACGAAGATTGTGAACTGAAAGGATGGTACACCGAATCCATTTTGGTTCCATTTGGTGAACTGAACGTCGGAAGGTTGTGCTTGCATGTAGAAACCAGCATGTCAGAGCGCATGCATGCATAGCCCAGTTGGTGCGTGATGATGTCCTTGTCATGGCCAGGTGTACGCGTGGGGTTTGATAGCTGGCCATAGTTCTGATGGGAACGCCTCAGCGCCAGCGCGTTCGGAACGTTACCAAATATGTCGGGTTACACGCCACACCCAGGTGGGCATCGGCCACAGGGTCCAACAGGTAGGGGCAAAGGGGGGGACGGGGAAGCAACACCCGACGGGTCGGGAGAAGCCTGGGGGCGTTTGTCAGCCGGGGCCAGAGCCCGGGAGCCCCGCACGAACGAGGGACCAGTCTAGGAGGCAGACACCACATGTGCACGCACCTTTAGCACCTCCTGTCAAGGGAGATAGACAGGGGAATTAGACAGGGAACTCGCACAAGCTGCAACACGTACAGATCAACATGCGATCAGGAGGGAAGCTATAAGGGAGCCACAGAGAGACCGGACTGGCGATATGGCAGCACCCTCAAGCACCAGGATAGGGTCCAGGGGGAAGGGTACTGTGCACTCTGATGGGATATCACTGCTGGCACCTCCATTCGGGAAAGTGCGGACGATGACAGTGCATGCATCAAGTTTGCCACGGGTCCGCTACGGTTGACATGGACATGACATGGCATGGACACGACATGGCGAGGCCTAGGTGTTCAATGTCGCGCGAGTGATACTCCACCTGGTGGTCCGCATATGGTGGCATGCATAACAATTGATTAGGAGGTCATGTACCTGACTATCACCCAGCGGACATGCATCGCAGGAGACAGGGATGCCGTGAGGGGGGCGGTGGTCATGTAGGAACGTGACGATCTGTGTTCCTACCTGCTCTTGTGCTCTCATGAGGAGACCAGATCGGAGGGACCGCAAAAGGGAAGGTGTAAGTATAGGCGTACAGCATGAGTTCGGGAGCAGCGACTGGTTTATGCATATTTTTTATCAATCGGCGGCGTTTGAAAAAGGCGGCCAGCGCCTTTGTGGAAGATGAATGTGGAAGATGAATGTTAGGGCGGGATACCTGACCCACACCCCGCGGGAAAAGTGTCACACAGAAGATGTCCGAGCGGATGGCAGCATTGTCGGGGGGCGACCGCCATGCTCTGCTGTGGTACGGCGGCCAAACCCCGCCACACACTATCAGAGGGGGGGCTCTTCCGCACCACTGGTCGCAGTAGGCTATGCATAGGACAGCCAAGCATCCAACGTGGTGAGAAACACAATGACTCGAGTGCGGTGTGCAGTGCGGCGTGAAGTGCGATGGGCGCTGCGTACAGTGAGGTGGCTAATGTCCGGTAATTACGTGGATATTCCGCTCAAACCCTAATCTGAACATCATGCGACCGTGTTTCGTGGCAGTGGTTACCGACAGCGCCTTCCAGTCGGAAACCCCGGTTTGGATTCGAGTGGGGCAATTCTTGCATGCATGAACAATGCATGAGTGCGCAACAGTATTACTCGGGATGTGTTGCAAGGGTATCCCGCAGCAATGCCAACTAAGCCTACCTATCTAAGCACCCCCAACAGCTGCTGTGTGAGACTTAGATCGTGCATGTCTGTGTGGTCCAGCTCCGCTGTGACTGGTTAGGGGGCGGAGGCGAGGTCGGAGACTGCATGCGGAGGCATGCTCCGGTGGTGACATGTTACCACATTAATGTGGACACGCTGTGAGCGTATCCATAATGAGCACATCCAATGGAGCCAAAACTTGCTGTCAGACATACTGGATTGATGGCAGGACGTTTGAAGCGTATGCGTGTCTGACACCATGCTCATTACAACTCCACTTAAAACGGTAAGCAACATGCACCCAACAGCGCATGCTAAATTTCCCGCATGCGTGTCGCCTCAAATCACTAGTTGTCACAGGTTTGGTTACGGCCTCCATGTGCATCACATGTTGCTCATGGACCAAGTGCATGCACAATGTTGCAAGGGAATTTTACATCAAGAACTTGCTCTAGATCTAGGTTGGAAATTTACACACAAGACAGCTGGAAGCACCAAACGACCGCCCGGGTTGTTTATTGCACAGGTCTCCCTGCATTAGTTTGTCATACATGCATCATGAGTCTCATCAGTCAGCAACTTCAAAAATCAATTCTGACTCCATGGCAGCTTGGTGAGGGGGCCCCTGCGATACTGATTTCGGCTTACGGGAGAGAGCATTTCAAGCCAGTCCCATTTTGCAAGAGTGGCTTGAGAGGTAAAATACTGGAGGATTGGACGAATGATAAGGTTCCTGAATGATAAGGTTCCTCGGAAGGGGCAGGGTCAAGCTGTCGGAAACTTGATGGGCACAGGGTACTCAACAAGTGGGTCACACGTCACGACCATGTCATACAGGCTTGGATCGAGCCGACCTGTTGATCAGCTAGTGTAACTCTGCATCAAGTTACAACTACAATTCTGCTTCTGTCACATTTGCCGAGGGATCCGAGGTGAATCCTTTCACAGAACCTGATTTCATGTTAGGCCATGCCCCAACTGACACGTAGTTGATCAAAATTGTGTACGTTCACCGTTCTAGATGCTTCCAAAGTCGTCCTCTAAATCATCACCACCTGCCGCAGTCTGCTTATCTACCGTTTTGACCACTTTGACTGACAGTGTTGCTTTAATCCTGCACATGAAACACATGCGCTGAATTCATATCCAGTAATCCACAACGGTGTACATGCGTCTGATTAGAACGGGCCATGGCCACTCCAGCAGCTACTTTGCGGCCTGAACTAGTTGCAAGTGGTATGCAAACGCTTTAGAAAATTGAATCCGTGTCGAAGAACCGCACTTTTTTGAAGTCTTCTCTTGTTTTTTGGCCTCGTACTTCTCCAGACTCCCCTCAGGCACAGCATTATCCGGTAATTGTAGCATCTCTTTCACTGAAGAACACATTTCCGACCCAATTTCACTCGTGCGTTTATGTGCAACCTTTCCAGGAATTGCTTGACTGCGGGCAACCATGCAAGTGTTCTGTTCAGCATCTTTTGGTCCCAACTCGATCCGCACTTTTACACCTTTCTCCTCCCTGCAGCTGCTTCCTGCTGGTGACCGTGTTTTCAATTCAACCAACCTTAAGTCGCGCAAGAATGACTAGACGGCAGTGTGGACCTGGTCCACAAAATGACATCCGAAATGACATCCGCACAGCTGCAGCCATCTGGTGTTGCGCATTTGCATAAGGAACAGACCAGTGCCGCATGCGTTGTCCTGGAGTGTACTTGCTGTTGCAGTCGATATGGCAAGCTACGTTTTCATTCTGTAGAAGTGTTTCAACCTCTTCGCATTTCTTTAGGACTACTTTTTTTTCCATGGCTCGCTGGTTCCAGAAAATCGCGATGATTGCAACCTGCACCTGCTGCAGTCTGAGCATAACGACCACGAACACCAGCAATGATTAACTTCAATCACTCATGCTGCCCAGAAGGGGGATAGCACGCACTGCATGCGTGCCTGAAAGGGTGGTGACGTCGGCCGCTGCCTTTTGCCTGCCTTGGAAGTTTTACTCTTTGCCTTTACCTGAGGAGCCTTTATGGCGCTAGATTTGACATATGCACTGCCTTGTGAACGCATCGCGTAAGCAACCTGTTGTCTCTCTCTCTGTAACCGCCGGCGTTCGCTCTCGGAGGCCGGCAAGTCCGCATCTTGCGTGCAAGCGCGTTTCCGCTTCATCACAGGCAAATGCATACACACGAGGTTGTGGTGCTAGATAGCATTGTCACAAAACTAAGCGATCGCGGTGATTCCTATACAAAGACGCCGATATGTGCTTGCAGGCAGGACAGTTCTGGACAGCATCCGCAACGACCTACACACCAAGGTAGGGACACGTGGACGTGCTTCGGGTCGAGCACAATTACTGTTTTGGGTTTCACTGATGCACCTTTGCCAAGATAGCGTGCACGATGCCAACGCTGAGTTGACGCAAGAAGCCACGAACAGCAGAGACTGTTGTGCCCTTGCCCCGGGCACGCAGTGGTTGCAGACATTAGCCCTGACGTCCGCAACGCAGCTGGGCACGTTTATCGAAACTCTCATGGTGCAGCGAATTATTGCGTCTGGAGCATGCGGGATGTGCCGGATTTATATGTGGCCCCACTTTGGAAGCCATCACTCAGCAGCTTGCAAATACCAATATTGCCTTCATTGTAGGAGAGAATGGTCCGCAGGGACAGGTTCCTTCGAGTATGAAACCAGAACGACGCATGCAAGCACAGAACAAACCTGACGCTGTTTGATGCCGTCCACAGCTGCAAGTGTAGGTTGAGACTGATTTACCGCTTCTGAAGACATGCCCACTCGGATGCAATCCACACCCTACCGTACTGAAGTTTACAGATTTGGAGTTTTGGCCGCTTTTTTGCATTTGGAATTGACATAGGGCCTGTGCAACAACGTGCTGTCTAGACGAATGACATAGTATTATATGGTTGACTGAAACGCACGACGTTGCCTCTCATCTGTTCAAATGGTGATCTGATCCACACAGCATGTCATTTGACAGTTTTGTCTCACATACACTATGACCAGCCCTGCCGCCACTGTCAACTACTCACAGCAATCATCAACTGCAGCCACACCTATAACACACCATTCTACTTGCAAGACGCACTTCCATACAAGTTTAAGTGCATACTAGGGCTACATGTAGTGTCTCCGCAACCGCACAATCACCACTGCTGCTTTGCCAAACCTGTAACTGCAGGCCACCATAAAATGCGCATACGTAGATAAGCACAGCTACAATAGACACAGCTGACTGGGACTTACCATATGCAAGCTGAAGTTTCACCTCACCACACATTTCTCAAAACACTGCAATCCTGATATTGCTTACAACGCAAAGCTGTAATTTATAGCAACCTGTTACTTGTGACCTACCCGATACTTGTGATCTTGGAAGAACGCTGTCGGCGGGGAGGTGAACAAGAACGCGTGGCATCTGCATGTTGCAGTGGGCAGACCTCAATGTGATTGCCACTGCAGATCACCCTAGAGCCGTTCCGTTGACCACAGAACTCCAGCAAACTCAAAACAAGCTGAAAAATGCTGACTATTTACTTGAGGCTCGCATCTTGCTCGACGACCAGCGTGCAGCACCTACATACAGGCTTGAAGTGAATTGATGCAACAGTTGCGCGGATCAAAGAGCATGTCAAACAAGGAGAAACGACGATGTTCGGTTTCATTCAGTGTAGCGACATATACGGGAACACGGACGACCGCGATCCTCTCCAAAGCAAAAAATATCGACACTGACAGCTTTGTCAGGCTCGACGCAACACACCCATGATCCCGCGCAACAAGCTGCTACGACTGTTTCGCCGCGCATTCAAGATCGAAAAGGTCACAAGATGATCCCCATGGAAACTTCTTGTCCCTCTTCTTCAAGTAAGCATACTTTGGGGCGTCATGCCCATGATGGTGACCGTGTGACATGGTGTAGTACCCGAATACCACCACCGGAGGAATAGCGAGGAATGTGCAGTACGTCCAGAACTTCATTGATTTTAGATTGTCCTCAAACGACCCATGCGCAGACATGTTTCTAGTCTGCTGCCCAAACGAAGCTGTGCGCGCGAGCGCGCGCTTAGAATATTGTAGGGCTTGCATAGTGCCGATCTTCGATGCTGGGCTGTGTCCGGCTTTGGTGCTGTCGAAATGGATTAAATCCTTGTATCCACCCTGCCTTCGGCTTTGCACCGTTGAAACGGACGGTGTGACATTCTTAGCTGATCCAAAACTGCCCTAAATTGCCCAATTGGGGTACACGCGCAGCCAGGTCGACTTCGCCGACTTTCCCGACAGGGTGGCCCACGTGTGCCGTGCTAGCGGACGACGTGAATGCAAGTTCTGCTGCAAAAGCAGATCATCGATCACAACCAATAATAGACCGCGTTTCAGGTGTCTGTGGGCTACGCATTCAAATCTAAGGATAGGTCCCGCTGCATGAGGGCAGGTTGCAGTTGCGGAATCAGTTTGATTGTTCTGCAGGTGCTGTGTGCATCGCGAACGGGATCTTACCAACACAGCATAGACTTTGTTTGAGTTTGTCGGCAGGTGCAGTATTTGTTTTTTTTTTGCTACATCGACTCGACAACTTGGCGCACCATATGTGCGTGACGTGTTGAACGTGCGGCCAAAGTTGCTTTGCACTAGCTTTCGCGCTTTGTAGGAAAACAGTTTGGTTTTAATGTGAGCTTGGTTAATACTTTAGTCTGCGGTATTGTGTGTCAGTGCCGATGAGGAGTCAGGTCCCCCGCTCGCGGCCAACAAACAACCAGCTTCTGTATGCTCTTCCCTAATGCGCCACTTGTTGTGAAACCGGCTCGGTGTTTGTGGCATGTCATGATGTCGAGCTTGAAATACAGTGCTCGATTTTCAGGTATAAAGCTCACTTTCGTTGGGAGCATTATGTGCGCAACGGCGAGATTCAGGTCGACTCGTTGCCAAAGGAAACGGATCCATGCGCATCTGTGACCGCTGCATTCTTGAAGGTGCGCTGACGAACGCCCAGTTTGGCGCTGATTCCGGTGGCCACGTCGCGATGCGAGCTAGACTGTAGTTCTGTCCTGTCTTCAACGGTGCACTGGGTGGCAGTAGCGTTCGCGCATCTTAACGGGTTTGTTCGTTATAATTCAGTCGTGAAGTTATGCGACCTGATCAATCGATTGTGCTTCGTCGCACATACGTCGGACATCCGGTGCAGGTGCTCGGCATTTTGCAGCAAGTGGAGCGAGGCTGTACACCAAAGCGAAATATCTTACAGGTATGATTTCGAACAATAATTTATGATCGTTTCCGATCAACCCTCGTCGTGCAAGTCACCGTGGGCTCGGTTGTGCAGATCTTAGCCACGAACACCCGTCGGACCAAAGTGTTGGAACTGTCGTCTGGTACACACAGAATTCCAGACGAACTGAAGAAACACTACCTCACTGATGATCAGGGCGCTCAGTACTCTACGAATTTGGACCGGAATCGGTATGGAAGTGATAATAATTATCTCTTCACTGTGATCAAGCATGACCTTGAAACACTGGGTCTGTGCCCTTGTCTAGCAGATGTCGAGATCATCGATGCAAAGGCCCAAGGAGACTCACAGCTGGTTACGGCAGGGATAGAAACGTGCACATGTGGCAACGTCGCGCCAAGGAAAAACAGGGTTCCACAGCCAGTCGCTCAAGGGGAGTGCAGCCAGCTTTTTGAGGCCCTTGTCGCAGCCGCAGTCGGTGCGATTGTTTCTTATGCATCCGGTGACTGGCCGTGGGGTAAATCGTGTTGGCTGACATCCTGCAGTGCTGCAGATGCAACGGATCAAGCCGACACAGATACGGCTGCTAATGACCCTGTGGCACAGGAGAAAGCAGGCCAGTCCAAACCGTCTCCAGACGTGCCCCTGAATGGAAACAACGGCGTAGGACCCGCTGTGGCGGCTGGTGGAGCAGCTGTGTTGGGGTCGGCTGCAGGAGTAGAGGCACTAAAACCCTCGCCAAGGAAACGTGGTGGTCCGCGCAGGGTTCCCACTGGCCTTTTTTCTGTAAATTCATCAGACCTCATGGGCTGTGGCTTGTCAAACCTGGGGAATTCTGGCCTGGTGGTCGGTGACCTAGATTTTGATCGCAAGGATGAGGTAGAGCAAGGTCAATCAAAACGCATGCGACGCGGGGGTGATGGCGATACTGTGAGCGAACAGGGTGACACAGATCGGTATTTGAAGAATGTGAACGCTGAAGCACCAGACAGTGCAGAGCCCTGGCGCGGACGAGTCCGTCGCGAGGGTTCCATTGTGGCTGGCAACAACGGGAGCGTGAGCAAGGATGTTCGAGCCCTTGTTGTTGATGTGCAGCAATTGCATAGTCAACAGCACGTGCTGAGGAAGACCCTAGAGGCACAGAAACGCACATCAGTTGAGAGTGAGATGCTGATCGGGTGTGTGCATCACCTGGTACCACAAAAGCCTGTCCATGTTACAGAAAAACTGCAACCTTGTATCGCTTTTATAAAGAGTCAGCACCATCAATTTCACGACATTTTTAATTCAACGTGAAACAAACTTTTTGATGCAGGCAGCTGCAGAGAGGTGTACAGGCTTTGCATGAAGATCGGGGTAAGATGCAGATGACTCTTGAGGTGACTGAAAAGCGTATTACGCAATTGGAAGGGGCTTTAGCCACGAGTAAAGATCAGGTTTCAACACTTCGTAGTCTTGTATTAGGACTAGTGTCAAATGATCGAGATCAAGTGGCCAAAATCTTACGCCAGGGGGGGCTCTCTGGCGGAGCACCTCATGCTGCAGAGGCTGGATTCCTTCCAGATAAAACGCTACCGTTCGAAGCCCCTGAAAAGCGGGCAGCAGCAGCTTCTCCTGCAGGTCTGGCCTCCGGTGCAGCGGAACGCATGGCAGCTGGATCGAGGGCTGATGCAGCCGCTGCTAAAGGAGGGGGCGCTGCCCCGTCATCGGCTGATAGAGCGGCTGCAGCAGCCAACAAAGGCTCGACAACCCAAGCGGGAAGTGGGCAGGACAGGGCCAATCTTGCTGCATTGTCGCCTGGCGCAGGCTCTCCTGCTGATGTGGGCAGGCCGCATGCAGGCCCAATGGGATCTTCCTTGCAGCCAGCGCAGGATGCTCTTGGTGCGGCCTGCCTGTATGTATGGCCTGCAAGTACACGCGTGTCAGCTCATCAATGTTGGCATGCGGCGTGCAGGATTTGCTGAGAGCGACGCTCCTGCAGATATCGGCATAAAGGACGAAGACACAGACGCAATCAAAACATTGCCGAAGTTCGACAATTTTGGAAGCTTATCAGATCTTGGGTCGTTATTCTCAGGCGGGGGTCAGGGCCGATCAGTTGATGTCAGCAGGCCTCCACCACGGGCAAATGTTAGCATCACATCTCCGCATCCGGTTTTGTCAAAACCACAGGGACCCGCAGATGTCCGCGATGAAGCGCCCCTAAATACATCCACCATACCCAGCGTATAAAAATATCAAATGGTGGACGACGAGGCCATTGTTCAGGTGGACTTGTCGTGATTTGGTCCAAGAGAAGGTGTATTCAAACACAGTTTTGACCCTGGCCAGTGCGAGTGTACCCCACACTTTTTGAGACAATTCGGCCTCATGTTACTGAGATAGCATGACATGAAAGTCAGGTTTGTGCATTGCAAACGCTGATGCACACTCTGAAGGATATGAGGCTAATACCATGACTTGTAAATGCGTTTAAAACAGAATAAGGAGGGAGAAGTATTTCAGCAGGTGTTCTATACACTGGAGTCGTTCAAAAGCTTCACTCGTTGGCAGTTGATGCACGTACTTCATCAGGACATAATGTAACAGAACATCCAGGCTGCAGTTTTTCCAGAACAATACAGTGTGCCTTCGTGCCAGTCGTGGATGTTAAAAACAGCTTCACCTGTTTCAGAGACCAGACAACACGGTATTGCATCTCGGGATGTGCCTCAGGAGCAGCAAAGGAGGCTTTCAATAATGTACAACGAATCGATGCTCGTTGAAGGAGTTCTTTGAGCGCTGCATGACCTGTGTGTTTTACTTCCAGCAGCACAGCATGTGCTCTTCCGAAGTGTGATCAGGACTCTCTAGTCAGGGCTTGGTGTTTCTGCTCCTTGACCATTGATGTTGTAGCTGTAAAACAAGAGCAGGTCATTTACCAGTTTTAACGCATTGTGTTTGTGCTGGTTCGCGATTCACCTGCTGCTGTAGGAGTTCGTTGTGCATCCGCAGTTCAGCAGCCAGGCCATTTGCTTCCATAACTTCCTTCTTCAAAATTGCATTGGCATTCGCCAAGACGATGTTTTGATGAAGCAGATCTTTGTGTTTAATGTGATCCACAGCCACCTCCTTGTCTGCATGTCTGTATGTGCTGCCCACAGACAAGTGCATCTGTATGGTTTTAGAGCAATCAGCATGTTCCACCTGGACACATGGAAAATTTCCAGCCCCCATATCCAGGACTAGCCACTGAGTATCGACCAGATTCAGTGTCGTGGTCCAACAGCTGTTGTCTTCTCATGCCTAGCACCAGGTGGAGGCGTGCCACATCATAAGGCGTCACCTGCATTCCCTTGTTTACCGTCGTCTTAGCACTGCTGTGAGTAGTGGGATTAACATGTGGAGGTAAGGTTGAACGCTTGCATTCCTCCTGGATGTCAATGCTTTCAAACTTTTGTTTTCCATGTCCACAGCCGGCTTTGAGCCTGCCTTTTGCATTCATGTTGCCAATGTGCAAGTCAAAATTGGCTTTCTGGAACTTATCCAGCTCCGCAACGGAAGCATGCAGTGCAGCCTCGACTGCTTTGCGATATTCTGACTCCTTCTTTAGCATTTTCAGGGCAGGATGTTTACTCTGTGCCATCTTGGTCATTGCTAAATGGCGCTCCAGTTGAGTGTTTACCACCTCCATCACCCGTGTTTGAACCAGAGCGGTATCTAGATCTGAGCTCAGCTTGCAATTCCTGAATTGGCAACTTGCGAGGGTCTTCTCTAGGTTGATGAGTCTCTCCATAGCCCTGTACAGCTGCAGTAGTACTTTGATTTGCTGTATGAGTTCATGTGCCACAACGTTCAGCTGCTGTGAGCATGTACAGCGACATCAAGGCCAAACCTCATTTTCCATCTGAGTAAGGGAGTTGCTCGCTTGGTTTGCATCTACTCGTGACTTTGCGCATGTCGCATTCATCCGCTGTAGCTCCTGTCCTTGCTGCCGCACACACAGCCACATCGCGGTGACGTGTTGGCTACTTTTCCACAGCAATGCTTGCGCCTGCTCCTGGATGTCCTGGAATGCGTCCCGAAATGCTCAGATTCGGGTGTGTGACGCCTCGTCTTGACATGCTGCCAGGTGTTACGGCATGCATGTATGGAACAAGCGTAAACCGGCGCACCTGGCACACCCATGGCTCTTGCAGTATGTCTGAAATATCTGCACTATGCTGCGCGATACATTTCTCGGAGCTATTTCCAGCACCGCTACCTCGTTTTCCTGATCCATTCTCTTGAATTCCTGATAGGTTTGTCCAGGTGCTGGTGAACCCTGGTTGACCTGGTCCTTGTTCCACACAGGAAGCGTGTCGATGTACATGCCGCCCTGCACCATCGCGCACACAGCTAGCAAATACGTTTGTACTTTTTGCATTCTCCGGCCACAGTCATGGCATGAATTGCATAGCTTTTACGGTCGCGCATGTGTGGTATCACTGTCACTGGTATTCCCACCGCATGATACACACCATTGACTTGTGCCGCAGTCTTGCCCAACCTCGCTCGTTCGTCCGCTTTAGCGTCTGCTTCCACTGCGTTGATCACAGGCTTGGGTGACAGCGCATACGATCGCGCCATTGCTAAAAGTGCATGGAAGGCATCAGGGTTGTAATCAAGGTACATGCTGTCCAGCGTCTCATGGATGACGTGCTCGGCCATTAGGCTTTGAATGAGATACCGGTCAGTTTGGCAGCCACGCTCTTTGATAATTCGCCCTCTATACCGTGGTTGGACGGCCTTTTTTAACGTTGAGTCTGGTACCTCCACTGCAGCCTGGTAGTTTACAAACTGGTACCGTGCTTGGCGGCCATGTAGGCCGTGATCTGGTTCTCCAACTGGTGGGGCAGCCACTGTGAGAAATTTGAGGTCAGCATGTGCAGGAACGGTGCCCATTTTGCGCAGGTTCTCTTTCATGTCAACCTGCAGCCCTCACCGTCTTCCCGTGGTGGAATGGAACAACGGCCAGGCCTGTACCAACAAATACAGCGAAGATGGGCAAAGATGTCCCAAAAACTTAATCAAGCCTAGACTAAGGTTCAGGTATGATCTGCGTGAATTCGCCCGTCGAGCCCTGTTATCCTATGCACCTGACGTGGGATGCAGTCTCGACGCCTACATTTTCTTGGGATACTCTTTCATTGACTCACGAAGACGACACTGTAGCAATCGTGTACGTTGCTGTCCAAAGGCTTCGTTTGCTAGAGCCGAGATGGACACCTGCAAAGACTCCTACCCTTTGCTGGCATGCAGAACATGACGCGGTCCGTCGGGTCTCTGCATCACCACCTTGACCGCTACCAATAGCAGCGAGCGTTGCTCTAAACGACTCTTTAGTTTTCTAGGTTGTCTGATGTCAAGTCCGCGACAGCTGGTGGATAGTCCACAGATGTGAACCATCAGGTGTACATGTCCGGTGGTTTCTTCGCTCACACTGCCATCTGCAAGGGCACTGGTGACCGGACATGGATCGGTAACTTATGCAATTTAGAGGATGCCAGTGATCTCAGATCCGTGGATAGCGTTGGGGAAGCACGCAACGGCCAAGCAAGCAAGAGGTAGGTACTTGTTGTGCCTGGGCGCGTATATGACACAAGCTCTATACACCCCTCAACTATGCGTGAACACACATGGTGCCTTTTCATGGCCTACGGAGTCACGCCACGTGCAGAGTGCACAGAGTTGATTCTGGCACGCAAGGGACTGCAGCATCTGACTGGACTTGAATCATTCCCGAATCTGCAATCCTTGTGGGTCAACAACAACGAACTTGTCACGCTCAAGAACATACGCCACAATTTTCGTTTGAAAGCTCTTTATGCACATAACAACCGCATCTGCTCCCTGAGGGGGTCTTTATCGTCTCTCCGGGCACTGACGGAGTTGGACCTTTCGTGCAATAACATTCGGGATGCTCACAAAGTTACAAAGGCTCTGATGTGTTTGGAATCTCTGGAAGTGCTGAACCTGTCACATAACTCATGCTGTGAAGAGGCAGACTACCGGCTACTGCTGATTCATGCGATTCCATCGCTCAAGGTTCTTGACTGTCACGTTGTGTGGGAATCAGAACGGAGGAAGGTGAAACTCTGAGCCAGTGTGATTCATCCTTGCAGTTATATTCCGTGCTATTGACTCATTGACGATCAAGTTTCTGAGCAGGCTAGGCATTTGTTTGGAAGTGTTCCAGAGCCAAGGTTTGCCTTTTCCTCCACTCTGCCGAGTGCTTTGCCACACATTCCAACATGTCGCAAACAAAGCTACCATGAACAAGTCGCCAACATAGAGCACCGCCGGATTGTCAAACAACGGTCACTCATGGCGGAGGCTCTGGATGCAAAAATATACAGCCTGGATCCACATGCACCGCTAGATGTTTCTAGTCTTCCACCCAAACCTCCTGGATGGATTCTACTGCCGCATTCTGGACGTTGTGGATCAGATGATGATGCTGTAGTATCCCCAACGGCTTCAGAGCTACACAGGTGCACCATGCCCACATGGACCCTGCAGGGCTCATGCATCTTAAGGGAGCCAATGAGATATTCTGGGCTATGGATACAGGTGCAAGGACAACTTTTCGTTTTACTTCTTGACCAAAGGCAGTGCTGATGAGGTGCTTCAATTCCAAAAACAACCTGGACACTTGCCCTTCGAGGCAGAATTGTACAAAAAGCACACCGAATTCAAGCAGATGCAACGGACACCAGCCTTGAGAAGGCAGCACACTTTGTTGTGATCTCCATCCATGGCCTTTTGATGTAGTGCCGAAGTAAGGGCATGGAGACAATACAGAGAAGTGACAAGTGCTACAGATTCCGACCCGAAACTAGGCACATGTGTATCTGCTTATAATGCTTCCTGACATTAGCTTATCCGAAGTGGGTACAGTACAAGTGAGTGAATCCTTCATGCATTCACGGTTTAAATGTTGATCGCATCTCCAGTCAGACCACGGTTCAACAAACGCAGATGATAGCCATGCCTGATACTACATGTGAGTCTGAAGTCAGCTATGTAAGTGTTCACGCCAATGTAGATTTACAACGATGTCCTGTGTCTAGCACCAAGTCAAGCTGCGCACAGTGCGAATCATCAGTACGACAGACCACGATTACAAATTTACTGATTCGTTTAGCCCACCATGGTAGCTGCTAGCTCAACGTGTTCAACATACCGAGACCTGGTCAGGCTAATGCACTCCATCAGTGACGCCAAAGACGGGCCGCTAAGTGCGGATTCCGCCAATGCAATATCTGTAGCGTATAGATCACTAGCTTGCACAGATCCTACGGAGGCGGAGGTGAGATTTCAACGCCGATTTGCTCTATGCGCAGTATGGTGACATCAGATCGCAATGATGTTGCGTCCGTCAGCTACGCGTAACTACGGCAACATCACTCTCTTATGCTTAATGATAGTGGTGTCAGGCATGTAATGGGGTGGCACATCGTGCTTTTTACATTTCGCTTTTCACTTTGGTGATGGCGCATGGCATCGCTGTCTGTGTGGAGGCCTATCTCCCCACATGCCCGGGGATATCACTGAAGTCTAGCAGTGTATTCCTTTGCAGGGCGCATGTCTGTCTCGGGTGTTCCCGTGGTTATGGTCCGTAACTGCTCTTTCCCGAGCTGTACAGAGTCCGTGCATGTGCCATTATGCCTGCCTTGTGTCATGAAATGATGCATTGCAGCGCTGTTGTGTTCTTATAAAATTCACCGTTTTAATCAGATAAACAACGTCACCAAAAAGACTGCTGCGGCATTGTATATGCCCTTCATGCGCTTGCTCACTTCTCACTCGTATGCACGTTCAATGCAACGTACAATATTGGTATCTCATTCTTGGCGGGGAAACATCAGCTTCTGTATATGAGCCAATCGTGTCAGGTGCATTGTGACTTTTATTGCGATACTGAAGTCCATTTCAAACCTGCTGTGACGCTCAAACGATCCGGAAAATGCCAATCCCAAGCAGGCATGGACCATGACCGCGAAATTGGAGGGTCCCTGATCGCAATAGTCGTCTTCACAGGGAAAGGCGTTAGAGCTCACCTGGAGGTATGCTTTTTATGGCCGCATCAATTACTTTCGAGAGCAGGCCTCGAGGAGTGGCAGCGAAGAAGTCCTGGTATCAATGACCAACTGCTGTCTGGGAGGGGTTCTATACTTCAAGCAACTACTCGTCCAAATGCATCACTGCTACCCAAGCTACGGCTTCTTAAGTGACCTGCGCCTGGGGATGTCACAGGATGCAGAGGAGAAGGCTGCGAAAGTAGTTTCTCAGCTGCCTGCAAGTCAGGATCCAAAGGAAGAAGACATCCAGTCTATAGTGCAAATGTGTCTTGTGAAGATGGGAGATCTTGCAAGGTTGAGTTTCATACATGGAATCTGCAATGAAGATGATATGTGTACTATGCCCGCCATTCAGTGCAGAAGCGTTGGCTTCATCAGCGTCTTTGTGATCGAATAGCAGTCAACCCATCTCTTAATCATACATGCGGCACGTTTATGCTGCCTTGTGCCTGGTGTGGTATTTTAGAAAAGACTGTGCAGGTACTTGTCTGATATTCCCCTGGCGCACAATGATGGCAAGACACTTCAGGAACAAGCTCTAAACGATGCTGCAGAGTACTACCTTCAGGCACAACAATTAGATTCATCCATTGGAATGATTTACAATCAGCTCGGTGCTGTGCTAGAGCGCAAGGACGCTGCGACAAATAATGTGTGCCTTGGAGCATGCATGCACTTCGGAATCGCTGCAACAGCACAGGCGCCGGCGCGATCTGGTATTGTAAACTTCCGAAGATCCATCGGGATACATCGGAACGCACTCCAAAGTTTTGTACAAGAGCATTCGCTGGAGTTCCCAGCGACAATGCAGAGTCGGTGCGTGCTTCACTTCGGGCATCTGAAGTCGTGTCCTTGCCATTTGTATTCAACCCTGCAGACACCAGCTAACGTTTGCCGAACATGCAGACTGGGTTGGCCTGATCCGGATATGTTGTTGCAGGTTTTATGGTGTGATATTTGAACGTGGATGTGTGCAGGAAATGGACTCACGCCGTGCATCTTCTGAGCATCTGTGTGGTCCCTGTCTTTGGACCTGGTATGTTGCTATCACCAGATGCTATCTTGCATGGAATGTAGAACCTTGACCCATCACATGCCATCACAAGCCTGTAATATTTTGGTGCAGACGGAGCGACGCTGGGGAGGCGCTGTAGTTTGAGAGAAACCGTTGTTTAGGTGTGGATCAGGTAGATGTAGACAAGAGCAAAGAGCTTTGGCTGAAAACGGAACCTTTTCTTCGAGCAGTGCTGCTCCATCCACACTATGAACGTTGTGTGAAGTTGCGGCGCCCTGATGAAGATATTGGCGTGCAAGCGGCCTGCTTTGCTTGCATCTGTGTGTGGTACGCTCATGAGCAACTCAAGCACTGCACTGATCAGGTATGCTCGAACTCACATGCTATCCAGCCACGTAAATGACCACCTGGCTTCACATTGTGCAAGTATCAATGCTGATTTCCCCATGTGCCTACCACCGTCCAGCGAACGTAAGGCCGTTCTGTGTATTTCATAGATAGCACCCGTATTTCTGTGTCCTAGGTGGACAGTGCGTGCAGAACATCTTTTGCAAGGTAGAATGGTGCATGCTTAGTGATGTTCTGCCTCCTTATCTGGTGCAGGTGGAGTCAATGGGGCATAGTACTGTGTTCTCAACGTTGGCTCCGATTCTTATTGGTATGGCGCAAGTCTATGCTGATTCGGCAGTTGCGATACTACGTTCGCCCGACGGTCCTCGACTTCAAGTTCTGGGGCGTTGCATCGGAGCATTACTTCTCCTCCTGCATGTAATGATACACCACGTCGACGACCAAGTCTATGTTCAAGCTCGTGATGATACGCAGGCGTTCACTGAAGCATGTGAGACCCTTGCTGTTTCGTTAGCAGCATCAACTTCGCATGGTGGTGAATGGCTTCCCAAAGCTATGCAAGAGTGCACGTTTTTTCATGGCAGCTCTGCGTTCAATTCCCTGACAGCAAGAGTAGGACGCGATGGCAGTGGTAGCTTGCCAGTCAGTGAAACTGTCCAAGCCCTAGCCTTGCGCCTAACAAGTATAGATTGGCACGAGCCTGTCCGGCAGGTGGGTTTGCGCTTGTCTGCTTCGATGGAGCAGTTACTCTGTTCTTGCACACATAATGCTGCGGCATACTCAGGTAAATCAACCTCGCTAGTCACCAGTGTTGATGAGCTAGATGATATTGTCTTGTTACCTGGGCAGCTTGCACAGCGGATGTAATACTTGATGATTGGAGCAGGGCAGGCACTACGACGCCGGACTGGATGTGCATGTGTTGCCGACGTGAGGTGGTGTACTGTAGTGGTGCT
>JAUMHO010000012.1:197850-214245 GCA_032360965.1 Ulva armoricana
GTGAAGAGCCTGTGCTGCTGTTGTCTGATTCCATGACTTGGTCCACTCTGTGGGTTTGCCCTTGTACTCTTTTGTAAATACTTGATGATTCTACACTGATTCTATTTGACCAAGCCGGTGCTCGATTTGTAGCAGAAGTCACATTAGGTGAGCGGTGTACTTCGTGCAGTCGAACTGCCTGCAAAAATGCCGATGCACACAAATACAAAACGAGATGTGTTCAGGTGCGCTGAAAGCTTTGTGGGGATACACCACACAATCCATGTTAAGCTCCGCCTCTCCAGCCAAGATGTACATGTGTCTATGCGCTTCTGGCGCTCCCACCCCGGTGGTGGACGAATTTCATCGTTGAGAGCACTGAAATCCACCCCGATGTTTGCTGGTTTGACGAAGTATCATGCAGACTGCATGCACTCACCACGAAGGGCTCTGTACTCTGGATGAATCACGGCCGATGTGTGTGCAGGCGCTGCAGCTCCGTCTGCCAGTCTGTCATGCCTGGTCGCAATCCCTCACCCACAGTCACCTCCCACTCGGCACCACTCACCCCTGACATGTTCCTAATAAAAAAAAACCGGCCTTGCTCCCCGACCCACCGACCCCAGCTATGCCCAACACTGTGCCTCAACCTGTCAGACTGACTACTGCATGTCCCTCGTGAGCGTTGCAGCACCCTCTCCTCAGATTCTTGTGCATGGCCCCTACGTGCTGCTTAGATACGTCTGAATTGGGTGGGGCCCCAGTTGGCTGTTGCCACCCAGTCAACAGAGGTGCATATGTCCAATCATTCGCATGGTCACATTTGGCTGAGAGCACGAAGAATGTGCTCGTTTAGTCCACTTATCAAGCCTGCTGTGTTATCCTTCTGCGCTGTGCCAATTGCAATTATCGTCACTCGCCCACAACGGGATGCTAGACATGTATTACAGAGGTACAGCTTTTCGTTTTCGGTCGCTGTTTTTACCACTACGGTGCACCCTCGGTGCTGATAAGCCATATGGTATTCCTTTTCAACAGTACAGGCTTGGAAGGGATGCCAGTTTAAAGAGGAACCGGAAATTGGTTGTGCAACAAAGCGGTGTTTTTTCGCTGACAATATGCGTATTTCCGCAGAGGCTCCATTCCCCTGCTCCATAATGGAATCCCATGCACCATCCATCTAGTAAACTGCCCTCAGAGGCGCCTCCCCCCCCCCCGCCAGCCTACGAATGGGAGACATTTCAGAACAATTTTGATGTGCACCTGTTGCAAAACACGTAGTCCATCGGACTTCACGGCAAGCCCCGATGAATGTTACATGTCTTTCACTACCATGCCGCATGAGGTAAATAGATGCAAGTGTCATAATAGGGCGACAGTGCCGGGCATGCGTGCATGGCCGCGGTTCTGTACGCCACTACTGCATGCATGGAGGATCACTGCAGATCCGCGTAAGGCAATATGCGTGATTGAGTGATCATCTGTGATTGTCCGTATCTATGGCATTAGGCTAAGGCCAATTAAGCTATGAGCCACTAACTGCAATTACTCTTTCGTCAACTAAGTCTCACATGATCTGTCTGACTGCGCACAGTACCTTGCCGACAACCCTAAGCAAGGTATGTTGCGCTGTCTCCTTGCGTGTATGTAATATGTTCCAGATGCCTGCGGGCAAAACCCGCCTATGAGTTACAACAGCAAGGTGACCGTGGCAGTTGTGTACATGTCACTTTATGGTCGAAAAGTAATCAGCATGCTGTCGCAGCCCACGGCCGTTCATCGGAGTGTGGTGCAGCATAGCTTCAGAGCTACTCGATTGGCACCAGGGTAAATACTCTTCGCACACCTGATGTACGCGCCCCATGGGCGTAAATATTCTACGGCCCCCCATCCGGTGACTTTTGCCACACGGCGACCATGTGGCGACCGCACAACAAACGACAATCGGGTTGGATTCAAACCCGTTCTTAACATCAACAGCGTTGGTACAAAGATGGTCACGAATACTCGGCTTCTGGGTGGGTTGACATCACAAGTTTTTCAAGGAGAGTCCGTGTGTACACGATGCTGTTGCCGTTATTGATGGGTTTGAAAGCACGTGGAATGTGGACGCAACAGAAACTATGGCAAAATTCTCATCTCATACATGCAGCCGTCCATGGGTGTGGTGTTGGATTGGCAGTGGATATTGCGGCAGTCGTATCAGGCGATGCCGTCCTGGCCGGGTACAACGGTGCAGTGCCAGGCCGCAAATACAGGCGGTGATCAAGGAACACGTCGTCAGCAGACTTGTTGCAATCTTCAGCCGTTCCGGAGCTTACGGCAGTTCTCCGCTGGAGAGAACACCGGAGCTGGACTGCAGTCTCGATTAGCCCAGATGCGGGCACATCCCGTGCTTCACTTTGACGACGCGACGACAAGTGCTCGGAACCAGAAGACACGATGTGGGATGCGCGAAACACGTGGGTTGCGCACAAGCGTTGTACCGAATACACATGACAAATGTTTGCGTCGAGACTGACGTTGCGCAAGCGGCGCAACCACAGCACAAAAACTTCATGCATGCAAGCATGGGCGTGGTCAGATGTCGACGGCCACAGCTCAGCAGATTTGCTTTGCAGCGACCCCATGTATGAGAATCTCACCATGGTGTATTTCGCATGGTGGTGGTGGTCGGTTCGCCTTGGACAAAGCGTTCAATGCATGCGAGCCGATTATCCTGCTTGCATGCGCGAGCCGCATCGCGCCACGGCCCAACCAAAGTTCTATGCTCAAACCAATATTGCCGCAGTCTAACGCACCTGCAATGGTACCAAACGCATCCGAATGTGCTTCGCGTGCAATGCGGACTGCTACCTGGTTCAATTGCCGGCTCCTTGCCGTAAATCGCATTCTTGCTGACAGGTAGACGTTGTCAACATTGTATAGCCGATCTAGTGTAGTGACTGGGTGTTTTGCACATCATGAAGAGTGGAGCAGCCTGTTGAGCAGCAAACCAGCCTCAACACTGTGCCTCGCGACATGGTCTGCAAGAACACAGAACACAAAAGGCTCACCTGATCCAGTAGCAATGGGGGAGGGAACTACTGGCAAGGTCCAAGCTGCCGCCCCGACCGTTGTGGAACGCGGGCCGGATGGGCGCTACCTGCGGGTATGCCCGTCTCATCACGCAATCCTATTTGTGGACCGGTTTGCCATACTCTTGATTAAGTAATGCAGACTACTGTTTCATTCGTGGTTTCCGGGATGCAGTACGACACGATACTTGGAAAGGGTGCGTTCAAGACTGTGTACAAAGGATTTGACGAACGCGAAGGCATTGAGGTTGCCTGGAATCAGGTCAAGTCCCATGACTTCATCAAGGAAGGTCACAAACTCACGCAAGAAATTAACGTTCTCAAGAATATGAAGCACAAAAACGTTATGTGTTTTTACGACTCTTGGATTGACGAGGAGAGCGGCACAGTCAATTTCATCACAGAATTGTTCACGTCCGGAACTCTACGTCAGTATGTCCTTGCAGATGCTGTGCGCTCCGATGTGCAGTGCAGTTCCTCGCTGCATGCGACCGAGGCAGTGCTGCAGGTACCGACAGAAACACAAGAACCTTGGGAAGAACGCGCTGAAGAGATGGGCGTGGCAAATTCTTCAGGGACTCGTGTACCTGCATGGGCACAATCCACCGATCATACACCGCGATCTGAAGTGTGACAACATTTTCGTGAATGGGAGCGCTGGTGTTGTGAAGATCGGGGACCTCGGGCTTGCCACTCTCAGACGTGGATCAACAGCTCCTCAAAGTTGCCTCGGTACGCTTCCTTGGGTTCTTTGCTGGGCGAAGCATGGTGTCCGGCCAGACCATGGTTTGTTATGATGACCGCGTAGTCTGCGTAGAACCGGCTAAGCGCATGATGCACCTTCATAGGGTGCTAGACGGCCCGAAATTCGTTTGCTTGTTGTTGTAAATGATGGGTGTGCGCAGCTGTATTTAGCTGACACTCAAAGGCAGGTACAATCTCACAGTGGTGTACAGGAACACCGGAGTTTATGGCCCCTGAGCTATATGACGAACGATACGACGAAAAAGTTGATGTTTATGGATTTGGAATGTGCATGCTGGAGCTGGCAACGATGCAGTATCCCTACAGCGAGTGTGTGAATGCAGCCCAGATCTACAAGCGTGTCAGTCAGGTGTGCTGTTTGGCGCCACAGAGTTTCAACAGACATACACTATAGTTCCGCCCTTCCCAGTATCTTCGCTGACAGTGTATAACCCGTCAACATGCAGGGCAGGTATCCTGATGGATTGAAGTTGGTTGAAGATGACGAGCTCAGAGAATTCATCGAGCTCTGCATTTCGCATCTCCCTGATGCCAGGCCAGATACTAGGCGACTCTTGAAGCACAGTTTTTTTGAAGACATTCGCAAGAGTGCGGAGAAAGAACGTGAGCAGGAGAAGCTCGGGGATAATTCGGAACGTGTGCGTGATCTATCACCGTCAGGCGAGTTTTCCCCCAGAGGGTCATTGCTTGATTTGCTAACATAGACTCTACGCATAGTTTGGCACAGTGCTCAAGCGCTAAGTTGTTTTTTCCAGTGTAGATGTTTTGGTCTCTGTGACTTCATCAATTTTGCAGGTTCTACATTGTCGCACTCTATCAGCACTCGGTCTGAGGGGGGCACATCTGCTCAGTCTGAGGTTGGGCCCTTGCTGTCCCATCCATCGTCTCCACAGCTTGTTCCAGCAGTGTCGGTGATCGCTCAGGACGATGCTGCTGTGAATACTGGCGTTTCAACAAGTGTCGCCCCACGCTATACAGCAGCAGATTTGGGCAAGCATGGGCACACAGCTTTTGTGAGCGAGCTCACGACTGGCCCTCCTGGTGGAGGTATCGAGCAAGTGTTTGTAAAAGCAGAGCCAGCAGCCACGACAGATGCAGCTGATCATGCAACGGAATCTTCCCGGGTCGTCTCCATGGAAGTTGGCAACCTGCCGCAGCGAGATGGCGAGACATGCAACATCGAGTTTGCATTTGAACTTGGGGTGGACAACGTGCAAGATATTATTAATGAGATGCAGACAGAGTTGAACCTGGATCTTGCTGCTGAAGAAGCTACAATTATTCAGAAGAAGATTGACGAAGAGCTGCAGAAGTGCGTTGCGAACTGTCGTTGGTGTCTTGAAAATGCTCGCCGCTGCCCTTGGGAAGCACATGCTTGGGTGACCTGTGTCATTTGCAAGGTTTGTCGAATACATACTTTCCTTGCCGCAGGGCACGGGAACTACTCCAGCAGCAGGGAGTATCATCTGGCCTGCTCCCTGCTGGGTTGGCGTCGGATGTGGTGTCCGATGACATGGTACAGATCATCAACGCACCGGAAGTAGCTGTGGTAAGTCCGTCAAAGGCACCGTGCATCCATGATGCGCATCGGTCAGCATTTGAGCGGCGCACCAAGACTGATGAGAGCCGCCAGTCTCAAGTTACAAATGTATCTGCAAGCGGATCTATGGGGCACATCTCGGAGGTGGGTTGTTCAGGATCTGCACATGGCACTGTTTTGCCTGCAAATGGGAGGACCTCTTCCTCCCCGACAGAGATGCAAGTGGCCAACGGTGTCCAGAAGTCATCAGCGAACAGGATCTCACCATCACCATCTTGGGCTGAGCAGCGAGAGAACGGATCTGGGGATCCTAGCGGACCTCAGTTGACACGAGTTGAGACATTTAGTGAAGTGCGCAAACGGTTTGAGGAAGCGCATGCGGCCGGCCTGCTGCATGAATCAACAGCATGCTAAGGCCTATGTTAGCACCGAGTATGTGGTGGTGTTTTGGCTTGAACGCGGCACCCGATTTTGAAGGGCAAACATTTACAAAATTTAATGACGTGCTGCTGTAGGTGGTGATGTGAATGGCTTTCGCTATTGCTGCCGGTTTACTGAAGCGGGTGTAATATCTGAGTCGTCGATCTGTACGTTGCCTTTGCATTGAACCAGGTGCTTCGCGAACCAGGTGCCGCGTGTTGGGAAATTTTCGTTTTGCCTATGCTATACATAGCTCTGGAAAAACCGTACTCCCTGCAATGCACTTCATCAGTCTACATGCGCCATAGCAGCGTGTGACAGCGGACGGCGACGAACTCGCGACACGCGTCAATATACAACTCTGCCATTTCGTTCACGGTTAAGCAACACTCTACTTAACCGAGATCCGCAGTTCTCTGCATCCAATCTGGCTGGATCTTATGGGTCTTGACAAGCTGGGTCGATACCGAAGGTGGACGATGTGACGACAAGTGCCTCGCAGCACAGCTCTCGAGGAGATGTATCGGCAAGTGGCAGCCACGCTGACGGCGAAGAGCGTCCGGTGCTGAACAAGGAAGACGCATCTAGCAGGGTGTCAGTGTGAGGCTTTGTAGACACGCGGCAATGACTACATTCCTCGTTCGGATTCGCGTGTGTATACACATCGGAGCATGGCAACAATCACTCGCGCCTGCATGTCCACGGAACCTGGCCGCTCGTGTCTAAGACCAATCATAAGCCATTCTCTGTACGGCTGCCGTCACCGTTGTAGGAGAACGGCAAATCAGCAGAAGTCAGGCAGGACTCATGCAGTGTTCGCCGGTTTTCTGCCTGTGTCAGATCCCTTTGGAACATGGGCAGGCCTTGCCATTGCAGCAGCAGCTGGACTGTGGTATGACTTCATACTCTGGTCATGTATATGTTGTTGTTTGTGGACTGGTACGGTAGTCATGTCGTCTAATGCATGGCCGTGCAGTCAAATGGTGCCACATTCTGTAGGCGAACACCGTCTACTTGCATGGCGCAGTCACACCGTTGTGCCTTGCCGCATTCTGTAGTCAACCCAAGCTACCGTTTGCTGATTCCTGATGCATGCTTCTATGCACAGGGCGGAAAAGACCAAAATTGGGAAGGAGTTGTCAGCAGCCCTGGTTGCAACGCTGATTGGACTAGCCCTGAGTAACATTGGCGTCATGAGCTGTGATGCACCACAGTATGGCATTGTGAACGCATATCTGCTTCCACTTGCGATTCCTATGCTTCTGCTTTCTGCAAATTTGCGAGATGTACTGAGTGACACAGGTGCACATCCAGATTTTAACCGGTGCTGTGTGTGCTTAGCGGATTGTGCAGGCCAGGCCTGAAACTTCCATTGTTACCAGTCAATAAATGGTATGCTACAAACACACACAGCATGTAGGTGATCTCCTTCCTGTGTTTCTTGCGGGAAGTGTCGCCACTGTTGTCAGCACATTGATTGCTATTGCAATCTTTCCCCTGGCTGGTCTGGGCGAGAACGGTTGGAAAATTGCCGCCGCGTTGTGTGCTAGGCATATTGGAGGAGCAATCAACTACGTTGCAGTTACTGCTGTCACACAAGCTGACCAAGCGATCGTCTCTGCTGGTCTTGCTGCAGACAACTTGATCTGTGCCCTGTACTTCAGCTCGATCTATGCCTTGGCACGAGCAATTCCACCTGATGTGCAAAGCAGTGGTATTGATGGTGAAAAGGCCCCCAAGGAGAGCATGCTTGATGACTCGAAAAGTCAGATGACAATCCTTGGAGGAACAACAGCGATTGCATTATCTGCTGTCATCTGTCACGTTGGCAGATGCATGGCAGCCGCGATCGGGCAGCCAGGGATGCTCATCCCCATCATCACAGTCATCACAGTTGCACTTGCTACAGCATTTCCGGACGCCCTTAAAGCACTGAGTGAATCTGCCGAAGCACTGGCAGCCATCTTGATGCAGGTGTGCACTTGTCCATTGCCAACTTCGCGAAGGCAATGAGTCTATCCCAACGGCAGAGGGACACAAAATGTGGATTTCACCATCAGATCAGAGTGAAGATGGTTTGTGCAGGTATTCTTTGCAGCGGTTGGCGCAAATGGTTCCATTGCGCAGGTGGCACAAAATGCACCAGCCCTTTTCTTCTTTGCATTCTTGCAAGTCTTCATACACCTAGGGTTGCTGCTGGGTACAGGCAAGCTGACTGGTTGGAGCATGAAGTCCATGCTTTTGGCATCCAATGCCAACGTGGGTGGTCCAACCACAGCTGCCGGCATGGCAGCAGCTAAGGGCTGGAAGAGTAGTATTGTGCCAAGCGTGCTGATTGGCACGCTTGGATACACCATCGCGACATTTATCGCCCTTGGGTTGGGTCCAATTCTTCGCAGGATTAGCCTCGGACTGGTTGTTGCATGATACAGGTGCACAGTAGCTTTTCAGCAGCAAACTGCCTAATCGTGGCATTCAAAATCGAGAAACATAGCGACACGTTCCCGTGACTGGTTTTGCGCATGCGCGTGCCATTTGCAGTATCACGTCATATACCCGGTGCGCGTGCGGACAATGGCAAGACTTCAGAGATACTAGTGTGTGCCTGAGATACCTTGTTTGCTTCCCACATATCTTGTGTGTACCTGGGACTTCTGTGCTGCACCGATCGATGGCACGCTGGTTGCACAGTATCTCTTGATTTGCGTCCAAATTTGAATCGTCATTCTTCGCCGTCTCACGCGGCCGACGTGTTCTCGACAATTTCGCGACAGGCACTGAGTGTGTCCTCGACACTAGCCAATAGAGTTGCCAGCTGCGTGCACCTTGTGCTTCTTACATGCATATTTGTTCGTGTTTGGGAAATCTTGCATCAGGAGTGTGTCGCAACAATGCTAGATCTGCGATTAGACCCAGGGACCGCACGATACTTGAAGCTGGAACATGATATGCGCGTTAATGAGGATCTTCTATTACTTCAATGTGAATCTGAAGCTGACGCAGCATCGATTGAAAAACATGGGTAGCGCTGCACTCTCTAAGTCGCACTGATTTGCTGGAATTCACTCAAGGCCGCTGTGGGCCATGGTCTAATATAACGTCGCGTTGACTGCAGCTGGAAATGTATCGGGACCCCTTTGTCATGTTGCAGGGCAGCCCTGAAATCAAGGGGAGGCACAACCGATTCTGTCTTGATGTGCTTGGCAGATAAAACACTGGCATGCAAATACGTTGAAACAACTAACGCGTTGTTTTTGGTTGACCTGGAGCCGACACAGGTGAGGTTGAGTCGGTGCATTCCGATTGTGTTGAATCGCTTGCATTGAGTACGTGTAGTCTCTGCGCTTGTGGCACATCAACATTAGGAAAGGCCGCAACCTCCTTCATGTAGAAGTCAGCTGGAAAATTGCATGTAGAACGACATCGAGAATACCTTGGATGGAAGTCAGGCATTTCAGCAGGAGCATCCGAATGCACGTGCTGGTCTGCTGTCACAGCTGCAATCTGATGCCAAAGCAGAGACGTCACCGCCCATACTGATCCAGGCCCAAAGTCATTTTATGGTGGAGGTATGGGACCACATAAAACTTGTGTTCAGGCTCAAATGTCCTTGATTAGGCTGACTTCTCGCCCAACATCACACCCTCTGACACTTGGCCATTGTGTTGTAGACTGCGCACTGTTCGATACCTATACAAGATGTCCAGCAGGCATTGCAGCAGCACCGCGTAGACAGGGCTACCATCCGAGAACAATCATTAGGCGGCATTGGCATGACCTGGACGGAGCTGTCTGCTGCAATTATGGTGCGCATGTGTGATGTGTTTCGATGGCTGCGGCGAATTCATTACTTAGCAAGAACGTGATGCTTCTGCCGCAGTTTTCTGCAGCGTCTGTTCGTCAGCGGAGTAAGCTCCATGGCACCTTAACACGGCATTTGTGGCATGCATGCTTGTATTCGGTGCAAAAATCTGATCTAGATCATGTCCTTCAGGCGTCAGACAAGGACATCATCGACGCCCTTCAGTCGGTCCGGGCAATACCCTGGCTCAGTGCTTGCGGTGAAGGATGGGCGTTGCTAGATGAGACCCTTCTCCTTGATGCGCTGGAACACATCCTCCTGACATGCATTGAACAAAAGCTGCAGCTTAACAATTTCGACGTGGCAGAGCTGCTTTCAGCACTACAGGCAGAGGACAACCCACTCTCGTGCGCATCGTCGACATTCCATGGTTTGTAGTATTTTAACTTCAAACACACAGCACACACTACAGTTGCAGGTAAGGTGCCCTTTAACAAGTTCAGACATAGTCGATCCTGTCAGAAGTACTCGTTGCACATCGTTGCGAGAAGTCTTGGCGGGACATGCTGGCGGTCCATGCATCATAATCAACTGTCAGCGTGCCGGGAGATAGCTTTTAATGATCACATCGTATGTCAAGTGCAGTGTGGATCGTAACCTGCAGACTTTACATGGCTGACTGCACATGTGCATTACACCCTGTGTGAGTCTCTGTCATTGTCATCGCATTGTCACCACTTGAAAGGACCAAAGTACACGGCCCTTGCTGGCACCACTGTAGCCCAATGGACAACCGATTACAATCAAGGGTTCCATGATTCCCGTGTTATGTCATGGAAATGTCTCATATTTAGCACGCGATTGAAGTGTCGTCCCAAATCTGGCCTGATGCTCATGCAGGCAGGCGCTCACAGTGCACGGAAGCTGCATTGTGTGGCACATTCTTCGAATGTATGGCACCCACAGCCTGGCTTTTGCTGCATGGGATCATGACGCTCTTGCCGTTCAACCGCAATTTCCAGGACTCAGCCAAGCAGTGGGTTTTGATTCACGCAAAGTAGCAAGCGGATGCATGCATGCTGTCCTGTCCAGACATTGCCAGCGCATGCAAATGGACCCCAGCACAGGCAAAGCAGTCGTCAACATTGCAGATGTCCAAGATGACTGGAATGACATCTTCCCCGCCCCTCACTTATGGCCCGAGTGGTCAACGCTGAGAGAGCAGGGCTCGGCAGCATGGTCCAGCCAATTGATGCTCGATGCGTGCCGTGGGCTGGCACTCCAGTACGTCAAGGAAGGCATCACAGAGCTGCGTGTGCTGTTTGAAACGCACTTGCATCCTACAGCTAAAAAGCGCTTAGATGTTCTATTTAGCATCAAAAGCACATGGACCAAAGACGAAATAGAGCCATACCTCCACATACATGACTGTGAATGCTCCAATCCCACAGAATTATTGCTCAGATACTCCCGCACTATTCGTGAAGGCACGGACATAGTTCCAGTGCATTGTGCACGATGATTAACAAAATGACATCATGGTGGCAAGACAGTATGGTGTACAGTTTGCAGTAAGCAACATGTGCATGGACTGGTGCTTGAAACTACTATGCAACAAAGTAGATATGAAAACAGTGATTGCACATGTGTGTTGACAGGGCAGCGGATGCGCCATGTGCTGCTGCCCAATCACAGGTGGCACACAGTCAAAGGCGTTGCATTCCAGGTATAGGCAGCCAGATTGCCGATGCTGTCGCATCGAACTTTTTGTTGCTGGACAGGTTCTTCGATTGTGCTTCACATATATTCATATCTCAAATATAATTTCAGGCGGCTTCCCCTCTTGCATGAGATATGAGGCATGCATATCCTATTCCCATGTTGGTCAGATCCACCTCTCCCAAGGTTTCTGTCTTGCGTGCCTGGGGCTGGTCGTGGTGGCAGCGTTCCGACGACATGAGTAAAGTAGTACTGTTCGGTTGTGACTTCCGCCATCATCCAGGTGTCAGCACCACTCAAGGCTGGGTACGCATTTATGTTGTTGGTGTGGAGGTCAGTCCATCTAGACCCACTGGAAAACAAGTGATGATTTGCGTGTCACTTATCTGTAGCATCACATGGATCCAAAACTGTCGCAGGGGGTCATAATATTCGATTAATCTGATGCACTGCCCTAATATGCTCGTATTGCTCACCGATGTGATGATGTTGGCATGTTGTGTACCTCTTTCCCTCAGGGGTTTTAGCGAGTGTGAATGTGTACAATTTAATTCCAGATTTTGAGTGCAACATTGTATTAGTTATTGGCACCATAACATCTGTAATATGGTCCATATAAACATTATCAAACTTTTACCTGTTATTTCCATCCACGCAAGTGCACACTCATGCAAGAAAACAGATATACATGAAGGTTGCACCTGTCACTACATTCCCATTACTTACAACCATGTCACATTAATGAGATATACACACGCAAGACCACATTGTACTATGTCATGCCATTACCATTGTTACAGGTATGTTGGATGAATACAACGAAATTGCTCACATAGACATGGACTCCGCACTGCCTACACATCCTAGAGCATGCATTCCTTTTACACAACTAGCCTATACGGTGGATGCATAATTCTGCTCTTTACGGTACTGCCAGAATCATTATCTTCTGTGGGCTAAATTTACACCTTCGCCACGGGTACAGACACCTCCTGCTTCTTCTGTGTCCCAGTGGTGTAACCTGACTTGACCTCCTCAAGAACGCCCTCCCACTTCTTGGCAGGCTCTGACCAGGACAGATCTTGCTTGATGCAGTTCATCACCATTTCCTCAAACTGAGGAGTACCAAACACCTGAGATGCGCGCGACATTGTAGAAGCAACAGCATCAGCATCCTCCGTGGTCAGGCCATCAGCATCCATTGCTCCCATCTGGAGCCCAGTCTTGCCCTCTTTGACAGTATCTACGAGGCCACCGGTTGAAGCCACCAACGGAACGGTACCGTACTGCATTGCGTGCAGTTGGATAAGCCCGCATGGCTCAAAGCGGGAAGGCACCATAAGAAAGTCTGCGCCGGCTGTGATCATATGTGCGAGAGGTGCACTGAATTTGACCACTCCCTTGGCACCTGGGAACTTTTTGTCAAGCTGCTCTACCATTTTCTCGAAACTCTTCTTACCGGTGCCCAGAATGACAACCTGGCAATCACCAGTGGCCAGCACCTTTGGGATAGCCTACAGTCAAGAATATGATTAGAACAGGTGGAAATGAGCAGCCACTCAATACCGATAACCACACAAATCAGACAATATATATATTGGTTATTTCCATGACTGATCCACACCACTCACATTTAATATTCCATCCACACAAGACACACACCTTCATCAGAATGTCCACACCCTTCTGCTCCTCCAGACGACCAATGTATCCAAACAGAGGGATGCTGCTGGATACATCCAGACCCAGCTCAGCCTGGAGTGCCTCCTTGGCAGCCTTCTTGCCAGCAAACACATTGCTTTTGTTGTACTTCACATCAAGGAACTTATCGGTGGCAGGGTTCCACTCGGTAGTGTCCATTCCTGCAGATGAACATGCAATTGCTGATCACTTCGACAACTACATTACGGAATCTGCAGCATTTGCAATCCAAGAAAGAGACAATAAATTCATGACCAGTGAAAGACATTTGCACATGCAACACCAGTGTATTGGGGTAATGGTGTCCATAGAGTCGCACCGTTCACAATGCCCTCAATGCCAGTCTTGCGAATGACAGAATCCAGCTCCACACCCTTGGCAGGGCCACTGGCAATCTCAGTGGCGTAATTAGGTGAAACGGTCAGATTCCGGTCAGATGTGAGGAAACCAGCCTTCATCCAGTTGACTTTCATATGTTCTCCACCCATCTCCTCAGAAATATCGGAAGTCTCTGCCTTAGGTTCGTCTTCGGTATACACCTTCTTGTATCCATCAAGGAACTCGAACGCCTCCATGGAATCAGCAGGGAGCTCGAGACCGGACAGGGACTCGGGCCAGAAGCGGCCTTGGAAAGCGATGTTATGGATGCAATAGACCGCCTTGGCATCAGTGAACTCACCCTTGGGCTGGTACTTATGCTGTACATATCCAAACAGTCTTAAGTTTCATTTAACGTGTGCGACGTAGGTCCAGAAACAACCAAATTCTGCACCAAACAAGCAGAGATATGAGCAATTCACAACACTGCGAATGAAATTTGTACGCGGTACGTTGATACGAGATCTGTCGTATCTAATATTTCCGTGCGTCATATTGCACCAGCGTCGTGTTGCGATGGTGCCAAACAACCCCACAGGCACTGATATTCAGCCCGAGCCGCAACAGAATGGGTACTCCATGCAAGGGAGCAGTAGATGCCGCACACCTTCAGGAGGACTGGCACCATGGCAGTGTGCCAGTCATTGGCGACAAAAACGCAGTCCTCGCCAGGGCCAAAGGGTAAGACGCGAGCAGCCTCGATGCACGCCTCGCAGAAAACACGGAACCGCTTCGGATTATCAACGTAGTCAGCGCCAGACTTGGCGCCGTACAGCTTAGCTCCGGTTTTACCCCAAACCTGCACGTGAAAACATCCTGAATATCCATCCCGACAGAATGGTGAACGTCAGGCCCAGAAATACTGTGGACATCACATCCGGAACAGATTCAAACCGAATCAATGTTATTTAGGCAGCAAACTCACCTTCGCCAGGAACATGGGGTGATCGACGAAGACGCGGTCGACACCCTTCTTCTTCGAGTGAAAGAAGCGTACATCCTCGCCAAGAATATTGACAACGACAGAGGTATCCCAGGCGTCGGAGTACTGGTCATACCTGCATGGGAACCGCTTACACATTACATGAAGCCATGCTGATTCCGTTTCACGTGACCTCTTCTATACTGGTCCAATTGGCGTGATACAAACGTCACGAACCAAAAATTGAGCTGATTCTGAAAGATTATCATGCACAACATGATAGAACACTGTGGGTTCTGGCGTCACGTGTTCGCGCAGGTTTAGAGTGCCGACATCAGTGACTGTTTGGATCCTGCGCAACCCGATGCGCAGAAGTCACAACGCTATGTGTATCACATAATATTAACTTCGTTTAATACAATATCCATAACAAGGTAATGGAGGGGTTCAGAGAGCAATAAAAGCGGGCGAACGCGCAACACCTAACCGCAGTGGCATCAGCAACAGTATCTCACCGAGGTGCAATTGTCATCACCCTGTGACCACGCTTTGCGAGCTCAACAGGAAGCCCACCAACGACGTCCCCGAGTCCCCCCGTCTTCGACCAGGGGGCAACCTCGGCAGCGGTGAAGACGACATTCATGGGCATCGAGGTCTTGGTCACCGGAGCAACAGTCTCTGCCGCGGCGGAAACAGTAGCCACGCGAGCATCCTGAGATCCAACAGTGCGAAGAGCTGGGGCGAGCTGCACTTTGCGTACAGAAGTTGCTGCCCTGAACCCGACCGGGGCAGCACGGGTTGTGGAAGAACGGAGGGCCTGAGACATCGTGGATGATATGTTTACCCAGTGAAGAACTGGTGAGCAGCAAATCTAGTACTTTACAAGAAGTAGGCGCCGTTTATATATTGTTGCGTGTCACGGCAATGCCGGCATGAGTCGTGATGCTTTGTGTCGTGGGGGAGCTAGCCCTGGAGAACACGCGTGCGCCAGCGAATTCCAGGCCCCAGGACTCCATTGCTCGCCTCGTTCCGAAATGAAGATTCCGCAATGGCATCGCGAATGTGTGTGACGCCTGATAGTTATTTTAGGCGCGACTCTGTACTATGTACGTTCAATAGGTCATTTGGGAATGCGAACGCGCTCACATGCAGTTATCATCATGCTGCCACCCGAGGAGACCTGTTTACACGGTTCCGCTCAGCTTTCAGACCAGCTTCCGTCCCTTTTACAAAGTGGGGTTGCAGTTTTATTAGAGCGTCTTGCGACCGTTTCGCTTTAACACACCCTGTGTGCAGCCTGGGGCCGGTCTTGAAGCTTACAGACGCGCGTGCGTGCGACTTGTGACATCGCGATCCACCTCTAACCAGTGGGATACAGCAAGTTGATACCAGCATACCACTATTAAAGGTTCTATAGCCTCCTTTATCCAACGACATCCTGCGAGTGGCATTGTTTTAGGCTGTGAGTGGCTCATACCGCAATGCGTCGCACCTTGTCGTGCGTACTATCGAGCGACACAAACAGTACAAGCATTGTGGCTGCAAAAACTGTATGCAGTTTTACATGCTTATCTTATCAATCGCGTGTCGCTGTCAAGGAGTGATAACAGCGCATGGAGAGTGGAGCCACGTGCACATCGTTTGGTTTTCAGTAACTCTCTGCACAGTCGAAAACAGCTATGTATGAGCACGCAGTGTCGATCGCAGAGCGCTCGAAAGGCAGGTTGTGTAAGTAAAGACCGTGCATCAAGTCCATGCTCCAGTCCAATTGTAACTCGAGGCACGCCTGGTCGGGCGACAGTCCATGAAGAATCACCTGGTGGAAAGCGCGCAGCGCCGCTTCACAGATGGCCCAGGTAATGTTCACTTTCCAAGCACGTGCATGGTCAACCCTGGCTATGTATGGTGTTACAACGAAGAGAGGCACGGGCACAGGTGCATCACGCAACAGCGTACAGATCTAAACCATGGGCATGTATGGTATGTAGTTACATCGAAGAGGGGCACGGTCACAAGTGCATCACGCCACAGCGTACAGGTCTCGAATCAGACCACCCTATCATACAACCTCTGCATACGTCCCTCCTGGACA